>CM076576.1:443550455-444079674 GCA_034641835.2 Pinus albicaulis
GGCTTCTTCTGCCCCATGAAGTACAACTAGTATACCACACTTTCACTTGCCCCTTGAAAAACTGCCTTCAGTCCAGCTAAGTAAGGACACGAGCTAGTCACATGAGTTTGTTCATAGATTGCATAGGCTTCCACTATGTTTAACGGGCATCCCTTCAAAGGATGCTTCTTTCTGCACTGTGGGAAAAATATATCCATAGTCTTTTCCAACTCCATTTGTTTCCATTTTTCTTGTAGAGTGTCCATTTGGGCGGATAATGTGCTTAGAATATCATTCCTTAGGTTGTCCAGTAGATTTCCAATTTTTTTCTTTGTAACCCCTCCACTGAAAGTCTTTGATGATCAAATTCCTTGTCCACTCCTTGCAGCCCCCCGTGAACACTTAATGCAATAATCACAGATAGTATCGAAGTCTTCTTTCGAAATATTCACTTTTCCTACTATATTCAAAAGTTGCAGTGAGTCTTCCCTAAGTGCTCGGAGAAGAATTATCTTCAGAATGTCCTTGTCCAAGTCACTATGTCCAGACCTCTGCAATATGTATTTAAATAATTCCAGATAGTCGTCCATGTTTTCGTCCTATTTCTGTGCAAACTTAAAGATTTCCTCCTTAATGTCACGGGATTTACAGTAATATTGGTATTTTTCCAAGAAGGCTTCTTTCATCCCTTCCCATGAGGTAATCATACTCCTTCCTAAACCCATGAACCATCTCAGGGTTGTCCCCTTTAGGGTAGCAGGAAATATTTTTAATTTATGAGCATCAACAATATAGTCATATCCTTGACAAACAATGTCAAATTCAAAGAGGAACGTATCAGGGTCTTCAGAAGAAAGCCCATGGAAACTAGGCAGAGCTGTTAAAGGGATGGGTCTCATTGGTGCATCACTTGTAACGTTTCTGATTGGAAAATAAATAGAGGAACTTACAAGTTCCATAAATACCCTCCAATACTCACTTGGAATTTCGACTGGTTCTGCAGATGGTACTTGGAGTGATTCAACTGTAGGAGGTTTCACTGCACTCCGCTGGTCCCTTTGTGACTCGAAGTCCTTCAAGAATTCTCTCTCTAAATCAGAATTTCTTAATTCGACTACAGGAATTTTTACAATGCTTCCTTGGTCTCGTGGGGATGAAAACCCTTTTGGAGGTTCTTCTTCCAAATTAGAATTGCTTAGTTCTTCTGATCCTCTACTTGTTATTTCTTTCCCTTCTGCTGATGGTAAGGATGTCTCCTCCACTGATACCCTATTTATTAAGTCTTCTACCATAGAAAGAATACCTTTTGGAACCGTGGATGGCATTGGTTGCTCCACAGACTGCCCTTCGGACTTTGTCTGAACTCTTACCCTAACAGTAGCACATGATGATGCCTCAGATCTAGATTTTTCAATGATCTCCTGAATATATGTCTTCCTTCCCAGATCCTTTCCTTTCTTTAGGGGTCTTCCTCTGCCCCTCTTATTCAGATCCTTGTTCATACAAATTGTGAAGAGGGTTCATCAAAGTAACAAAATCGCTCAGGACCCGGAGCAGGACATATAGTTTCCTCCCCGGGACGAGAGAGTAGGTTCAAACAAACAATAAAAAGAAAATGAAAATCGAAGTTCAGGACCTGAAGTAGGGTAATCAAATACCCTCCCCAGGATGAGAAGTTGGCCCTTCATAAAAGAATAAAAAAATAAAAAGCTAGAAACTATACCCAGGACTTAGGGCAGGGTAGAAAAATACCCTCCTCAAGACGAGGGATCAATTTTAATGAAAGAGAAAAGCAGGAGAAAAACAACATGCTATGCTCAGGGGTTGGCCCAGGGTAATATATGCCCTCCCTAAGATGAGGGATCATTTTTAATGAAAGAGAAAAGCAAGAGAAAAAAATCATGTTATGCTTAGGAGTTGGTGCAAGGTAATAGATGCCCTCCCTAAGACAAGAGATCAATTCTATGGAAAAAAAATAAAAAGAAGGAAATAAAACACAAATCACTACACTCAGGACTTGAAGTAAGGCAATAAATTCCCTCCCCAAGACAAGAGATTGACCCTTAGATCAATTGCAGATCCTATTCTTGCACCTGTTAGCCTTCCCCGACAATGGCGCCAAAATGTTGGTGTCCGAATATGAATAATGTTCAACCATTTTTCCACATAAATTATCAACCCGAGGGTGTTAGTTATTTCAAGACTAACAACACAGTATATGCAGGAGCAATCACATGACCTGTTGTAGATCACAGGCTTAAATCCATAAACACACAGACTACTGTAACAACAATTAAATAGATTGCAGAATTAAAAAGACATTCACAGCAATTGAAGGATTAAACTGTAAAAACAGCAATGAAATCAAACTAAAACATGAAACAACACAAAGAAAGGGAAGCGTAGCACCTTATTAGAATAGTGGGCCCAAATCTTTGATCAGGGCTACAGTAAACTCACGAATTATAGGTGAAACAGAAAGGTTTTGTACATTCAATTAATGGAAGAATAAACTTGTTACAAGATTTGTATGTAATTGGGCTTAACCCTGATTCACAACCTGTAGACCCTCTTTATACAAATGTCTTGGAATCCCCGATTACCCTCAACAACTCAATAATTACAAAAATATACTTTGTTACAACGACAACCTAGTTTCCTAGAAAGAAACCTAAAAAGGCCTGAAATAACACTGGTATGAAATAGAGTCTGTTACGTTGTAACATAAAATGAAGATAGCACTGGAAATTATGAGTTGTTCAACGACTCACGGCTGTAACTTTCTCGCTTTGGTCGAATCTATAGAAAAATCGGAGTTAATATTGCAAAAAGGTAAAACCTCCATGACAATTACTTCATTAATCAAATATCCCATGAAAGATAAAAGAAAGGGGTTTACCTCATGCATTTAAGAACAATAATGGTACAAAGAGATATAAAGATGGGATAAAATGGGAAAGAAAAGTATACAAATTCGGAACCCAACATGTTTTCCACTGATATCTAGATTAGGGAACCCTTAATTTCTCCCTAGTTTCGATTGAACTTTTCCTTTTTCACTCATAATCCAGATTTAAGAACCCTTAATTGCTCTTTTACCCCGATTAAAACCATTTTCACCATCAACTTTGAAGATCTGAAGTAACTCCACTATCTTGCCCTGTAAACATTTCCCTTTAAAACTTGATCCTGATCTGACTGCTTGACACATTGACTCCATTATCCCAATGGAATACAAACCTACATCTATCCATCTAATTAAGTGATTTCACCACCAAATCAACTCAAAATCCAAAACCAATTTACCCTACATAACTAGCCTAAAATCAAATACAATCAACAAAGATAAATCATATAGAGAGAGCCCTCTTTGAGCATTAGAAAGGCTAGATCCTAAGGCTTAAAAGTAAGTTTGTGGTTACGTCTAATATTCTTTAAACTAAAATAAAAATTCTCACAACTATTAAGAATTATTGGAGTGATAACAAATGGAATCCCTAAACTAAACGAATATCATGAAGGAGTATGCAAGGGATGTACATTGGGTAAGAACACCAAGAGACCATTTGGAAGTAGTGCTTCAAGGTAAAAATAAAACTTGGATATTATTCATTTTGATGTCTATGGTTCTATGACTCCAAAATCACTTGGAGTTTATCTATATTATGTCACATTTATAGATAACCGTTCAATGAAAACTCAGGTTTACTAAACGAAATACAAGGGTGAAGTATTTACCAAATTTCAATAATTCAAAGCTAAAGTAGAGAACCTTACAGAAAGAAGAATCAAGATATTGAGACCTAATAATGGAGGAGAATACACATCTAAGGAAATAATTACTTTCTATGAGGATTCTGGGATTAAGAGGGAGCCGATAGTCCCATATAATCACGAACAAAATGGAGTTGCAGAATGAGATCCATTGAGGAAAGTTTAAAATCAATGTTACATGATCAAGATTTGAAGTTTATATGGGGTGAAGCTACAAAGACAATTGTATACATACAAAATCGAAGTCCCCACAGGTCACTATATAAAAAGACTCTCGAAGAAGTGTTCAATATTAAGAAAGCAACTGTAGATCATATTTGAATTTTTGGTTGTCTTGTCTATATTCATATACCTAAGGACAAGAGAAAGAATTTGGATGCATCAGACATGAAGGGAACATTTGTGGGCTACATTAACTCTTCTAAGGCCTATAGGATCTACGTAACGGAAAAACACTTAATAGAAGTCAGTTGAGATGTGATATTTGATGAAAATATTGCATTTAATAAATCAAGGTATCTCCCTATGGACTCTGATGATGAATAAATTCCAGTATTTGAAGAAGAAGTTACTACGGAAAGAGAATAATCAAACCATGAAGATGAAGGTTGTAGTGAACCTATACAACCTGTGGATATAATCGAATATAGAAAAATACCTAACTGGTTGAAGTCTACACTTTTAGATGTAGAAGGTCATGGAACAGATCAAGGTACATTTAGGGAAATCAGGAAGCCCAAAATGTATTTTGGGTATGAAACCTAAATGAAAAAACTAATAGAATTAAAGCCATCCACTTTTTAAGAAGTTTTTGATCACCAAGAATGGAAGGATGCCATGAATGAATAATATCAAGCTATAATGAAGAATGGAGTTTGGGTGATCGTACCTAGGCTTGAAGAAAAATCTGTGGTACTTCCATGTGGCTCTACAATATCAAACATGTTGTATATGGAATTATTGATAAATATAAGGCAATATTTTTGGATAGGGGTTTCTCTAAACAATAAGGCGTCGACTATGAAGAGACATTTTCTCTAACAACAAGGTATACAACTATTTTTTCGTTGGTCTCTTTGGTAGCATCGATGCGATGGAAAATTCACCAAATAGACACCAATATTGCATTCATGAATGAAACAATTGATGATAAATTATATATATAAAAAGCCTTGGGATTTGAATTTAAAGAAAAAAAAGGCATATGTTTGCATATTGAAGAAATAATTATATGGCCTTAAGTAAGCACCAAGGGACTGATATGTTAGGATGGATGTAAACCTTCAGAGATTAAGCTTCATAAAGAGTTCTGCTAATTCAAACCTTTATATTAAGGTTTTCAAGGGAGATTCGGTAATCATTCTTCGATATGTGAATGATCTTCTCTCGAAAGGTGTGGAAGGTCAAATTGAAGAATGTAATAAGTAACTAGCAGTAGAATTTGACATGAAGGATCCAGGGTTGATGCATTACTATTTGGGACTGGAAGTCTGGCAAGGATCTGATGAAATATATATAGGTAAAGGGAATAATGTGATCAAGATGTTAAAGAAGTTTTAAATGATGGATTGAAAACCAATGACAACCCTGATGTTCACAAACTTAAAGAGACTAAGGAGTTTTGAATCTATCCCATTGGACCTTGCCAGTTATAGACAATTGATTGGATTTCTAATGTACTTGGTGAATACTTGAGCAAACATATATTTTGCAGTAAATGTTCTTGGTCAATTCCAAGTGGAGCCAAATCATGATCACTGGATAACAACAAAACATATACTGAGATATCTGCAAGGAACTATCTACTAGTACTTCCTGAAATACGATAGAATGAATGATGTCCACTTGATTGGATATAAATATTCTGACTAGGGAGGCAGTGAGTAGGATGGAAGGAACACTACAAGAGGATGATTCAGTTTGGGATCCTCCATGATCTCATGGATGAGCATAAATCAAGAAAAAATTTCTTTGAGTAGTGTTGAAGATGAGTATATTGAAGCCTATGAAGTAATCATAGAAGTGGTAAAGTTGAGGAAGCTACTATCCAACCTATTTGACGGACCAATGGACCCTACAATGATACATTGTGACAACACCAGTTGTATATGATTGTATGAATACTCAGTGTTTCATGGAAAGACAAAGTACATAAACAACAAGTATCACTACATTGAGAATCTAGTACAAGATGGGGTGTTTAAACTACAATATATCTCCACCGATGAGAAGATATCTAATATATTGACAAAATTTCTTCCTAATAAGAAGCTTTATATTTGAGATACAAGCTTGGTTTTGTCGATGCATCCTCCCTAGTTGAGAGGGAGGGATAGGCACATGATTCTTATCTTCACTTAGGAAGATAGAATGGAGGATTGGGTAAGAATATGGCATTTGATACTCTTTAAGGATGAGGTATGCCATCCAAGATAAGAGTTGTCATGGAATGATATTCTTTGAGGACTAGATATCTAAGATAAGAATAGTCCAAGGAATTACATACTCTGTGAACACCCGAGTGGGGTATGTACCTTGATAGACAATGATGATGGTGTTTATAAATCATTGGTCTCGCCAACATTGTGCTCTTATATTGTGGAGAGATAGAGTTGTTAGCAAAGGCCTTTCTATATGGAAATTACAGTTGATATGATACTATAAATATGGGTTACCAATCCTACTCTTCTTATGAGATCTATTTATATTGAGAATGTCCATGTACCATTTATGAATACCTCCCTAGTTAAGAGGGGGTGTTGAAAAATGTGTAACTAGGTTCGATATTCAAAAATATGAAATGTACTTTTGATTCTTGGATATTTTAAAATGAAAGAAAATTATTATTATTATTATTGGAGCATGGGTTTCATGCTCAAGGCATTTTATTTTATAGGTCAAGCACCCATTGAGTGCTTCCAAGGTTTGTCCTAGGTCAATAATTCAAAAGAGTCATTGTCAAAAATTGAATACCCCATTAGGCACATTGTAACTTGTAAATAATTTTTTTTTTCCTTAAAAGTGTCAAAATACCCTTCAAGACCAAGTCATCATGGCAGCTAGCAAGTTGGCCTAATTTGAGGAGTTATGCCCACCTTGAGAAGTCTATATTAAGGAGGAAAATCAACCTCCTTGCAACACATTAATCACTAACTCATCCAAGCGAAGGAGAAAGAAGAAGAAGGAAACCAAGAAGGAAGAGGATGAAGAGTAATTATTTTTGGGCTATTTCTCTCTCACACGTGTGAAGGAAGGTTAGGGTTTATGCAACAGATCTAGGATTTTCTTCTACAAGTTCGATCTTGCAGAAGGGAAGGAAATAAGGTCAAGCGAAGGTCACAAGAATCCATCCACAAAATCCAAAAGGAAGAGAAAGGAAAGAAAAGGTTTGAGGAATCCTTGGAAGGCTAAATGAAGCTCACACGTGTGGAAGTAGCAACTGTAGGAGGGCCAAAAATTTCAGGTCTGCAGTGGAGGCCAGAATTCTGCAGTTGGGGATCAAAATTGTGCGATTGGAAGAGATTTGACTGGGTTTGACTTGGACAAGGAAATAACATCATCCATAAAGGTTGGACTTGGTATTATAGGGTATTGGTATTGGTATATATGTCTTGGAATTCTTCAATTGAAGGATACATAATAAAGAGAAGGTGTATACTGTATTAATTTCTCATGCGGTAAATGCTACATTGGAGAAACAGGAAGATCCTTTAAGATCAGGCTCAAAGAACATGGGGCCGACATTAGAATTGGGAGAACCAAATCCTCGGCACTGGCTGATCACTCAAATAAAACCCTCCACCATATATGCCTAGAGGATGCTAAATTTATTTCCAATGAAAATCACTATTACAAAAGGAAGATGCAGGAGGCTCTTGAAATCATCAAACATCCTGAAAACCTCAATAGGGATGGAGGTTTAGAAGTCAGTAGAAATTGGTTCCCCTTATTTTCCCACTCTTAGATCTTCCTTCCCCTGGTAGCAACTTTATTTTCCTCCTTCTTCCTCCCCTACGCTGCGCTTTCCTCCCCCTCCTTAGATCTTAGTCAGACTTTTTTACTCTTTCTTTTCCTCACATTGCTCCTTTCTGTTTCCCCCTTGTATACTTTCTTCTTAACCTTTCCTCTCCCTATCTTCTTAACCTTTTCATCCTTGGGGCTTTCCTCTTATTCTTTAAGGTTTGTGTTCTTTTCTTGTTAATTTCTTATTTTCATTCTTTGGTTGGTTAGGCGTTACCCTCCCCCTTATGATGGGTCTTATAACCATTCAAGTAATTCCTTAATCCTCATAAGGTATTACTTGATAGTTTCTTATTTTCGTTCTTGGTTTGGTTAGGCGTTCCACTCCCCCTCCTTGTATTTTATTTTTTAGTCTGCTTCCATAATCCTCTCCCTCTTAATCTTTCCCTCTTCTCTTAAAGTATTAATATTATCATTTCATTCTTTCAACCTTAAATAATTAATACCTTGAGTAATTATTACCTTTAATAATACCTTTTGTAATTAATACCTTTATTAATACCTTTAGTAAAATATAATTGAGATTAATACCTTATGAGAATTTCTTCTTTTTATGCCTTTTTTCCCTTTTAATGGTTTCTTTAATTTGCATTAGGGCTCAGTCCTTCTCTCTTTTGTCATTTTTGTTTCCTTATTTTGTCTCCTTGTGAAGGTTTCATCTTATAAACCTCCCCCTTTAAAATAAATCTTTTTTATTATATTACCTTAGTAATAATATAAAATATTTTAAAGCCTATCTTTAAAAATTTTCGTGGAGCTTGTCAACCCCCTCTTGTTTCCTTATTTAAATACATTTTATTCCCTTGTTTTTTGGTCTTAAAAGCCATCCTCTATTTTAGTAACCTGTCGTCATTTCTAAAAACTTTTTAAAAAAACTTGATTTTTGGATTAAACTTAAATATAAATAATACCTTTTGATTTTGTGATGGTCGGCCTGTATCTTCCACTACGGATGGGTATTTATAATGTCTTTTCTCCTCTTTCTTTTTTACAAAATTTGTCCTGATGATGGGTCTTGTTTTAGACCCGAAACGTTGACACAAAAATGTTCACTGTTGAGATTCCGAAACCAGAAACTCTAAACTCTCACCACAGAAATCTGAAATCTACAAAAAAAATGGAAGGTTTGAAGAAAGACATGGAAGGTTTGAAGGAAGGTTTGTCAAAGTTGATACAAGAAATGATTCCTAATGGCGAAAAGATAGTAGATGAAAATCATGATGAGAACAAAATAAATGTTAATCGTGATTTCATAAACTCTAATGTTGGATTAAAGAACCACCATATTACAAATATGGATATGAGGAATTTTGATGGCAAGGATCCCGTAACATGGATACTATAGATGGAGCAATATTTTGATCTCAATAATGTGCAAAACACACAAAAGGTACACATTGCAACTTTACATTTAGAGAAAAATACATTTGTATGGTATCGATGGCTTTGCTCCCATAAAAAAATTGTCACTTGGTCAATTTTTACGGAGGAAATGATAGCACATTATGAGGATACAAAGAGCAACACCTTCTTTAGCCAATTGATAAATCTCAAACAAAAGGGTTTAGTGGGGCAGCACATCGAGGACTTCCAAAAATTGAATATAAGGGTAACTGATATTCCAGAGGAACACAGGATTGATCTCTTCATAGGCACTTTAAAGGATAACATCCAACATGAAGTTCGCGTTTTGGAACCTGATTCATTGGAGAAGGCATTCAGGTTGGCAAGAAAAGTTGAACGTAAAATTATGGCGACAAGGAAGCCTACCACTCAATTCTATAAAGAAGGAAGTGTTGCTACGCCTAGATTTCCACAACCTACAAGGTTGACACCACAACAATTGGAAGAAAAAAGAGCAAAAGGGCTTTGCTACAGTTGTGATAGCAAATACACTAAAGGTCATAAGTGTGCTGAGAAGAGATTATTTTACATAGATTGTGAAGAGGAAGAAGAAAATGAACAAGAAGAGGATATACACCAGGAACCAGCCCCAGAAGAGGAAGAAATGAATCCAACCATATCGTGTAATGCACTGGCAGGAATTACCACTCCTCAAACTCTCAAGATAAGAGGACAAATCAAGAAGAGAAAGGTAATAGTGTTGATTGATTCAGGTAGCACCCATAATTTTATTCATTGTAAGGTAGCCAAGGAATTAAATTGTTTCCTATACCCAGCACCAGAATGTCAAGTGATGTTTGCAAATGGAGGAACTATAAATTGCTCTGGAAAATGCCATAATATCAAGCTAACCATGGGGGAATATGTATTGACTAGTCCAATGCTTGCCATTCCTATGGGAGGTGCCGATGTTGTACTAGGAGTACAATGGTTACAATCTTTGGGGACGGTAGCTTTTAATTTTCAAGAAATTTTCTTGAAATTTTTTTCAGAAGGAAAGGAAGTCGAATTACGGGGTATTGAAGGAAAGCCAGGAAGGATAATAAGCTCTAATGTCATGATAAAGCTTCTAAAGAAAGAACAACGAGGCGTAATTGCACAATTATGCTCTCTAGAAGTTCCGACATCAAAATCATCTATTTCTGCAGATCTCCAACAAGTCTTGGACAATCATTCCAAGGTGTTTGAAACTCCCAAAGGACTCCCACCTATTCGTGATCATGATCATGCCATTCATTTGATTCCAGGAAGTGTTCCTCCAAACATCAGGCCTTATAGATATCCTTACTTCCAAAAGAGCGAAATTGAACGTATGATTGCAGAAATGTTAGAGGCGGGTATAATTCAACCCAGTCAAAGTTCTTTCTCTGCTCCTGTAGTGTTGGTACACAAGAAGGATGGATCATGGCGAATGTGTCCAGATTATAGGGAGCTCAATAAGCTCACCATTAAAGACAAATTTCCCATTCCTGTGATTGATGAATTATTGGATGAATTACATGGAGCAATTTATTTTACCAAGTTGAATCTTCGTTCAGGATATCATCAAATTAGAATGAAGACTGAAGATATTCCAAAAACAGCATTTCGAACTCATGAGGGTCATTATGAATTTTTGGCCATGCCTTTTGGCCTTACCAATGCACCTTCTACATTTCAAGGGTTGATGAATTCCATTTTCAAACCCTTCCTTAGAAAATTTGTGCTAGTATTTTTTGATGATATACTAATCTACAACAGGTCTTGGAAGGATCATGTTCGACATGTTGACAGGGTGCTCAAACTATTGCAGGAGAAACAATTATATGCAAAAACATCCAAATATTTCTTTGGAGTACAAGAGGTGGAATATCTGGGTCATATTGTATCTCACGAGGGTGTTAAGGTAGACCCTAACAAAATTAAAGCCATTAAGGAATGGAAAGTCCACACAACCATAAAGTAGTTGCGAGGATTTCTTGGGTTAATAGGGTATTATCGCAATTTTTTTAAGAATTATGGGAGAATAGCAGCACCTCTAACAACATTATTGAAGAAATATGCATTTTCATGGACTCCTGAAGCAACTAAGGCCTTTAAAAATCTTAAAGAGGCAATGTGCCTAGCACCAGTCTTAGCTACGCCAGACTTCACAAAAACCTTTATTGTGGAATGTGATGCCTTAGGAAATGGAATTGGTGTTGTTTTAATGCAAGAAGGAAGACCCATTGCTTTTGAAAGTCGTCCAATCAAAGGAAAATATTTACAGAAACCTATTTATGAGAAGGAAATGTTAGCAATACTGCATGCACTAAAGAAATGGAGAACTTACCTAATGGGAAGACACGTCAAGGTAAAAACTGATCATGATAGTCTTAAACACTTTTTGGAACAAAGGCTATCTTCAGAAGAGCATCAAAAATGGGTCACAAAGATGTTGGGTTATGACTTTGAAATAATCTACAAAAAAGAGAAGCTAAATGTTGTTGCAGATGCACTCTCAAGAAATAATGAAGAGGTGGAAAAATTACTTTGTGCCATTTATATTATCCAACCAGATTGGATAACCGAAGCAAGAGATGAATGGAAGAAGGATGAAGAAGTGTGGACACTCATTAAAAGGTTGCAGCAAGATCCTAGTAAATCTGATACATTTAGTTGGAAAAATGATTCCTTATGGTACAAAGATAGCTTATATATTTGTAATAATTCCCAACTAAAACAAAATATTTTTTTGGAATTGCACACTTATCCTTTAGGAGGACACTCACGATTTTTGAAAACTTACCACAGGGTGAAGAAAGAATTTTTTGGGATGGCCTTAAATCTGATATTCAAAATTTTGTGGCAGGATGTTTGGTTTGCCAGCAGAATAAAGTTGAGACAATTAAGACCCCGGGTCTTCTACAACCTTTATCCATTCCAAGTCAATGTTGGAAGGAGATTTCAATGGATTTTATCACAGGTTTACCTAAGTCCGAAGGAAAGAGTGTCATCATGGTGGTAGTTGGTAGACTTACCAAGTATGCACAATTTTGTGCATTATCTCATCCATTTAAAGCAAGTACAGTTGCTACTACATTTATGGACACAATTCAAAAGCTACTTGGGAACCCAAGGGTTATTGTGAGCGACAGAGATCCCATTTTTACTGGAAATTTTTGGACAGAATTATTTTCTTGTTTGGGTACTCAATTAGCTCATAGCTCATCTTATCATCCTCAATATGATGGTCAAACTGAGATAGTAAATAAATTTTTGGAAGGATATCTTCGTTGTTTTGTATTTGATAAAAAAACATAATGGGTCAAGTGGTTACCTCTCGCTGAATGGTGGTATAACACTTCCTTCCATACTACAGAAAAAATGACCCAATTTATGGCACTTTATGGATATCATCCACCATCCATCACATCATATTTAAGAGAAAAATTGAAGGTTCAAGCTGTGGAATATCACAACGAGAATCAACAAGAAGTTCTCCAACTCTTAAAGGATAACTTGAATTTGGCACAAAATCGAATGAAACAACAAGTAGATCAACATCGCGGTGAGAGAAGTTTTGATGTAGGAGACTGGGTATTTTTACGGCTACAACCATACAAACAAATGTCCCTCAAGCAAGCTAAGAAGGATAATAAATTATCGCCAAAGTACTATGGTCCTTACAAGGTGTTGCAAAATATTGGTACTATGGCATACAAATTGGAGCTTCCCGCTTCTTCGCGAGTACATCCAGTTTTCCATGTTTCATGCTTAAAGAAGGTTATAGGTGAAAATATTCCAGTTCAAACAATATTTCCAGAACTTGATGAGGAAGGAAAAATCATATCGGAACCTGAAGCGGTCACGGAAACAAGAACTCGACAACTACGGAATCGATCAATTTCAGAGTATCTCATCAAGTGGAAGAACTTACCCACTGAAGATTCTACATGGGAGGATGAGAATTTTATACTGAAGCACCCAGAGCTACTCAAGCATTGAGGACAACACTTTTTTGAAGGAGAGGGGCATGTTAGGTCCCTATATTACTAGTATAGTCCCTTATTGTTGTTAGTGTAACCCCCTTATTGTTATTATTGTACCCCTGTAACCCCATATTGTTATTATTGTGCCCTTAAATTATTATTGTTAGGTCGGCTAGGATTACATTGTGGCCCACTAGGATTACATTATGGCCCCATGGACTCCTATATATAGAAAGGAGGTTTTGTAAATTGTATCAACCAAGAATTGCTCATTCATGTAATGTATTGGAGGTTTCCCCCTCGAAGTGGCTTATTTCTAAGGCGTTGATATCTCTTTTCTTCTATTTTTGGAGCTGGTTTCCCAACATCTCACTTTTATGTTGTAAATATTTCCTTTTTTTCATCAGGAATGTGAGCTCATGCTACACTGTCGAATATTACAAAAGTGGCTTACATCTGACTTAATGTTATTCCATGCTTCTTCTCATGTTATATTGCTAAGGTTCTTTGTGGGAGTGTTATTTACTATGTAATTTCAATAGTTGATTACTTCCACCTAATAATGAAGACTCAATCCCTTAAATTGAATCATACAATTATCCATTTCCTTTAATGTTCCATTCTTTATTTCAATAACACCATTTCTTTGTGGTGTATATGTAATAATATGTTGCATTTGGATGGGCTTTGTAGTGCAGTAATGTCTATATTATTTATCTACAAGGGCCTTGTAAGAAAAAAACACGGTAAAAAAATTCAGTTGTAAGTTTTACGAAATTAAACCCTTGTATTTGGAGAATTCATCAATGAAGGTTAATAAGTACTTGAACCCATAGAAATAAGTAGAATAACGAGGACCACACAAATCAATGTGAACAAGCTGCAAAGGGGTTGAGGCATGCCAAGAGGCACATTTTTCTAAACTATCTTGATGATGTTTGTCGAGAATATAATTGACACAAACATCATCCATGCAAGAAATGAAGGAAGACCAATCACCATATTTTGATTACATAGTTTTTTCAATGAACAATAATTTAGATGACCAAATCATTCATGCAAAAGTTTTCTCAATTCATCACTATGAACAATAAAAATCGAGGAAAAATGCAATGACCCAAAGTTGTCAAAATTATACAACTAGATAATATAATCAACTATTCTAGTGGCAAAGACATGCTTTGCATATTTTAAATCCTTTACAACTTGGTGAGGTGAAAAATTTACTATTTTACTTTCACTTAAATGAGTGATATAATATATTTATATAAGGTTGTAGGTTAGACTTGGAACACATAATAAATAATTTAAATGACCATTATCCTCTTGAACTATTCCATAACTTACAGTACTAAGAGATCTATCATTGCCAACAAATATATGTGTGGTGTTACAGTTATTAAGAGAAGAAAAATGGATTTTTACTTAGCCATATGATAATATTCACTAGAATCAATAAGCCACTTGTCAAAAGAAGAAGTAGATATTTCATTGAAGGAGAAACCATAAATAGAAAGTGATTGTCCATGAGAAGAAGTGTTAGAATAAGAGTCACGACTGATGTTGTTATTCATCTTTGTTTCTTCTAAGGTATCCATATTTTTAGAGAATTTAGACTCCACGTGTCCATATTTCCGACAATAATTGCAATGTCTGTCAATATTCTTACTCTTTGATTTTGGTCCTATGAAACCATTAGGAGTAGAGGCTATATAATGTTAATTTTTAGGGCTAGATTTTTCTCTATTAAAGATAATTTCATTTATAAAAAATTTCAACATATTTACATTACATTCACCCGATAACATCATAACATCATCATCAATTATGTAGAGAGAACAATAACATCAACAATGCAGCAAAAAATTAAATAACAATAGAAGAAAGGCGTGCACAATAAAGATACCAAGAGTTAGATCAGAGACCAGGGAAAAATCCCACAAGGGTGAAAACCCAACCATATTTTTCTTCTATTAGTTGTTCATCAATTGATCATCTGAGATACAAATTACAATAATAATGAGACATCATAATCACAGAAGGACTTTTAGGGCCAACCCAAGTTAGTTCACAACTTCATTTGTGAACTAAACAAAACAAGTCTAAGAGAGTTGTTATCATACCACTGACATATACAAAGTCACATTTTCCATCCATCATGTCGTCATTTTTATCAAGGTCATTGCCATAGTCATGTTGTCATGTCAAGGTTAGGTTATTTCTGACAACGAGATATTAGTCATCAAGGATTATTTCCATCAGGGTCACTTCATCATGTATCATAGTTACTGCAATACAAAGAGTAATTTCCATATCAGATATCGCACTCATCAAATATCATAGGTAATACATCCAATATTATTACTACCATATGAAAAAGGTAGTTTCTAGTAAGGTCAAAATCATCTTGCATCACATAAATATATTCGTATTATTAATATAGGATACTACACACATCACTAATATGCATCATAGACTTGTATCATCACTAAAATGTTATAAAATTCTTGCATTACAGAGATCAACAAGCCATATATCACAATTCCACAAACATTAAAGATTCATATACCATAGAGATCAACAAGTCATGTATCATAGAGATCAATGAGCCATATACCATAGAGATGTACCATAAAGATGAACGAGCCATGTAGCATAGTGTGAGCCACAAAGTGTAGTATAGAGAGAGCCACAATGGAAAATATATTCAAGCCATAAAAAATATGCAAGCCACTGTAGGATGTACACAAGGATATATTATGTGAGAGATGTTGAAAACTACACAAGCTATGTGTTATGAAAGCACACAAATTTGATATATATGATATGTGTGCAATCCCATAGAGATAGGTGCCATGAAACTCGTCCATTCTACAAAATATAGGTGTGGATTTCTTACCATACAAACCACATATAATTTCCATGCCACAAATAATCACCATGTCATATTAACCACACATAATTTCCATGCCACAAATTATTGCCATGACATACGAAACACATATAATTTCCATGCCATAGATAATTACCATGTCATTCAAACCACATATAATTTCCATGTGAAGTCACTATAATCTAGTACATATGTGAGCCAGGGAAAATATGTAAGCTAATAAAATGTGAGTCCTCAATGTGTGTTTCTAATTTGAGATACGAAGGGCCCAATTTATATTCGATTCCACTTGTGAAAGGTCACAATTTATGATTACGCCGACATGAATAAATAAATCTGACTTGTGGAGGGGAAGTTTAAATTCAAATTTGATGTGAATATATTTAACAAATAATTTCTAGTCCAATATTACCAAATAATATATCAAGGAGGAGTGCCTATACATTAATAATAATAATATTTCCCTTTTCCCAATAACAATTCAGTTTACTCAAAATTCCCCTAATTCCTTTATCTCCCTAGGGGAATTTTCAGGTATAAAATGGGCCTCCTAAGGAAATTGTAAAATAATAGTGGAAATAATAAAATAAGATTAGATTACATCATCAAATTTTAGAGGGAAAAAAGAAAAAACTACTTTTTCGACTCGTATTTTAAACTTAACTCCCTATGGGTTTACACAAATTTCGAGTGGGAACACTCGTTGGATACATAATTTGATTCCTCATCAAAGGAGTACCCATGTTGCATACTTTTGATGGAACCTACTACAAGAAAAATTAAAAATACATGAAAAACGTGATTGCAATCACATGTTTTCATTTATTTCTCATTTTTTGTGTACCAGGGTCCATCGAAAGTATGCAACATGGTACTCCTTGGATGAAGAATTAAATTTTGCATCTAACGAGTACTCCCACTCAAAATTTGAGTAAAACCTTAGGGAGATAAGTTGAAAATACAAGTTGAAAAAGTAGTTTTATTATTTTATTATTTTTTAATCTCTTTACCTTTTAACCCAAAAAATAGTGAATCATCCCCCATGGTAATTGACATCATCATCTTGAATCTTGTTGGATATTATAAATTTTATTTTGGTTTTACATTTTTCTTAGGAGGCCAATTTTAGACCTCAAAATTTCTCTAATGGGCTTTGTTAGTGTCAGTATTTTCATCCTGCCATTAGTGATCAAGATCCTCTTTTCATATCATTTTAGGAGTCCCACTTAGAATTTTTTTATCATTCCATTAGGTCAAGCAAAAAATTGACTCACTGATGGTAGTCCTAGTCCAAAAACATCACTCATCCTCAAAAATACTTGTTGGCCCACCTTCATGTCTTGCTGAGCATACTTCAGTCATGAAAGTCCTTTTCATCATGTCATTATGTGAGTTAGGTCACCATGAAGTCTGGTCACTCAAAGTCTTCATTAGCTTTCTAGGTTTTCATTTTCCAAGGTCCCAATAAATCACTATTTCATTGCATAAGGTTAGAAAAAGTATGAGAGTGATACAAATAATATCCCTTTACCATCTAAAGAGGATTTTCAAGCATGAAAAATATGGTTTCCAAAGTTGTAATTTTGATTTCAGGTGTGAAGTTCATTCCAAAATGTAATTTTATTCCAAAAAACAGAGGCGTACTTTTATTTTATTTATGTAATTTTATGTCCATTATATGTAGTAAGTACTCAGTTTCCCAAAGCTTCCAACTCAATTCATATGCCAAACACAAAAAACTTCAAAGTATGAAGAGTTCCTACGGCAGCATGATCAATCTGAAAAGAAAACAAGACGTAGTTAAAAAGTTTTTTGCAAGGTTTTAAAAGTGAAATTGAACATTGCAAAAGTGGGTTTTAAAATCATCAAAATCAAACCCTACAAAGTATTTAAATCCAAAGGACATCAATTCGAAATTCATTTTCTCTTTCCATCATCAAGAAACCTCAGCAAAAGCACGAAAATCCAAGAAAGAAGGCGAAATTTGAAAAATAGAGGCAGCGCTACGCCCCTGGCAGAAGGAGGGCGCCCCTGTGTATTACACTACACCTATGTGTTGTGCGTTGCACCCCTGTGTTGTGCGTTGCGTCCTTGCCTGAAAACACTCAGGGAGCTCCAAAACACATGCCATCACCTTCAATTTTCAACAATGATACTCTAAAACCTCCAGCAATCAAGTGAGCCACAATTGCATCATCCCTCTCCTTATCAAGTCAATTTTGTGGTGTTTGAAGTTGTTTAATGATTTGGTGTCTATTTTGAGCTTGAAACCCTAGTATCATCCCCTAAATCCCAATTACACTTCCTAACACTCCCTAAGACTTCCTTTTCCTTCTCATATCACTATTAGATCATATCCCTGCCCCCTATATCACTATATCCATTTCCCTAAGCTATTTATTCCCAATACCTAAGACCTAGGCTACTCATTTGCCTAGGCTCCCAAAATCCCTAACCTGTAATAAAATTCCCTATCCTAAATCCCTTATCATTACTACTCCCTATCACCTCCCTCATTTCATAAACCCCTTCCCCCATCTCCCTAAATTTCCCCATCCCATTCCCACTTCCCAAAACTCATTTTTCATTATCATTCCATCTCCCTAGTGTTTTCACACTAAGAAACATATGGAAGAAGAACAGAAAAAAAGATACAGTGAGGAAGAAGAAAGAAAGGAGAGGAGTCCAAACAAAGGAGGGAGAATCCTTAGACTCTAGCCAACAAATACCAGGGAACTCATGGCATCTCCCATGACTATGAAATGTTTTAAGCATGTAGGATGTTTTGAATTCTATGAGACAATTCAAAGGGTCCAGCATCATCCTATTTTGAGCAGACTATTCATCTCCAATCTCCATGAAAACTAGGTAACGCTTGCTGGTGTCACTTTCACTGAGGCCAATGCCATCATATCAGCAACCACTAGAATCCCAGATGTTGGGGAAAAATGGTTCAAGCAAAAATAATTGGAGAAGAATTATTTTGATCCATACATCAAACCTAGTACAAGAATGAAATAAAGGGGAAGTTTTCTTTCTCTTACCTCTTGGAGAGATATTCTCCCATGATGAAAATCATCATGAAATATTTTTCTTGTGAAGGTAGGTTCTCTAAAATTTACACCTATCATATCCAGCTACTCATGCACTTCATATTAGTCAAAATGCTCAACATACCTTATTACCTCTTTTGGAGCATTGACAAGATGGCATATATTGTCCAAAAGAGAGAATATACCAAATAAACAATCTTTTTTCCATTCCCTAATCAAAATCATATTCCTTTATCACCTCAAACAATTGAACATTTAATGGAGTACTTTCATAGCTAATGAAATATTCAATGCTCCACCTATTCAGCATGCCCAAGATGTGCCTTCATCATCTCATCCTTCCACATCCATTCCTCCATCTCATCCCATAGTTCATGCATTAACATCATATCGGTCTCCTTCACCCATTTCACCACCATCATCTCCATTTCACATTGAGACTGGGTCACCTAGCAGAAGAAGGCTAATGTGGCTGAGATAGAGAACCTGGAAAAAACACACAAGAGGGTTCATAGTCATGTGTTTGATCCACACATATTGGAAGGGGCATTACCTTCTACATCGACAAAGCAGATAGACAAAGGGAAGCAAAATATGACAAAGGTAGAAAATCAGGCGGAGATTAGACATGAGGAGGAGGACTTCCATGAGACAGAGCATGATTTTGATCTTGTTGACCTGGATGAGCATGATGATGATGATATTACTAGCACAATCATAAAGGATAAAGAAGCCAAGATTAAGGAGCTACAAACTAATCTTGACAGGTCTAAATTTGTCATTAAATTCCTTGAGAAAGAGAACCAGCAGCTAAAGACCAAACAAGTCATTAATGAAGTGAAATTCATCAAAGCTCAAAGAGAGGCAGAAAAAGCTAAAGTTTTGCTTGAAGAGACACTAGAAAAATATGGTGAAACCAATGAGGCATATGAACAAGTGCCAAGGAGAAGGCCTAGGACTAGAGAGCTGAAAAGAGCTCTAGAACTAGAAAGGAAAAAGGAGGCTGAGCTTGCTAATCAACTCACTTTGAATGAACAATTTGCAGTGATAATAAATAAGAACCAGGAGAAATTGATTTACAGGGCTAACCAACATCTAGAGAAGCTTATAGAGAAGGCAAATAGATATAATCATATATTGAGAAAGAAGGCCAAGCACTATGACAAGAGAGACACAATTGCAAGGGCCAAGCTTAACAGAGCCAATGCAAAAAATTGAAGCCTTGACCATGCAAGAAGAGAAAAGGAGGCTTGACATACTAGTTGAAGCCTCACTCCATGCCTAACCACATCATCAGTAGAAAATTTTCAAAGTAGAAAATTTACAAATTTTGAAAATATTTTGGGTCAATTTTTGAAGTTTTTGTGTTTTTCAGCAATCTTAGACAGTCTTGTGACAACTAGACTGTTAAGGGCGCAACGCCCTAGGTGCTGCGACCTTGTTTGAGGCAGTTTTTGGCCAAATTAATACCACTACAAGATGTAAAATGATGAATACATCCAATTCAACAATGTTTATAGCCTAGTTTTGGACAAATGGTAGGTGAAAAGGTCAAAAAACACACAAAAAATCAATGTTCAACCTCCTTTTTTTCCTGTACGCTGCACCCTTGAAAAAATGTGGGAGAATCACTTTTTGGAAAGGAAAATAAACTCCATTCAGAAAACTAAAGACATATCTGGAAAGTAGCCTGGATAGGCTTTCCAACAAGCCATCCTGAGCCTAATTTGGACACCGGGAAGTCCTCCAAAAGTGGCCTGCAACATGGAGGGCACCCCTGTGTTGTACGTTGCCCACTTGGCACAAAAATGGCGCCCTTGACAAATTTCTGATTTTTCTCAGTTTCCATTGCAATTTTGATTTTCACTTTGGGGAATGATGATTTTACTTATGTAATTGATGGAGGTAAATGTAAATATCATGTTTTACTGTTACCTAGGGTAAATACATTAGATGAAAACTCATGATGAGGTGTAATGAATTAGTTTGCAAAAAGTGAGGGATGATTCAATTTGACCACCCTACACTCAAGGTATTCAACTCAGGTTTTGGTGGAACTGCTCCTCCTCTCATGGATTTGATCCCTGATGTTAGGAGGAGTTTTTTTGAGGCATATATCATGTAATTTTCAGTCATTTCACAGGTTGGAATCAGTTTGATGTGGGCATATTGATCAGAGACTCTATTGTAATCATTTTGGCAGGAGCTTAATAAAAGTGTTGCGGCTATTTCTTGGGATACATGTGGTATGGTTGTCTAGCATTGTTTCTTCTCTTTTTCCATTTGTATGAATGTGTTATTGGTGTATTTTCCATTTCATGTATATTTTATTATCACTTTCAAGTTAGAGAAACATAATTCATCTCACATGCTCTATTTTGGAAAAGTCTTCATAAATTTTCCATTTTCTTTCAGTTTAGGAAGAATTCATCTTTCATGCTCTTCCTAGCTCCTTACTTGTCTGAATCATTCCATCTCAAGAACCCTAATGTGCTAGTCTTCCTACTTACCTTGCCCCATTGAGTCTCTGTAACCCTAATCCTGTTTTCTTTGACCTAGCCTATTTGACCTAATATCCCCATCCAGCAACCCAATCAAATCAAATCAAATCAAAACCCCTAAACTCATAACTAGCCTAAAACCTTTTCATCTAGCCCTCTTGGCTGTGATTTTTGTGGAGAGAGCCCTCTCTGACTGGTAGGGCTAGATACCAAGCCAAAATATTGGTCTGTGGTTACCTCTGTTGGGATTTATTTTTCAGGCTTAGAAATTTGGCAGAGTGATAACATATTGGCATCGTTGTCGGGGAACGAAAGATTTATTTTCCCTGGGTGTACGACAAATAATATTGGAATTTAATTCTTTAGATGATAGGGTTAAGTTTCAGAAAGACTGATTCGATAATTACAGTGCTAAGATTGTAGAGCTGACTTCGAGAAGGTATAATAGGGAAAATATTGATCCTGATACAATTGATCCAGTAGATGATCTAGAGAATATTTTTTGAAGGCATAGATATCAAACTACAAATATTCATTCATGACCAGTTCCATTGGTAAGATCAGTTTCTCTACCTGCTAAGCTATTTTCTCTTGAAGATATACCATATGATCTGAAATTTGAATTGTCATTATTTAAATCCAAGTCTGAGACCTCTTTATCCGACATAGTATTGGATCCTTTAAGACTATCTGAGGTCAAGTAATTGTCTGAATTAGACCTTAGTCTTTGAAATATTGGTTTTTCAAAGAGATTAAGCCCAAATATGACCTTGAAATTAAATATTGGATCCAGTTCTACCATCAAGAGGAAATTTATCTCAACTCTTAATTTCTTGATGAGTACGAGAACATTAAAAGAAATATTTTCTTTAATGAATCAGTCCAAGATTTCAATACTCGCTTCAATAGAATTTGCAATGCAATTCCCGTTGAGATCAAGCCTCCTCCAGGCTTAGCTCTCATACGATATCCAGATGCATTTGATCCTAACATGGCTTACCAATTAAGAGAAAGAAGTCCATCTAAGCTGGAGGATATGCAAAAGAACGCGATCAGTGTTGAAGAAAATATGTTGATGAAGAGAGCTAGAGCTAGGAATGAGAGGAGATTTATTATTAAAGATGAATCATCCACCTCATCTTCTGATGCTAATATGAAGAAATTGATAATAACTATTGAATGGATGGTTGATAGTATATCCATCATGGAGAGACAACCTGAAGTTAGAAATCCTAACTATAGAGGTCAACAACAACCTCAATTAAGGATCAAACAGAGAGAACAACAGGCTCATGAAAAACCACCACAGCAGCAGCAACAAATTAGGACACCCTTGCAGCTGAACTATGCTCAAGGAGAAGAAGAAGATGAAGACACAATTTTTGAGGAAAACCTCCTTTTCAAAGATGATGATCTGCCTATGCTTTTGACCGAAGATGAGGATTATTTTGAAAAGAAAGATCAACCTAAATATGAAGGTTTTATCCTTTCTAATGAATCATCATGAATTAGAGATTGAATAAGATGATTACCAGAGGGGGTACTTGAATGCACTTAGTTCAAAAAATATGTAGATGTCATTGAGGAGCATAGATGTGCCAGTTAATCCCATTCATAAGGTAGCATCTCAACAGAAAGACACTCAAACAAGGAAAAATCCTCCGAGCAATCAGAGTAAGGGAAAAGAACCTATAATAGAAAATACGAACAAGGTAAATCAACCATCCACAAGTTCAAAAAATAAGGAAAAGAACAATCAGAAGAAATAAATTCCATCAAAGGACCATGGTGGACAACTAGATATCATCATTAAAGAGGTAGACAAAAACACTCCCTCCAGTCTAGAAACAAAAATTTCAAAGTTAAAAGTGTCTATTCCTTTGACCAAGCTTGTTAAAAATAACCAGTATAAGTCCCATGTTGCTAAGATGCTTAAAGTAGATCCTTTGTCCGACATGGTAAATGTAGAAGATGATCAGTCCCAACTCATTTTTGGTCCTGGTATTGATGGTCAATTAGAAGATAGTGAGGTTCCTCCTTTTTATTTGAGTCTAAGAATCCACTAGTGTATTTTACATAATCCATGTTAGACTCAGGGACCTCCCACAATATAATGCCAAAAGCCATAATGGATAATTTGGGCCTTGACATCAATTGTCCTTACCATGACTTATACTCCTTCGATTCTGGTAGATTCCACTGCATTGGCCCGATTAAAGATTTGGTAGTCTCCTTAGAGAATATTCCAGAAAATAATGTTCTAATGGATGTGGTGGTAGCTGACATACTGCCACGCTTTGGCATGCTGTTGTCGATATCCTGGTGGGGGGGGATTATGAGGCACATTGCAATTAGAATTTTCTTATGCATCTATCCCTATTTTTGGGCAATTGAGAAAATTGTACCGTGAAACTAAGATGAAATATATGATCACAAGAAAATAAAAGCCTAACAATCATCCGATAAATGTTGTACATACAGATTTAGAGTCATTCATTTTGTTTAATGATAGCGGCTTAAATGATGTAGATAGCCAGCTAGTAGATGTACAAGATGTTCCAGAGATCCATAATTTTATTAGAGAAGTTATAGCAAAAGAAAAGGTGAATATGCCAAGCTCATCAGAATAACAATCAAAGGAAGTAGTGAAAGATTCAAAACAACCATTGGATAAAGTGAAAGAAAGTCCAGAAAAGCATAAAGAGACAGTTTAGAAAATTGATCCAAAACAGAAATCAAAGTTTTAGCATTTGGAGGATGAGAATGGTCTATGGTCCATGGACTTTGATGGCGCCCTGGGGAAATATGGGGCATGCATTGGAATCTGGGTCCGCAACTCTTTTCATCAGCAAAATAAGGTCCCTACAAATTTTAGATTATGCTCTTATAATTTAGCTTTTTATTGCACTAACAATGAAGCCGAGTATGAAGCACTGATTACTAGCCTAAATATCTTGAAGAAACTGGGTGAAAGAAGGATTGTTGTGTAAGGTGATTCAGAAATTTTGATCAAGCAAGTTAAAGGTGAATATCAAGCTAACCATCCTCGAATGAGACAAGATAGGAATGTTGTACTTGATATTTTGAAAATGTTTCAGTAGTGTATACTTACAGTGGTGCCAAGGAATCAAAATCTCATGAAAAATTCATTGGCTAAATCTGAAAGCAATTTCAAAATCCCCATCTTTTCAAACATAAAATTTGGGATTCATGTGAAGCACCGGCCCACCATTCCCGATAGCTTGCAATATTGGCAAGTTTTCTTGGATGATAAGCAGATAATTAACTTTCTCCAAGGTGAAGAAGAATTTGAGAATTGTTCTATAGATCAAACTTCTGATAAAGATGACCAATATATAGAAGCAACTCACATGGATATACTACAGCTGAAAGACAAAAAAATTCCAAAAGGTATCATATGTTTGACCAAGATGACGTAGCAAGGAAGCCTACATTGATGCCTACGGAAAATGGTGTTGAATATTATTGGGACAATGGACAAACCAAATATGGTTAAAATATCCAAGTCCTTATCTCCCGAGGTAAAGGCTGAATATGTTAAATTAATTTCTGAATTTTTTGATGTTTTCACATGGAATATGAAAATTTAAAGGTTTGTGAAAATAACATCATTCAACACACTATTCCAATCAAGTCCAATCAAAAGCCCTTTCGGCAAAAGTTGAGAAGGATAAATCCCAGATTGCTGCCATCAATTCAAAAAGAGGTAAACAAAATTTTAAAGTACGGTATTATTGTCCCAATCAGATTCTCTGATTGGATTTCAAATTTGGTCCCAGTGAGAAAGAAGACTAGAGAAATCCCACTCTGCATAGATTTCAGAAACTTGAACAAAGTGTCACTCAAGGAAAACTATCCACTTCCAAAGATGGACCATATACTTCAAAGAGTTGTCGGTTCTTCTCGGATGTCACTATTGGATGGCTATTCGCGGTACAACTAAATTTTGATGCAGAAGGATGATCAGAACAAGACAAAATTTACTACACCTTGGGGCATGTTCAAATATGCAAAAATGCCATTTGGTTTGAAAAATGCACGGGCCACATTCCAACGGGAAATGGACATATAATTCACCAATGGAAAGGATGTTTTCTTGGTTGTTTATTTAGATAAATTGACAATGTTTTCACATTTTTATGATGAGCATTTGCACCATTTAAGAATTTTTTTCGAGAGATGCAGGAAGTTCAGAATATCTCTCAACCCAAAGAAAAAGTATTTTTTCCATGGAGGAGGGAAAAATCCTTGGTCACATCATCTCCAAGGATGGGATCTGGATTGAACCTTCCCGTGTTCAAGTAATTCAATAGATTGATTTCCCTGACAAAAAAAGGAAGTACAAGAATTCAATGGTACGGTGAATTTCTTACGTAGATTCATTCCTAATTTAGCGGAGCATCTTAGAGAATTGAAAAATATGTTGAAAAAAGACAGTGATGTGAAATGGTCTGAAGATGCTTGGAAATCCTTTCATTCAGTTAAGTTTTCCCTGACTACTACCCCGGTTTGATAAGTCCTGATTATACTAATGATTTCATAATATTCTTATTTGGTTCTGAGCACACTGTTATCACCAAAATAGGACCCTGATAGGCTGCTCGTCAAGTCAATCTCAATGTAACTATTTCAAACCAATATTTTAGCTGAGGCTTAGCCTCCTCAGCCTGAGAGGGCTCTCTCAAGGATTAATGATATTTATTACAGATGTAGATAGATGGATAACTCTATGGTTTATGATTTTGTATGTTTATAGGTTGAAATATGGAGACTTGCTACCATTGGGCTATGGAGTAAGTGACAGAGATAAAGATAAAAAATAACTCTTCTTATAAAACTGAGGCTTGTATATACTTCAATGAAAGAGTGACACAATCAGAAAAGTCTCAATAACTTGAGGTTCAAAGGAAGTCAGAGCATGTGGTACATGAATTCTGAGTAATGATACATCAAGGTATTCAAAAGGAAGGTATTAAAAGTGTTTCATCAAAGCTTAATACTTAAAGGAAGTCAGAGCATGAATAACCATGAATTCTGAGTAATAAGTGTTAAAACATTGAAGGAAAACATCCAAAGATAGGACCCAAGAAATCAATTTACCATAGTTTAACACTTAAAGGAAGTCAAAGCATGTTCCTCCATGAATTCTGAGTAATAAGCATTAAGACTATGGAAGTAAAACAATCAAAGATAAAAGATAACACTCACTGAAGTACAATAAGAATCTCAGATTCAAAAAAGTTAAACTGCTTCTGTATATATCAGCTCCTTCACAGCATTTAAAAAAGTAGTCATTTTCTATAACATTTTCCAACCCTTGTTACATCGAAATCTTCACTAATTATAGGCATCTAGCCTTTACATCAAGTCTTGCAAGTGGCTAGACCATTAGACTTTACAACTGACACCAAATCTAACTACTAACTAGATTCATAAAACTAGGACTGACACCTTTTCGAATTAAGAGTTAGAGTCCTACTATGACTCACACACCTAATTATTACATTTAAACCAAGGTGATCCAAATATTCCTCGAAAGTAATCCTATCTTTTAACCATGTTAGCCATCAAAAAAACATTAATATGATGAATTCCTTCGTGAGGTAACTCTGCCTATTATCAAGGGGATATCAGTTTGATGATCTGGCACATGTAGACTAGTGTCTTCAAATTATACCTTTAACTGAAAGTCTCCACTTGGAAAATCTGATACTCTTTGTCATCATCTGATACTCTTTGACACTCTGGTGAGGAATAGCTTTAAACATGTTTTTACCTTCCTCCCTTTTACCAATATTAATCATGAGAACTAACCTTGCTGTCAAAACTCTGTTTTGAGCTACGAAAGTAGCTAGTTTAGTAGCGCACACAAAAAAGGTAATATGTGGTACTCCTATGTTGTTTTTAAATTTTAGAGAATGTTTAGTGATGAAAATAAATTAAACATAACCTTCAAAACTCTTCATCCCTATCATTTTAAGTGTCATAAAGCCAAAAATAAATCTTCAGAAATTCTGCAGCAAAAACTGGGCTTCAAGCCTGACACTTGCTGCAGAATTGCCTAATACTTTGGAGACTTGGAAAAACTTAGATCTTGAGCTTCGGAAAAGTATATGAACATTCCTACATGTAAGTTATTGATAATATAAGACAAAAAGATCATAATCCATTTGTTACCTCCTTATCTATCAGCAATTTCTTCTTGAGCAGTTTCAACAACTTTGTTCATGATTCCTCTTTCCAAGTCTCTTTTCTCTGATTCTGTCTTCATTTACTCCATCTCTTATTTTAACTCTTTAACTTGTCTTTGAAGGCTTCTCCTCTCTACTTTTAACCATAATTTCCTCTTTCTTGTATGTGACACTATGATGCGTAAAGGTTGTGTTCTATTCAATAGATTTTTGGCTTTTTCAATAGAATTCTCAAAATGAGTCACCTGGTTATTCACTTTCTTCTCCACCTCATCTATTGTTTCGGGGAATTAACACCCTAGAGGTTGGTTGGGATACAACCTCCACAGAGTAGGGGCGTACTACTTAACAGAGACTCACACAACCATGCACGTTCAGAAAAACTAAATAGAGCAGAATGAGAGATTTACCCGTGGGTCCTACGTTTGAAGTAGATCCACGTGGAGTCCAAACTCCCTGCAACCGTCCTTCCTCCTTAACCTGAAATGCAAGAAGAAACCAGCACAAAGGACAAGTTGTACAACATATATCTACTCTAAATGTCAGTGAGATTCATATAAAACATTAAATAAATCATAATGAATGCTTGTATAACAAATATTCTCATACATAAAAGCATACACTAACACGTTTATTTCGGAAACAGCATGATACTTCTGTATTATAAATAGTACGTACAAAAGTAATCAAGTGGAGAGATCACCTGATCCTTCCAAGGCCTTCGCAGACCGTCGTCCGGATCCGTCCAGCCCTTGCCTCGCTAAGACTCCTTCCAAACTGGTGCATACGAGATAACATACAAAGGGATGTGTATCTCAAGGAAACAAGGGTTTCCTACAATGAACTGGGAAAGTGCAGGAGGCACGGGGAATCAGACTTGGATAGGGAATACCAACAGAGTATAATATCAATAATTCTCTTTCTCCCTTAGGCCATACACATGAGGGCTTTTTATAGTCCCTCCAAGTAGTTTCAGCAGTTGGAAACAGTTGGCCACGGGCTGGGGTGGTTGAACTACCTGAGTAACCATCAACCCAGCGCGAAATTAGGGATGTTTTATATATTTTTTAATCATTTTAATGGCATACGCGGAAAAGTCTAGCTGTACTCGCGTATACACGCGGAAAAACACGGGCATAGTCGCGTATGGGGGATTTTACACTGTTTTTAAGTGAATTTGTCCAAGTATGTAGGAATGGGTGCCCAAAAGCCATGAAGTAATCATGAATCATGTCAAGGTGAGAAATGATGCTATAACATCTATCATTTGTCTATCTTTCTTATATCTTTCCAGATTTTTCTTTGTCTTAGACAACTCATCCTTAACAACTTTCAACTGTTCTTCCAAAATCTCCTTTTCAGTTTGCTCTATGACCTTGTCTTTGCTCTGTCTTTTAAGAGAATCTATCTCTAATTTCCTTTGAAATTTTCTTTTAGTTTGATTATTATTTTCTTTGGTAACCTCTGTCTCACTGGGAGATAGAACTATAACTTCTTGAGTCACTTCTCCCTTTCTTTTGTCTTCCTTCTGCTTACTATCACCCATAGTAATAGTTTCTTATATTTGTGACCTAGTGAGAGGCTTTCGAGGTTTGAAAAGAAAGGCCTAATATTCTGAAGAGAAGTCTAATTTCTTGACTATGAGTTCCTTGCCTTTGGATTTGGATCTTTTAACCTCATCTGCTTTCACCACAAGAGTTTCTGGAATGTCTATGGCCTGTAGAATGTCTTCAAGTTTGCCTTTACCTTTAACAACTTCTTCAATGTTTCCTTTAGACTTCTTTGCTTCAGATTTAGTCTTGTTGTCTATGGCATGCTTGTTAGTTTGCTTTCTAGTTCTAGTTTCTGGAGGTGATGATGTATCTTGGATCAAATCAAATTCTTCAAACAAGTATTTATCTATAACATTTAAAACTTCATGTTGATTTTCCTCTAATTCTGTAGTGGCATTCATTTCTCGCCTGGAAGAAGAAGCTTTTAGCTTGGAGACTTTTCTTGGAGATAAAACATCTAGCTCATAACCATTCATAAAGAGGAACGATGCCCAGACTCTGTTTAATTCACTTAACTCCTCCAGAACTAGCAATTTCATCAGCCCATGGTGAAAAATGGAGGTTTCATTCCTTTCAGGTCTCCCTTGCACCTTGTCTGCCATTTTTCCGAGACTTTTAAAAAGATAGAATGGAATATCTATCAACTTCTTCCCTGTGAAATGAATCAGTGAATTGAAATGATACATGTAAATTGTCTGAAAACGGCCTTCACATGTAAAATATTTTTGTATCACTGTTAACAATTTGGAATATTCATCTCTAAGACAAGTTATGGGAATTCCTTCGGCCATTTTAATCCCTGCATGTTCAGGTTTTAAGTAATCATCACAAATTTTTAAATCAAACTTGGTAGCTTTAAACCATTCTTCTCCAGTTCTCGGAATCCCTGTTGCTTTAGAAATGCTATCAAGTGAAATTTGGATATGAAGACAACTGACCTTTGTATATGTACCTCTGAAATTGACCACGAAGTATCTTGAAATTTGTTGATGATGACCTTGCAATTTCTGACAGAACTGAATGCACTCTGTGTTTGTAAATAACTCAGTGAAATATTGATCTTCCAAAACCAAATTTGGAGATGTAGGTTCATATCTAAATGGAAAACCTCCTTTATAAACCTTCTTTGGTGTAGCCATTTCTTGTGTTATGCAGCGGTGGCCTTCTTTATAACTTTACACCTATTTAGGAAAATACCCTTGATGATAGAGAGTTGTTATATTAGGAAAAAGATTGATATACCAAAAGGGTTTCTGCTGGATAGATAATTGACAGAGAGTTTCTTTGGTAGAAAAACACGAATGCGAAAAGACAGAGTGAAAAGGATGAGAGATGATTTGAAAACAGAATGAGAGGATTTCTTACAAATAGTGGTTGAGTTTCGAAAAGGTATAACTTTTGAATGATGACTTTGTTCTGGCAGCAGGTCCTTGAAATCCTCAAACATTAACCATTCATCATTACTCTTTAAATCGTTACAAGCTAACAGAGTTTTTTGTAGCACGTTTCATTTGACAAGTGTCAATTTTTCTACAGAACTACTAGGTGTTTCTGTAGCGAATTCGGTTAATTTCGTGCTGAATTTGCTGCGGACTCAGACAATTTTTGACAGATGGCCAGATTTAGGACTTGTGGTCACTTCAAGGTATCTACTTAGAATATACTCTTTCGATGTGACTTGGAATCATTTCTTACACCTTATCCAAAGTTTAAAAACTTAAATTCACCATAAAATTTATCATTTTATGATATCTTGCAACCTAACCAATTTGAAGGAGAATTTTGACTGATTTTCAAGTATGAAATTTTGAAAATTTAGGGTGTGATAAAAGTGGCTCCACTAGGGATAGTATGCCCATGTGGTACACTAAGAACTGGTAGCTCAAGTGCTGCTATCCATCCTTTAGAGTAAAATTCTAAAAATTTTCCAAGCTTCTCCTCAAGCTTTAATGATTTCTGCAAGAAGGACTCAAACTGCACCTACTAAAAAATGCTTTGCTCAACCTACCTTGAGCTTATTCGCACATTCCTACCTACCCTATCAGATGCAATTTCCACTTTAGCTCAGGCAACATGATATTTCCAATAAATCCAATCAATTGTCTTTTCTGATATTTGAGGCTCTTGACTACATTCGACCTCAAAATAACCATGGTAGTGAGATGACCAAAGCAAATTATAATGTATCTGATCTTCATAATGCAAATTAAAATGAAATACTGGTGTGAAAATCTTTGCCATGTATTCAGCTATAGGGTCAAAGAAGACATGGTTAGTTTGATGATCATCATAACATTCTATATCTTCAGACAACTGATTCTCAGCCACACAAAATTCCTTTGATATGCTATCCAACTGATTTTCTAAATGATTCCCATAAATAATGTAATTTTCCTCATTATTATGATCATTCTTTAATGTAAGTTGTTGCAAAGTATGACATAAAGAATCAACCTTTTCTTCTTCCTAAGGGTTATAAAAGCTATCTTTCAGTATTTCTTCTTGGTGTTTGCAATGATTTTCATCTTCTTTATGATCAAAAGACTGGCAAGTCTGTTGCACCTTCACATCAATCTCAGAGGATGTAACATGGTTTTCATAAGTAAACTCCTGCTGATTTCCATGTTGCATTTTATAGGATGTTATCCTTTCTTCTTGGTGTTGAAATGTATTGTTATGAAGAGCCTCTAAAATTTCCTCATCCATGAATTCATCATCATCATAAAAATCCTCCAAATATTGAATAACACTCACAGAATGTTTACAACAATCTTTGACCAACAATAAAGAGGGATAACACTCTTTATACATCTCATAGAATACATCATGGAAATTAGCAAGAGAATATAATGAATCATTTGGCAAGCTTTCATACCAAGACCATGCTTTTCCTTCTAAAGTGGCCATAAACATCTTCATGAGACAATCTTCAGGGAACTGAACCTTAATATTGTGTACATGCATATGGAACCTAACCAAATGAAGAGCATCATTGTCTTTCTTTTCATCTTTAAATATTGGAAGATCATCTAACCATTCAACCTTTGGCATAGGATTTGGAAAAACAGGGATATGAGACCGATTCATAGGGGCATACCTGGAATTCATTCTTGTAATGGAAGTCATCTTGAAACTTCATGAAGCTACTGATCTTCTAGCAGTGGATTCACCTTCCAATTTGTTTATTTAATGTGTGAAGTCTCCAAGGTAGATGCAGCCTCGAAAAGCTCCCTGAGCTCCTGCTACCTTCAGAAGTTTAGCTTCTTGATTTTAGGAATGAATAATCTTCAGGCTCCTAGAAGACGCACCAAAATGTTATCACCAAAATAGGACCTTGATAGGTTGCTCATCAAGTCAATCTTAGTGTAACTATTTCAAACCAATCTTTTAGCTGAGGCTTAGCCTCCTCAGCCTGAGAGAGCTCTCTCAAGGATTAATGATATTGATTAAAGATGTAGATAGATGGCTAACTCTATGGTTTATGATTTTGTATGTTTATAGGTTGAAAGATGGAGACTTTCTACCATTGGGCTATGGATTCAGTGACAGAGATAAAGATAACAAATAACTCTTATTATAAAAATGAGGCTTGTATATACTTCAATGAAAGAGTGACACAATCAGAAAAGTCTCAATAACTTGAGGTTCAAAGGAAGTCATAGCATGTGGTACATGAATTCTGAGTAATGATACATCAAGGTATTCAAAAGGAAGGTATCAAAAGTGTTTCATCAAAGCTTAATACTTAAAGGAAGTCAGAGCATGAATATCCATGAATTCTGAGTAATAAGTGTTAAAACATTGAAGGAAAACATCCAAAGATAGGACCCAAGAAATCAATTTACCATAGTTTAACACTGAAAGGAAGTCAGAGCATGTTCCTCCATGAATTCTGAGTAATAAGCGTTAAGACTATGGAAGTAAAACAATCAAAGATAAAAGATAAAACTCACTGAAGTACACTAAGAATCTTAGATTCAGAAAAGTTAAAATGCTTCTGTATATATCAGTTCCTTCACAGCATTTACAAAAGTAGTCATTTTCTATAAAATTTTCCAACCCTTGTTACATCAAAATCTTCACTACTTATAGGCATCTAGCCTTTATATCAAGTCTGACAAGTGGCTAGACCATTATACTTTACAACTAACACCAAATCTAACTACCAACTAGATTCATAAAACTAGGACTGACACGTTTTCGAATTAAGAGTTAGAGTCCTACTATGACTCACACACCTAATTATTACATTTAAAACAAAATGATCCAAATCTTCCTCGAAAGGAATCCTATATTTTAATCATGTTATCCATCATAAAAACATTAATATGATGAATGCCTTCGTGAAGTAACTCTGCCTATTATCAAGGGGATATCAGTTTGATGATTTGGCACATGTAGACAAGTGTCTTCAAATTATACCTTTAACTGAAAGTCTCCACTTGGAAAATCTGATACTCTTTGTCATCATCTGATACTCTTTGACACTTTGTTGAGGAACAACTTTAAACATGTTTTTAACTTCTTCCCTTTTATCAACATTAATCATGAGAACTAATCTTGCTGTCAAAACTCTGTTTTGAGCTACGAAAGTAGCTAGTTTAGTAGCGCACAGAAAAAAGGTAATATGTAGTACTCCTCTGTTGTTTTTAACTTTTGGAGGATGTTTAGTGATGAAAATAAATTAAAAATAACCTTCAAAACTCTTCATCCCTATCATTTTAAGTGGAATAAAGCCAAAAAGAAATCTTCAGAAATTTCGTAGCAAAAACTGGGCTTCAAGCCTGACACTTGCTGCAGAATTGCCTAATACTTTGGAGACTTGGAAAAAATTAGATATGAGTTTCGGAAAAGTCTATGAACATGCCTGAATGTAATTTATTGATAATATAAGACAAAAATATCATAATCCATTTGTTACCTCCTTATCTATCAACAATTTCTTCTTGAGAAGTTTCAACAACTTTGTTCATGATTCCTCTTTCCAAATCTTTTTTCTCTGATTCTGTCTTCATTAACTCCATCTCTTATTTTAACTATTTAACTTGTCTTTGAAGGCTTCTCCTCTCTAGTTGTAACCATAAGTTCCTCTTTCTTGTATCTAACACTATGATGCGTAAAGGTTGTGTTCTATTCAACAGATTTTTGGCTTTCTCAATAGAATTCTCAAAATGAGTCACTTGGTCATTCACTTTCTTCTCCACCTCATATACCATTTCTCTATCTTTCTTATATCTTTCCAAATCTTTCTTTGTCTCATAAAACTCATCCTTAACAACTTTCAACTGTTTTGGGCCAAAATCTCCTTTTCAGTTTGCTCTATGACCTTGTCTTTGCTCTGTCTTTTAAGAGAATCTATCTCTAATTTCCTATGAAATTTTATTTTAGTTTGATTCTTCTTCTCTTTGGTAACCTCTGTCTCACTAGGAGATATAACTATAACTTCCTGAGCCACTTCTTCCTTTCTTTTATCTTCCTTCTGCTTACTATCACCCATAGTAATAGTTTTTGATATTTGTGACCTACTGACAGGCTTTCAAGGTTTGAAAAGAAAGGCTGAATCTTATGAAGAGAAGTCTAATTTCTTGACTATGAGTCCCTTGCCTTTGGCTTTGGATATTTTAACCTCAGCTGCTTTCACCACAGGATTTTCTGCAATGTCTATGGCCTGTAGAATGTCTTCAAGACTGCCTTTACCTTTAACAAATTCTTCAATGTTTCCTTTAGACTTCTTTGCTTCAGATTTAGTCTTGTTGTCTATGGCATGCTTGTTAGTTTGCTTTCTAGTTCTAGTTGCTGGAGGTGATGATGTATCTTGGATTAAATCAAATTCTTCAAACAAGTCTTTATCTGTAAAATTTAAAACTTCATGCTAATTTTCCTCTAATTCTATAGTGGCATTCATTTCTCGCCTGGAAGAAGAAGATTTTATCTTGGATACTTTTCTTGGAGATAAAACTTCTAGCTCATAACCATTCATAAAAAAGAATGATGCCCAGTCTCTGTTTAATTTAATTAACTCCTCTAGAACTAGTAATTTCATCAGCCCATGGTGAAAAATGGAGGTTTCATTCCTTTCAGGTCTCCCTTGCACCTTGTTTTCCATTTTTCCAAGACTTCTAAAAAGATAGAATGGAATATCTACAACTTCTTCCTTGTGAAATGAATTAGTAATTTGAAATGATACATGTAAATTGTCTGAAAACGGCCTTCACATGTAAAATATTTTTGTATCACTATTAACAATTTGGAATATTCATCTCTAAGACAAGTTCTGGGAATTCCTTCAGTCATTTTAATCCCTGCATGTTCAGGTTTTAAGTAATCGTCACAAATTTTTAAATTAAACTTGGTAGCTTTAAACCATTCTTCTCCAGTTCTCGGAATCCCTGTTGCTTTAGAAATGCTATCAGGTGAAATTGGGATATGAATACAACTGACCTTTGTATATGTACCTCTGAAATTGACCACGAAGTCCCTTGAAACTTTTTGATGATGACCTTGCAATTTCTGACAGAACTGAATGCACCCTGCCTTTGTAAGTAACTCAGTGAAATATTGATCTTCCAAAACTAAATCTGGAGATGTAGGTTCATATCTAAATGGAAAAAATCCTTTATAAACATTCTTTGGTGTAGCCCTTTCCTGTGTTATGCAGCGGTGGCCTTCTTTATAACTTTATACCTGTTTAGGAAAATACCCTTAATGACAGAGAGATGTTATATTAGGAAAAATACTGATATACCAAAAGGGTTTCTGCTGGATAGCTAATTGACAGAGAGCTGCTTTGGTAGCAAAAAACGAATGTGGAAAGACAGAGTGAAAAGGATGAGAGATGATTTGAAAACAGAATGAGAGGGTTTCTTACAAATAGTGGTTGAGTTTCAAAAAGGTATAACTTTTGAATAATGACTTTGTTCTGGCAGCAGGTCCTTGAAATCCTCAAACATTAACCATTCATCATTACTCTTTAAACCGTTATAGGCTAATAGATTTTTTCGTAGCACATTTCATTTGAAAAGTGTTGGTTTTGCTACAGAACTACTAGGTGTTTCCGTAGCGAATTCAGTTAATTTCGTGCTGAATTTGCTGCGGACTCAGACAATTTTTGACAGATGGCCAGATTTAGGATTTGTGGTCACTTCAAGGTATCTACTTAGAACATACTCTTTCGATGTGGCTGGGAATCATTTCTAACACCTTATCCAAATTTTAAAAACTTAAATTCACCATAAATTTTATCATTTTATGATATCTTGCAACCTAGCCAATTTGAAGGAGAATTTTGACTGATTTTCAAGTATGAAATTTTGAAAATTTAGGGTGTGATAACACAAACTATGGTAACAGTCTTTATGTAGAAAAGGGATAAAACATAGCTACCAATTACATTTTTCATTTGCAATAGCAGAGATGCAGCCCTTCACTATAACATCATAGAGAAACAATCTTTGAATTTGGTTAAAGCACTAAAAGATTTCAGAGTTTACATATTAAATTCACATACACTTGCCTATGTACCTAATGCAACTGTGAAATAAGTTCTCATGCAGACAGACCCTGAAGGTAGGAGAGGAAGATGGATAGTAGCTTTACTAGAATATGACCTTGAGATCAAGCCCACCAAGATGATCAAAGGTCAGGGCTTAGCCAAAATCTTGGCTGAGTAAAATCTTCATACTCTTTACATCAACTTGATTTCAGCATTGTCTGAAAATGAAGAAGAAGTGAATCTCATTCAGGTATCCGATATCTTTTTGTCATCTCCACGATATTCTAATATTGTTTATGTTTTGAAACACCTAAACCCTCCTATAGGCATGACTAAGATTCAAGGCAGATCTTTGAAACTCAAAGCTTAAAAGTATTGCATACTGGACAATGCACTTGACTGGAAGGCTCTTGGAGGTGTGTTGCTGAACTTTTTGGTCAAAGAAGAATTGAAGGAAGTGATGAATGACTTCCACAAAGGATATTGTGGGGGAAACCTATATTGGAAGACCTCGACCAATAAAATATTGAGAGCAGGATATTATTGGCTGAAATTTTTTGCAGATGTATACAAAGCAATAATGACTTGTCATGAATGTCAAGTTTTCCAGGGTAAAAGAAAGCTTCTCCCATTACCTCCTCAACCTATTTTAGTACATGCACCATTTCAGTAGTGGGGCCTAGATTTCATAGGCGAGATTCACCCAGAATCATCCACACAGTAGAAGTGGATATTGACAGCCACATATTACTTTACAAAGTGGATCGAAGCGATCCCGACTAGGAAAGAAACAGATTCTGTCATCACTCAGTTTCTAGAAGCTAATATTTTGTCCTGTTTTGGTTGTCCTACTAAAATTATCACAGATAATATGGAAGCATTCAAGTCTAAGAAGATGGTTGAGTTTTGTGATATATATAACATTAATTTGGGACACTCTACAACCTACTACCCACAAGGTAATGGATTGGCAGAGTCCTCTAATAAATCCTTGATCAACATCATTAAGAAGATGTTAGAGGAAAATAAAAATAATTGGCATAAGAATCTGATTAATGCATTGTGGGCAGATTGGGTGAGTAATAAGAAGTCTATTGGTATGTCTCCTTTTTAAGTTATGTATGGTGTCAATACTGTGTTTTCTTCATCATTAGCAGTCCCGGTAATGAAATTGCTGCAAGAAGTAGGGACTGAGGAAAATGACATACATCGTTGTATTAATCAAATGATACACCTTCAACAGACAAGGGATGACGTATTTCAGAATACTTCAAAACTTGATGACATGATAAAGAAGATCTATGATCGGAAAACTAAGGAAGAAAACTTCAAGATAGGAGATGTGGTACTCCGCTGGGATGCCATAAATGAAGACAAGGGTAAACATGGAAAATTTGAGAATTTATGGAAAGGACCATATCAGATTTCATCTTGTCGGAGATAAAATGCTTATTTTCTTGAGAAGATGAATGGAAAAAAGTGTTTAGGAAGACCAGTTAATGGTAGGCTCCTGAAACATTATCTTTTCTTAAAAAAAATTCTTGATCAATTTTCCATTTCATTGTAAATATCAGTTACATTTTCTGCAAGTGTGAATTAGAGAATCATTGGAGTCCGAAGCCCAAAGTGAATGCCATGGAGCTTCATTAATTTTTCTGCCATTTTCAAAAAGTTTAGTTTTCAATCAAGTAAGTCAGTATTGAGTCAATTTTTGGTCATTTGAGTTTGTCTTGAGTTAGTTTATTTTTCTGAGTTATTAGTTTTCCGTCATGTAATTGTTTGAGTTTTTTACTGTATTGGCCCAATGGATAAGGCACTGATATGAAAAATCCAGAGTTCTATGGTTCTTGACACCTCTTTCACAGCTATCATCCACAATAAGGCCAATGTTAGTGTCAGTATTTTCATCCTGCCATCAGTGATCAAAATACTCTTTTCATATCATTTCAGGAGTCCCGCTTAGAATTTTTTTATCATTCCATTAGGTCATCCAAAAAATTGACTCACTAATAGCAATCCTAGTAAAAAAACATCACTCCTCAAAAATTCATACTTGTTGTCCCACCTTCATGTCTTGCTGAGCATACTTCAGTCATGAAAGTCCTTTTCATCATGTCATTATGTCAGTCAGGTCACCATGAAGTTTGGTCACTCAAAGTCTTCATTAGGTTTCTAGGTTTTCATTTTCCAAGGTCCCAATAAATCACCATTTCATTGCATAAGGTCAAAAAAAGTATGAGAGTGATCCAAATAATATCCCTTCACCATCTAAAGAGGATTTGCAAGCATGAAAGATATGGTTTCCAAAGTTGTAATTTTGATTTCAAGTGTGAGTTTCATTGCAAAAAACATATATGTAATTTCATTTTATTTATGTAATTTTATGTCCATTATATGTAATAAGTACTCAGTTTCCTAAAGCTTCCAACTTTGTTCCATATGCCAAACACATCAAAACTCAAAGTATGAAGAGTTCCTACTCCAACATGATCAATATGTAAAGAAAAAAAGACGGAGTTAAAAATTATTTTGCAATGTTCTAAAAGTGAAATTGAAGATTGCAAAAGTGTGTTTTAAAATCATCAAAATAAAACCCCACAAATTATTTAAACCGAAAGGCAATTAATTAAAACTTCATTTTCTCTTGCCATCATCAAGAAACCTCAGCAAAAGCATGAAAATCCAAGAAAGAATATGAAATTTTAATTATAAATCTTCCGGGAAATTACATAAGAAATTTTGGAACCGACGCGTTTCGAACTACCAACTCTAGTTCATCATCAGGATAATGAAGACTGGCTGATCTGACTTTCACTTTTATACCAGGAAGAGAAAAGCAACGGTCAAAACTCAAGAAAAATTAAATTTTTTTTTTTTAAAACGGTAAAAAATAAGAATAAAACTAAAATAAAAATATAAAATAAACCAAAAATATAATTAGCCCACCCTTAAAATTAAAAATGTTAAAAAACGGTCAACATATATATATATATATATATATATATATATATATATATATATATATATATATATATATATATATATATATATATATATATATATATATATATATAAAATGAGCCAAAAATATAATTAACCCATCCTTAAAAGTTATGAAACAACCAAGAAAAATATATAAAGACATAAGTCAAAACTAAAACTAAAAATAAAAATAAATAATATAAAACCAAAACTAAAAACTAAAAATATCACCCCTCCCAAATAAATAAGATAAAAAAGTAAAACAAGTTTTTAAACTTAAATTAAATCATCAAGTCAAAAGTCAAAAAATCAAATGTCAAAGTCAAAGTCATAAAATATAAATAAATAAAGCAATAAAAAAATAAAAATAATAAAATAAAATAAAATAAATAAATAATAAATAATTTAATAAATTAATAAATAAATACATGAATAAATAAATAAATAAAATTAAAACAACTAAAATTAAAATACAATAAAAATAAAATACAATAAAAATAAAATAAAAATAAAAATAAAATAAATTATTTTTATTTTATTATGACATTAATTATTTATTTTAATAAATAAATCAATAAATAAAATTAAAATAAAATACAATAAAACTAAAATAAAGATAAAAATAAAATAAATAATAATAATAGTAATAATAATAAAAATATAAGATAACAAAATCATAAAAATACCAATGAATAAATTTTTTATATAAAAAAGAAGAAGAAGAAGAAGAAGAAGAAGGAGACCACTTAGAGGAAGGACCCTTCCAGGGAGTGAAGAGATGGAATCCAACAACTGCTAACTTTCTATCCGTCATCTCTGTTCAATGTACGGGGCCTCTTCTCAATCTCAATCGCCTCCCTAAATTTTCGATGATGGAAATGGTCAACCCTAACAAGGACTCTAACATCTTCCATACAGATGTGATGCTTCGTCTTCTTTGCATGCTCAGCTAGCGCTAAGGACCTGGTTCTACCATGCCTAATATCCGCAGAATGCTCCTAGATCCTTTTATTAATCGATCGACCAATTTCACCAATGTAGGGAATCCCACAAGAGGACGACATCAAATAAACACCTTTCACACTTTTTAGGTCCAACGGGTCCTTAACCGATTTAAGGGAACCCCGAATGGTGTTTAAAGGTTTAAAAGAAGACGAGATCTTATGCTTCCTTAAAATCCAAGCGATCTTGTGAGTAGTACCTTGAACAAAAGGTAAATGAACTCTACCAACAACATCATCTATTATATTTTTCTGACTAGGACCTTTGCTCGCATTCATGAAAGCCTTCAAACCCTAACTTCTGCTATATCCATTTCTCCGAAGACCTTAAGGAGATGGGCCTTCTCTTCATCTAAATGATCATCATCAGAAATTCTAAGAGCTCTCGTGGCTAAAGTATTCAGAACTCCAAGTTTCTGAGTAGGAAAATGATGAGAACCAGAATGCAGATACTGCTCCGTGTGTGTCTTCTTCTGAATAAAACACTATTACCGATGAAATAGGTAACCTCACCTCAAAACGGGAACTCTAGCCCAAAAAGAATCAAAAAACATGAAAAAACACCACAAAAACAAAAAGTGTGTATTCCAGAACGCACTTGATTTTTTTTTAAGGTCAAATTTCAACATTTTATAAAATTATGCTAAAAACAAAATTGTTTCTTGAAAAAAGAATTGAAAAAACACCCTCAAAACAAAACCAGTTGATGCTGGAATAACAAAAAAAAAATTGTGTCATATTTTTGACATTTTTAAAAACAGAAATAACATTTTTAAATTTTTAAAACTAAACATTAAAAAAAATATAAAATTTAAGAAAATACAATTTTTAAAATAAACATTTAAAGCTTTCCAATTTAAAATATACAGAGAGCAAAAAAAATAAAAACAAAATAAAAGTTTCAATTTAAACATTAAGAAAAACTAAAATTTAAGAAAAAAAAAATAAAAAAATAAAAAAAATTAAAGATTAAAAGTTAAAAATATATAGAAAAAATAAAATAAAAATAAAAACAAAATAAAAATATTAAATTAAAAAAAAACAAGTAAAAAAGGAAATTATAAAAAATAAAATATAGAAATTTAATTTAAAAAAGAAAAATAAAATATTTATTAAATTAAAAACAAAAAATTAAATTTTAAAATAAAAAATTAAATTTAAAGAAATATATTAAATTTTAATAAATTTAAAACTTAAAAAAAAAAATTAAAAAAAAAACATTATTTAAATTAAAAGTAAAAAAAATGAAAAATTAATAAAAAATAAAATACAATAAAATAATTAAATTTAATATATATATATTAAATTTAAAAAAAATGTTAATATTAAAACAACAAATTAAATTTAAAACAAAAATATTAAATTTTAATAAATAAATAAATAAATAAATAAATTTTGAAATAAAAAATAAATTTTAAATATAAAAGAAAAATAAATAAATCCATTGTTAAAATAAAAAGTTAAAAAACTTTAAAAATCAATTAAAAATGGAAAATTGAAAAATACAAATAAAAAAAAATTAAAAAAAGTAAGTTTAATTAAAAAAAAATCTAATTTTAAATGCACAATTTTAATTGAAGTAAAAAAATACAAAAATTTTACGTAATTAAAAAAATAATGATACAAAATTTAAAAATTTAAAAAAGATATTAAATTGAAATAAATTAAAAAAAAATTATTAAATTTTATAAAATTAAATTAAAAATAAAGATAAAATTTAATAATAAAGAAAAAATATGAAAAAAATAAAAAATAAAAAATTTAATAAAAATTATTAACAAAATTAAAATTAAAAATTAAAAACAAAAAAATGAATAAAATTTAAAACCAAAAAAAAAAAAAAACAAATTAAATTTAAAATATAAAAATTAAATTAAAAATAATAATTTTAAAATTTTTGAAATAAAAAAAAATAAAAATAAATAAAAATAAAAATGGTTCTCCCATATCTTATGCTTCTTATACCCTTAGTTTGGATATTCACTCACTATTGATGTAGCTCTCCCTCCTTGCTATCGGGCTTACTTGTGCACCTGAAACGTTCGAGCTTGAATCCAGCCTGAATCGAGTCTCCTTTTGGAATTATTTGATCGGTGCCGCCGCCCATGAAGACTTTTAGCAGAAGATCTAATTCCGGGAATCGACCTCCGCCGCCACCTGGGCAGGAGGCCGATTCCCGGAATTGGATCTTCTGCTAAAAGTCTTCATTGATGCAGCAACTATTCATTGTATCGAGAGCCATTGTCCGATCATGGGGCATAGCTGATCATAGGAGATCATAATCGAGCATAGCTAGTCATAGTCATACAGGAAGAGCCGTTCAATACATAACCAAGACAGAACTAGACCCCCCAGACGGGAGTGCTGTTAACCAAGGTGGATATGTGCATGCTGTTACTAGATTGAAATCCTAATAGTGATTTTATCTAACGACTCTCTTCTATAACGACTAGTAGTTAGTAGCTTCCGTCTGGTAGAGTAAGTACTTGGCACTTGCCGACTACTTGTTGCTTGCCGTCTTAGCTGTATGTTCCAAGGACACTAGCATTTGAGACTTACTTAGAATGCAACCTAGCAATGCCACCTTAAGAGACACTAGCCTGTAGTCCAAATGCACTAAGAATAACTCTTACAATAGAGTTGTTAACGAGTTGTGATCGGGTCGAATAATCTATCTTATTTACTGGGTCATGTGCTGTGGATTTTATTATTAATGAACATGGCCATTGGCAGGAGGGTTTTTTTGAAAAGATTGAGAGTAACTCGCTGATATAACTAGCTGTCGTTGAACTATCTGCAGATACTGGTTCTTTGTTGTTTGTTGCATTTGTTCGGAGAACAGGCGATAACCAAAGAAGGACCGGGCGCCTAGAATATCATTTGACTGATTCCATAGGAAAGAAAGCAAGCAGAGCTGGCCTACCCGACCGATACAATAGGTCAGCATTTCACTTGCCGAACACTGCCCTCAACGGCTCCATTTAATCTTTTAGTTTATTTAGTTTTTCATTTTTAAAATTTATAAATTGTTTCATTTAAAAAAAAACACACTAAATTTATGTATATTTGTTTTTTAAATATTTGCACATGGTTTTTTTATTTTTTATTTTTCATTTTCTTTTTCAATTTTAAATTTTGTTTTTTTTTTTTTAATTTGTTTTTTTTTGGTTAATTTTAAAATTTGTATTTTTTTTCTTCTTATTATTATTATTTTTAATTTAAATTTTTAAATTTAATTTAATTTTTTTTTGTATTTAAATTTAAATTTTGTAATTTTAATTATTTTTAAATTTTCTATTTCTTTTTTTTTTTTTGTTTTTTTCTCTTTTTTTTTTTTTAATTATATGGTTTTTTTAAATAACTTAGAAAAAAATGTTTTTGATGTTTTTTTTAAATTTTTTTGGTTCAATTTTTGTTTTTTTTTTCTTTAAATTATGTGTTTTTTTTTCAAATTTTTTCATTTCTTTTTATATAATTTTGAAATATTTTTGTTTTTTTTTTTGTTTTTTCTATTTATTTTTGTTTAAATTTTTTATTTTTTTACATTTTTATTGGTTTTTTTATTGTTTATATATATATATATTTTTTATCTAAGTTTTGTGTTTTATTACCAACATGAAAATCACCACTCTAAAAAAAAAAGGTTGATGCTGCATCAATACGTTTCAAAATTAGCATGAAAATCACCGCTCTAAAAAAAAAAGTTGATGCTACATCAATACGTTTCAAAATTAGCATGAAAATCACTAACATTTTAAAACAAATATTCATACTTCATAAATAAAAATATTAGAGTGTCAAAAATGTGAACAAAAAAAAGGGTGATTCTACATCACCACCTTTCAAAATCGGGTGCTTTTTATGCTACAAAAAAAAAAATAGGTACCAGTGCAGTTACCTATTTAATTGGCAACAGTGTTCGAACACGGTGCGAGAAAGAGCCGTTATTATTTCTAGAGATGAGAAAATCAAGGAAAGGAACGCTCCCATCAGTCTATGTTTCCATTGTGAACTTGATGGAGTCAGATTGATTATTCAAGTGCTGATGAAAAGCCTCTAATTCTTGACGTCCATGAGACCAATTGATGAAAGTGTCATCCACAAATCACTTCCAAACCTTGGGTTTGAAAGGAGCAGACGTCAAAGCTCTAGATTCAAAATCTTCCATAAACAGGTTGGCCACCACTGGCGAGAGCGGGGAACCCATGGCGACACCACAAGTTTGCTCATAAAATTCTCCTTCAAAACTAAAAAAGGTAGAAGTGAGACAAATTTCCACAAATTAGCAGTATTAGGATGAGTGATACCCTTGATTACTTCCACAGCCTCCATGATAGGAATGTTCGTATAAAGAGAAACAACATCAAAACTAACCAAAGAGTCATTAGGTTTGCAAACCCAGCTTTTTAACTCATGGAAAAAAGAAGCAGAATCTTTCACGAAAGAATCTGACTGACCAACAAGAGGCTTTAGCTTGTGGGCCAAATACTTAGCTAGGAGATAAGTGGGCCCACCAATAGTATTAACAATGGGTCTAAGAGGAACACCCTCTTTATGAATCTTAGGGAGCCCATATATCCTAGGGGTGACAGGATTGCTTTCAATGAGCTTCAAGCTCATGGAACCCACAATGCAACTAGATTTAATAGCATTGGCCACAATCTTCGAGACTTTATTAATAGGGTTCTTAGAGAGCTTCTTATAACTCCCACTATTACAGAGATGTTCAAGCATCTTTGCTTTATAATCCTCCTTATTCAAGATTACAATAGCGCCACCCTTATCAGCCTTGAGGACAGCAATATCAGCGTTTTGATTTAGGGTCTTAAGAGCCAAAGATTCAAATTTACTAATATTGATCTCTCGTTCTCATCATTTTCCTGCTCAGAAACTTGGAGTTCTGAATACTTTAGCCACAAGAGCTCTTAGAATTTCTGATGATGATCATTTAGATGAAGAGAAGGCCCATCTCCTTAAGGTCTTCGGAGAAAATGGATATAGCAGAAGTCAGAGTTTGAAGGCTTTCATGAATGCGAGCAAAGGTCCTAGTCAGAAAAAGATAATAGATGATGTTGTTGGTAGAGTTCATTTACCTTTTATTCAAGGTACTACTGACAAGATCGCTTGGATTTTAAGGAAGCATAAGATCTCATCTTCTTTTAAACCTTTAAACACCATTTGGGGTTCCCTTAAATTGGTTAAGGACCCGTTGGACCCAAAAAGTGTGAAAGGTGTTTATTTGATCCCATGCGCTTGTGGGATTCCCTACATTGGTGAAAATGGTTGATCGATTAATAAAAGGATCTAGGAGCATTCTGCGGATATTAGGCATGGTAGAACCAGGTCCTCAGCGCTAGCTGAGCAGAGAAGACGAAGCATCACATTTGTATGGAAGATGCTAGAGTCCTTGCTACGGTTGACCATTTCCATCACGGGAAATTTAGGGAGGCGATTGAGATTGAGAAGAGGCCCTGTACGTTGAACAAGGATGATGGATGGAAAGTTAACAGTTGTTGGATTCCATCTCTTCACTCCCTGTAAGGGTCCTTCCTCTAAGTGGTCTCCTTCTTCTTCTTCTTTCTTTCTTTCCTTTTTTTCTCTTATATATATATATATATATATATATATATATATATATATATATATATATATATATATATATATATATATATATATATAATTTATTCATTGGTATTTTTATAATTTTGTTATTTTATATTATTATTGTTATTATTACTATTAACATTATTATTTATTTTATTTTAGTTTTATTGTATTTTATTTTAATTTTATTTATTGATTTATTTATATTTATTTATTAAAATAAATAATTAATGTCATAATAAAATAAAAATAATTTATTTTATTTTATTTTTATTGTATTTTAATTTTAGTTGTTTTAATTTTATTTATTTATTTTTTCATGTATTTATTTATTAATTTATTAATTTATTAAATTATTTATTTTATTTTATTATTTTTATTTATTTATTGATTTATTTATTTATTTATTTATATTTTATGACTTTGACTTTGACTTTTTATTTTTTGACTTTTGACTTGATGATTTAATTTAAGTTTAAAAACTTGTTTTAATTTTTTATCTTATTTCTTTGGGAGGGGTGATATTTTTAGTTTTTAGTTTTGGTTTTATATTATTTATTTTTATTTTTAGTTTTGACTTATGTCGTTATATATTTTTCTTGGTTGTTTCATAACTTTTAAGAATGGGTTAATTATATTTTTGGTTCATTTTATATTTTTATTTTTATTTTTGACCGTTTTTTAACATTTTTAATTTTAAGGACGGGTTAATTATATTTTTGGTTTATTTTATATTTTTATTTTAGTTTTATTCTTATTTTTGACCCTTTTTTTAAAAGAATTATTTTTTCTTGGGTTTTGACCGTTGCTTCTCTCTTCCTGGTATAAAAGTGAAAGTCAGATTAGCTAGTCTTCATTATCTTGATGATGAACTACAGTTGGTAGTTCGAAACACGTCAGTTTCAAAATTTCTTATGTGATTTCCTGGAAGATTTATAATTAAAATGTTATGGATCACAAAAGCTTACACTCTCAACTATTATCCCTACACAGAAGGGTTATTGATGATAAGGTTCGATTATTCAAACGTATGCGACTCAAGGTTTCTAAGAGATTCGCTGATCTTTCGTTTTTAAAGCGTTTCAGAGATGCATGTGTCATTCCCTCTTTTGCTATGATTAAGCATCGTCTTAATTCCTACAAGAATCTTCTCATTTTTGAAAGAGCCAGTATGGCACTTCTTCATTATGAAATCCATGGTATGAGAAGGGATCTCAATCTTCTTTCCAGAAGACTTCTTTCTCTCCACCTGGAATTGTCTTTTATTGTTGCAGGTTCGATTTGGTTGGTGATTGATGTTGTTTCTGCCTTGAAAGCTGAGCGTTTGGAGGAAGCTGCTAAAAAGAAACATTTAAAGAAGTTTGAACAATCCCTTTGAAGCGCAGATCTTGTGAAGTTGGAGGCCTGTCCTGCTTTCGGTTCTCGGAGCAAGGTAAGCCGTGAGAAAGTCTCTGCTCTAAATGAGTTGATTGGCTCCCACTATCAGTCAAATAATAAATTGGTGAATAGAGGTGTTACCTATCATCCTCGTTCAGCGTTTGGAAGGCGTGTTGGAGGAATCCGGTTTTCGAATAGCAATGCCGTGGATTCTGGGATTAATCCTTGTTCAATGATAAGCTTGACAATGAGCCCCTTGAAAGAGGTTGTGATGCCCTGAAGGTCGTTCAGCGAATTAATTGAGGATCTGTTGGCTCAATTTACAGGGTTTCCGTTCCTCCGTTTACCGTGGAACAACCTTCATACAAGTTTGGTGCGTCGATTGGAGTTATTGATAAGTGGAACGATTGTTCAACCCCCCCGCTTAACATTTTGGAAAACCGTTCATTGGTTAGTAACAGTCCAGCGCTGTTGGAGGCTTCAATCCGTTCGATAGGTTGCAGTAATACGTCCTCAATCCTTGAAATGAACCCGACAACTGGATGATCAAACCCCTCAACCTAGGTTTCCTCCGTGATTGATAGTGTTGTTGCTGGCTCAGTGCAATTGGAAGCCTCTGTCTGTTTGGTGGGTTGCAGTAATTTGGCAGGTTGCAGTAATTCATCCTTGATCCTTGACTTGACGGTTGGATCTTCGAACCCCTCTACCTGGGTTTCCTCCGTGGCTGAGCGGGTTATTGTTGGCTCTGATGACACGTTCTCTTCTCTGTTGAATCCTTCGATTTCTAATATTGAAGTGGGTTTGAATTTTAATAGCGTTTGTAAATTTAATAAGTTTAATAGTTATAATACTATTATTAACAATCGTAATAGTATTAACATTAGTAATAATTACAATATTAATAATAATATTAATTTTAATAATGATAATGATATTACCAATGATAATTATATTATTAATAATAATATTAATTTTAATAATAATAATGATATTAACAATAATAATAATAATAATAATAATTTTAATAATAATATTGATATTAACAATGATAATAATATTAGCAATAATAATAATATTTGTAATAATAATATTAGTATTAGTAATTATAATAATTATAATAATAATATTAGTAATAATAATTATAGTAATAACAATAATATTAACATTAGTAATAATAACATTAGTAGTAATAATAGTAATATCATTAGTAGTAATAACATTAATAATAATAATAATAATAATAATAATAATAATAATAATAAAAGAGTTATTAATCTCTCTAGGTTCTCTTTTGATTCATCTGTTATCTCTTTATTAGGTATGGGTCTTAATTTCGCTCTTGCTCCTAGGAAGATTCCTTGTGATGACATTATTTGTAGTATAGAATATGGTATTAAAGATTTATCCGAAAGCTTGCAAGATGTCATTAGGCAGGATTGTGCCGTGGCTCTTAGGAAAGCTAAGCCTCTGAGGAGCAATATTAGTAAATCTGAATTTTTGGCTCTTAAGACCCTAAATCAAAACCCTGATATTGTTGTCCTCAAGGCTGATAAGAGTGGCACTATTGTAATCTTGAATAAGGAGGATTATAAAGCAAAGATGCTTGACCATCTCTATAATAGTGGGAGTTATAAGAAGCTCTCTAAGAACCCTATTAATAAAGTCTCGAAGATTGTGGCCAATGCTATTAAATCTAGTTGCACTGTGGGTTCCATGAGCTTGAAGCTCATTGAAAGCAATCTTGTCACCCCTAGGATTTATGGGCTCCCTAAGATTCATAAAGAGGGTGTTCCTCTTAGACCCATTGTTAATACTATTGGTGTGCCCACTTATCTCCTAGCTAAGTATTTGGCCCGCAAGCTAAATCCTCTTGTTGGTTAGTCAGATTCTTTTGTGAAAGATTCTGCTTCTTTTGTCCATGAGTTAAAAAGCTGGGTTTGTGAACCTAATGATTCTTTGGTTAGTTTTGATGTTGTTTTTCTCTCTATATGAACATTCCTATCATGGAGGTTGTAGAAGTAATCAGGCATATCACTGATCTTGATACTGCTAATTTGGTGGAAATTTGCCTCACTTCTACCTTTTTTTGTTTTGAAGGAGAATTTTATGAGCAAACCTATGGTGTCGCCATGGGTTCCCTGCTTTCGCCAGTGGTGGCCAACCTGTTTATGGAAGATTTTGAATCTAGAGCTTTGGCGTTTTCTCCTTTCAAACCCAAGGTTTGGAAGCGATTTGTGGATGACACTTTCATCAATTGGTCTCATGGACGTCAAGAATTAGAGGCTTTTCATTAGCACTTGAATAATCAATCTGACTCCATCAAGTTCACGATGGAAACAGAGACTGATGGGAGTCTTCCTTTCCTTGATGTTCTCATCTCTAGAAATAATAACGGCTCTTTCTCGCACCATGTTTTTCGGAAGAAGACGCACATGAAGCAGTATCTGCATTCTTGTTCTCATCATATTCCTGCTCAGAAACTTGGAGTTCTGAATACTTTAGCCACGAGAGCTTTTAGAATTTATGATGATGATCATTTAGATGAAGAGAAGGCCCATCTCCTTAAGGTCTTCAGAGAAAATGGATATATCAGAAGTCAAGGTTTGAAGGCTTTCATGAATGCGAGAAAAGGTCCTAGTCAGAAAAAAGATAATAGATGATGTTGTTGGTAGAGTTCATTTACCTTTTATTCAAAGTAATACTGACAAGATCGCTCGGATTTTAAGGAAGCATAAGATCTCGTCTTCTTTTAAACCTTTAAACACCATTTGGGGTTCCCTTAAATCAGTTAAGGACTCGTTGGACCCAAAAAGCATGAAAGGTGTTTATTTGATCCCATGCTCTTGTGGGATTCCCTACATTGGTGAAACTTGTCGATCAATTAACAAAAGGATCCAGGAGCATTCTGCGAATATTAGGCATGGTAGAAGTAGGTCCTCAGTGCTAGCTGAGCATGCAGAGAAGATGAAGCATCACATATGTATGGAAGACACTAGAGTCCTTGCTAGGGTTGACCATTTCCATCACCGGAAATTTAGGGAGGCGATTGAGATTGAGAAGAGGCCCCATACATTGAACAGGGATGACGGATGGAAAGTTAGCAGTTGTTGGATTCCATCTCTTCACTCCTTGTAAGGGTCCTTCCTCTAAGTGGTCTCCTTCTTCTTCTTCTTCTTTTTTTTTTTTTTTTTATTATAAAAAAATTTATTCATTGGTATTTTATGATTTTGTTATCTTATATTATTATTTTTATTATTACTATTATTATTATTATTATTATTTATTTTATTTTTATTTTTATTTTAGTTTTATTGTATTTTATTTTAATTTTATTTATTGATTTATTTATATTTATTTATTTATTAAAATAAATAATTAATGTCATAATAAAATAAAATAAATTTATTTTATTTTATTTTATTTTTATTGTATTTTAATTTTAGTTGTTTTAATTTGATTTATTTATTTATTTATGTATTAATTAATTAATTAATTAATTAATTTTATTATTTTTATTTATTTATTGATTTATTTATATTTTATGACTTTGACTTTGACTTTTGATTTTTTGACTTTTGACTTGATGATTTAATTTAAGTTTAAAAACTTGTTTTACTTTTTTATCTTATTTCTTTGGGAGGGGTGGTATTTTTATTTTTTAGTTTTGGTTTTATATTATTTATTTTTATTTTTAGTTTTGACTTATGTCTTTATATATTTTTCTTGGTTGTTTCGTAACTTTTAAGGATGGGTTAATTATATTTTTGGTTCATTTTATATTTTTATTTTTATTTTTGACCGTTTTTTAACATTTTTAATTTTAAGGATGGGTTAATTATATTTTTGGTTTATTTTATATTTTTATTTTAGTTTTATTCTTATTTTTAACCATTTTTTTAATTTTTTTTAAATTTTCTTGGGTTTTGACCGTTGCTTCTCTCTTCCTGGTATAAAAGTGAAAGTTAGATCAGCGAGTCTTCATTATCCCGATGATGAACTATAGTTGGTAGTTCAAAATGCGTCGGTTCCAAAATTTCTTATGTGATTTCCTGGAAGATTTATAATTAAAATGTTATAGATCACAGAAGCTTGCACTCTCAATATGAAATTTGCAAAACTGGGGCAGGGTTGCACCCCTGACAGAAGGAGGGTGCCCCTGTGTATTACATTGTGCTCTTGTGTTGTGCGTTTCGCCCCTGTGTTGTGCGCTACGCCCTTGTGTTGTGTGCCGCGCCCTTGCCCGAAAACACTCAAGGAGATCCAAAACACATGCCATCACCTTCAATCTTCAACAAAGATACTCTACAACCTCTAGCAATCAAGTAAGACACAATTTCACCACCCCTCTCCTTATCAAGTCGATTTTGTGGTGTTTGAAGTTGTTTAAAGATTTGGTATCTATTTTGAGCTTGAAACCCTAGTATCATCCCCTAAATCCCAATTACACTTCGTAACACTCCCTAAGACTTCCTTTTCCTTCTCATATCACTATTAGACCCTATCCCTACCCCCTATATCACTATCTCCATTTCCCTAAGCTCTTTATTCCCAATAGCATTAAAAGTCAGAGTCTCATGTAATAAAAATTACAAACTTAGAATGTATATTTATTTCTCGCTTAAAAACTATTCATAGGTTCCTTTGACTAACAGTTCGAAGAATTACAAGCTGAGAAGCTAGTTTGCAATTGAAAAATAAATGATTAAACCAAAATAGGAACTATAATTCTCATGATTTTCTACGAGAAGAGAAAATCACAAGAATATTTATGATTGACACATCATATACTTCAATTCCAATCTTTCCTCATTCAATCCCACACTTGCTCAATGATGCCATGATCTTCCTTCAAACTTGTGCAAGGATAGAATATTGTAGCCAAAGTCGACTTCTAGTTTGACCATCATAATTCTTGAACCTTATAAATTTCCAAATCAGTGCGATAAGTGGGTATCCATGTGTTCAACATTTTTTATCCACACATATGATTTTTTCTCCTTCAAATGTGTCGGAACCTACCTAACCATGAATTGAGATGAAAAATCTTTGTTTAGTTGCAGAATCAATGCATTTTGGTATCCATAGATAAGTTTTAATAAGATTTCACAAATAAAATATAGATTATAAAATATGAATGAATGATACCTTTTATTGTGCCTGAGCATGTCCTTTGTGACCTTAAAGCTTGGAAATATAGAAAAATATTATGAAAATGATGAAGGTGAGGGTAAAATAGTTTCAAAAATAGGACAATTTAGGACCTCAACATTCCCCCACACCTAGGATTTTACATGTCCTCATGCATAAAAACTTCAAAATTGGAAAACTTTTCTATTTAATAAATTATTTCTAAGGCTTGGATTAGAAAATACAAGCTAGTATACCCCCCCTGTCTTTTAGCAGTGAGTGTTAGTCTCGATTTCCTCATTAAGATCCTTCCTTGCAACCCTTTGATTTGTTCCTGAGAACCATATTGTTTGCTTTGAGTTTATTATTCTTCTTATACCAATGGCACATCCTTAATAGCATATTGTCACTCTGAGCCTTCAAAATTTAATTTTGTGTTTGTACTGCTTCATTTTCTTCTCTGACATACCTGTTCAATATTTCTAACTCATTGATGTCTTATTTTACAACATCTATAGTTCTGTTCTCTTCTTGAGGAATGATATTATTAAAAGGAAATTATTCATGAAAAGTATATTTATAGTTGGATTGGGAAGGAGAATTTACCTTCTTTTGTGCCCTTTTCTCTAGTGTTTCCAAGTATTCATAAATTTGTTGTTGAGTAGGATCAATTTCAGGAGTCTTTCTAACTGGACTTGAACTTTTATCGGATGAATATTCTGTTGTTGCCTCTGTTGTGATATGGTATTCTTCTTCAAGATTAATAGTTTCTAGAGGTTCTCATGTTATTTTACATATGACTGATTGGAAATTTGCGTACTCCTTCTCAAATTTGGTTATGATCTCACTGTTTCTTGTATAGACTTCCTTTTGTTGCCTAGATTCTATATTTTTCCTTTATTTTTATTCATTGTCTCCGTCTCCCTTATTTCTTTTGGTTTCTTGGTGCTTGGAATGGATTTATTTATTCTAACACTTTATTTTTCATTTTTATGTTTAAATTTCTCCAAAAACCGACTAAGGGGGTGTTGTCCTCTATTTCATTTGGTAGAATTTCCATATCCCTGGTTCATTAATAGTCAATCCCTCTTCTTCATTGACAGGTTTAGGGTTAGGGTGTTAGGTCCCTATAATACTAGTGTATCCCCTTATTATTATTTTTAGTATAACCCACTTAATGTTAATTTTGTGCCCATGTAGTCCCCATATTGTTATTATTGTGCCCCATAGAAGCCCACTATTTCTATTTTTATGCCCTTACATTGTTATTGTTATGTTGGCGAGGATTATATTGTGACCCATTGGACTCCTATATATAGAAAGGAGGTTTTGTCATTCGTATCATAAAATAATTGTTCATTTATGTAATATAAAGGAGGTTGCCCCCTCAAAGAGGCTGATTTCTAAGTCGTTGATCTATATTTTCTTCTACTTTGTGAGATGGTTTCACAACATTTGGTATCAGAGCTTTGGATTCTAGGGTTTCACTGCTCCAAACAGGTCATATTGAATTTTCACTAAAACTATTTTATACGAAGGCTCAGAAGTTGAAACAAAAACCCATTTGATCTGAAATCTAGAGGAACGTCGTGTAACAATTTTAGATCTTGGTTCACTATATTTTAAGAGATATGATATGAGGAAGTTAGGCTTTTTACAGGCTCTATAATTTCATATAAAACAAGTGGTTGAGGGAAAATCATCATAACTTTCGTTTCAGACATCGGATTGGAATTATATAAAAAGTGGCTGAAAGTGCACAAACTGTAGTTTATTTTATATCGATTTCAGAGCCGAAGGTTGAAATAGTGATGCGTTGCACACCGTACAAGTTTGCTATGCTGAACCAATCCATAATTAGGCCATTGTGGAAGATTGGGCATAACTTTATATTGAAGAATCCAAATTAGGTATGACCTATGGAATTGGAAAGAAGACTCAAAGGGCTACCACAGGACTGAAGTTAAGATCTTGGATCTCTGAAATTACAGAGTTACATTTGTTTCAATATCGAGCTCCTAAAAGAAAAAAACAAAGGTGTGTTTTTTTTTCTAAATTGCATAATCTTCATTTAAAAAAATCAGTATTGGGTTCTATAATGCCTCCCAAAAATAATTATAAACCCATTAAGCCATCAGAAAAATATACTATGATGGATGAAGAGGATGAATTTCAATATGATATATCAAAATTACAGTACCAAGTGCAACAAATTTCAATCTCACAAAGAGCAACCAAAGATGACATAGATGGTTTAAAAGAAGACATGGAGGCTAAGGTGAATGGTTTGAAGGATGAAATGAAAGATCACATCGAGCATCAACAACAAGTTCTCCAACCCTTAAAGGATAACCTAAATTTGGTGCAGAATCGAATGAAACAACAGACAGTTCAACATCGCAGCGAAAGAATTTTAGATGTAGGCAAATGGGTATTTTTACAGCTACAACCATACAAAAAATGTCCCTCAAGTAAGCTAAGAATGATAATAAACTATCACCAAAGTATCATGGTCCTTACAAGGTGTTGCAAAGTATTGGTACTATGTCATACAAATTGGAGCTTCCTGCATCTTCCCGAGTGCACCCAGTTTTCCATGTTTCACGCTTAAAAAAGTTTATTGGTGACAAGATCCCAGTTCAAACAATATTTCAAAAACTTGAAGAAGAAGGAAAAATCATATTGGAAACTGAAGCATTCACAGAAACAAGAAATCGATAGCTATGAAATCAATCAATTTCGGAGTATCTCATCAAGTGGAAGAACTTACCTACTGAAGATTCCACATGGGAGGATGGGAATTTTATACATAAGAATCCAAAAATAATCAAGCGTTGAGGACAACACTTGTTTGAAGGAGAGGGGCATATTACGTCCCTATAATACTAGTGTATCCCCTTATTGTTATTGTTAGTATAACCCCCTTATTTTTATTGTTGTTCCCATGTAGTCCCCATATTGTTATTATTGTGCCCTTACATTGTTATTGTTATGCCGGCTAGGATTATATTGTGACCCATTGGACTCCTATATATAGAAAGGATGTTTTTTCATTTGTATCATAAAAAAATTATTCATTTATGTAATTTAAAGGAGGTTCCCCCCTCAAAGAGGCTGATTTCCTAGTCGTTGATCTATATATTCTTCTATTTTTTTACCTCGTTTCATAACATAGGGTTTTGAACTATTGTGCTCCGATTCTTATTAGTATTTTTCACTACTTCCTCTTCTAGCGCCTCTATGAAATGATTTCAAATTAGAAAACTTGGCCAATTTTCTCCGCTAGTTCTTAGATGAGCCTCTATAATAATTTTTATTAGTGCATGATGGTACAGAGAATTGTCTAGGTTTCTATAGTATTATGTATACTAGAGGCCATTTTCTTAAGGCTGCATACTAGATAATATGGAAAATTTAATTCATTTCCTTTGATGAAGAACATCAAGAGTCGAAAATGATAAAATAAAATTGCACCATATCGACCTTCACAAATCAATAATTTATAAATAAACAACAAAATATTCCTCCATTTGGTTTTAAGTGCAGTTATTGGTATTCCTTTTCTGTAGATGGAAGTTTCCATACCTAGATTATGGAGGAAGACTATCCATTCTTTGTCTTTTATTTTTCAATTTTTAAACTAACTTTCTCTATTTATGGGCAAACATGTTGCTCTGACCACTTCAAATTCTGTAATTTTCAACTTGTTATCCCTAATTTTAGCTTATACTCTGTTGAATGCACAAGAAAATTCCTTTGTCACTTCCACCTCATATCCATCAAAAATTGCAAAGAAGTCAAGCCAACCCATTTTCTACAATTGATCTGGAACTCGTGGATAGACTTGAAGAAACTTAACCCCATTAGCCTCAAATCTGACATTGACACCCATGGTGGAACAAGCGTTTTGATCCTAAATCGCCTCTTTTGACAAGGGTAGATGGAGAGATGAATGATGAATGTAGTATTCCAAATTAGGAAAGACTAAACTGAAATGTACAGAAAATAATGATGCAAAACATATGAGAAAATCATAGATCCATTATATTATGTATTAGAGAAGAAAAATATACAATGCGTTGAGGAAAAAATCACTCAAACTAGGCAAGCAAGCCTCCAAAGCCTAGAAACACTAGAATCCCAAGGGATGTTGCAACATAGAAATGTCAGAAATACATAACAATGCAGTCCCAGTGAGGGTTAATACTATAGAAAAATAAAGATGAATGGATCTGCTGATATATTACTCAAAAGGAGCTGAAAATGGAGAACTAGTCTCTCAAACACAATCCCAAGATAACTCGAGAAGGGTTTCTTGAAATAGACAAGTTGCAAAATGTGCAGACTACAGCTCTATGGCTGAATCACGCTGCATCACTGAAGCTCTACTGCAAAATGGCTGAAATGATAAATATATGGTTATAACTCCTCCTCCCTAGCTTTCTGGGTGAAAGGTTGCTCCTTTCACTAGGAAACTAGCTCATAAACAGGGTTTTTCACCCCTCCACTACAACACCATGAAAAATAACGCAGTTCCTCAAGGAGACTATGCTGTGGTTGTAGGTGACTGCTTAGCCCAATGATGGATGGTGGTAATGAAGCTCATAATACTCCTCTTAGATTTCCTTCTCAAGTCCTCCAAGAATTGTGGGGAATTCCCGCATGGAAATTCCCTTGTACTAAACAGTACAGCAAACCCAGCTAAACAGCTGAAGCATGCAATAAGTCATAAGACTCAAACATAAAAAAATTTATAAATTCCTCTCATGGCTACCATCCCTTCCCTTATATTCTTGGTGAGCTTCCTCACCCGTGGACCCACTCATTTATGAGGTTACTTCCATGCAAAGACTCCTTCAAAACTACATTGTCCCCACTAGCTCCACTCTCTTATTTTGGCAACGTTGTTGATTTGGTCAACCTTGATCTAGTCTACATGCATTGCCCCCTTTCACACCCAAGGTGGCTTTATTTTGACTATCTAAACTGATCCAAATCCATACTGGAAGTGATTTATTCCTACTAAAGAGATTTAAGGGTCTCCCTACCCCACTTATTCCTCTAGACTGAAAAATAGAAGCAACATATAATATTCCAACTAGCTGAAAGAAAAATATCCTCTCCCTCCCAACTGGCATCCTCATCAAGAAGATTCCTCCATCGAATCAGATATTCTTTAATCACCCTGCTCCTTAGCTGCCTCTCCTGAGTATCCAAAATAGCCTCTGGTTGAAAAACTAGATGGCCCTCATCATCAATAGGTGGGAGATCCATAGTGGCAACCACATGTTGTCCAATGGCCTTCTTGAGGCATTAGACATGAAAAATGTTATGGATCTTGCTCCCAATAGGAAGCTCTAGCTCATATGCTACTTCTCCAACACAACGGATCACCCTGTATGGTCCATATAACTGAGGTTTAAGCTTCTCATCTCCTTTCTCCTTGAGTGTAGATTTTTTATACGGCTGAAGACGAAGATAGACCAAATCATCTACCTCAAACTGCCTCTCTTCCGACCACGATCTGCATACATTTTCTGTTGGTTTTGTGTTGTAGCAATGCTGTCCTTGGGCCCCTGAGTATATCCTGACTCTCTTGAATCCACTCCTTTTCTCTAGGAGCTTTACTTGCCCCAAACATCACATCAGCAAATGATAGTGCATCATACCCATAAAGGGCTCAAAATGGGGCCATGCCAATGGACATATGAAAAGTTTTGTTGTAGCAATACTTCCTCAAATGGAGCCAACGCAGCCTTGCTCTATGCTGCCCTGAAACATAGTTCCACAAGGAGCCTTCCAACCACTTGTTCACTCTTTCGGTCTGTCCATCGGTTTGTGGGTGATAGCTAGTACTCGATGTCAACTCAGTACCCACTAACTGAAAAATCTATTGCCAAAAGCCACCCATGAAGCGGCTATCTCGATCACTGACTATAGTTTTTGGAAGACCATGGAGTCTAAACACATCCCTAAAGAAGAGCTCGGCTACCTGTGAAGCAGTGTATCATGTAGAAATAGAAAAGAAATGTGAATAATTTGTTAGTCAATCAACAACTACAAAGATACAATCCTTACCCTGAACTGTAGGTAGACCGGTGATGAAGTCCATGGAAATACTTTCCCATTTTACATCCAGAATAGGGAGTGGCTGTAATAATCCTGCGGGATGGTTGTGCTCTCCTTTGTTCTGCTGGCAACCTATTCACTCCTTGATGTGTTGGAGCACATCCTCCTTGAGACCCTTCCATGAGATTCCCTCCCAAATAGCCCGATATGTCTTGGTGAATCCTTGATGCCCTGCAAGTGGTGAATCATGTGATGCCTGCAAAATATTCTTCTTGAGCTTAGAATCTCTAGCCAAGAAGACTCGATCTAGGTAATAAACGACCTCATCCATCACTCTATACCTCTCATTTCTCACCAATCCATCTAGGATCTCACATGCAAAGTGGTCTTTGGAGTATTCCACTAGCAACTGAGCCTTCTAATCTGTATCCATGCTCATCAAGGACAACGCTGCTGGCCTCCGAGATAGAGTGTATGCCACTACATTACTCTTCCCTTTGACATATTTTATTTCAAAGTCATATGCTTGGATCTCACTCACCCATTTCTGCTGCCTCTCCTGAAGCTGCTTCTGCTCAAGAAAGAATCGAAGACTATTATGATCAGTCTTCACTCGGAATCTATTACCCACCAAATATTTCCAGAACTTGGCTAAAAAATGCATAATAGCGATCATATCCTTATCATATATGGAGTATAACCTCTCATGTAGAAGCAACTTCCAGCTCTCAAAAGATATGGGGTGTCCCCCTTGCATCAATACTGCTTCAATGCCTTCTCCCGGAGAATCACATTCCAACACAAAGGGTTGGGTAAAATCAGGTAAGACCAATACTGGGCAGCTACTCATCACCTCCTTGAGATTATCAAGTTCTCTCTGTGCTATGGTTGTCCAACTAAAATATCCCTTCTTATTGAGATCTGTAAGTGGTGTTGCTAGTTGAGGGAACCCTTTTAAAATTTTTTGGTAATAGGTACAGTTGCCTACAAATCCCCAAAGTTCTGTGACATTCTTTGGCTCGGGCCAATCTCTAATAGCACGGATCTTCTCTTCATGGACTTTCACCCTATTCACTCTAATGATGTGGCCCAAATAGAGCATCTCTGTGAGCCCAAACTCACACTTAAAGAGCTTAGCATAAAACTGCTGCTCTTTAATAATGTGTAATACTCCCTCAATATGTTGTAAATACTCCTCCCACGTGCAGCTATAAATAAGAATGTCATAAAAAAATACCAATACAAACTTCCTTAAGTGACCATGGAAGATGTGGTTCACGCAAGACTTGAATGTTGCCGGAGCATTAGTTAGCCCAAAAGGCATTACCAAGAACTCAAAATTTCCATAGTGACATCAAAATGCTGTCTTGGGGATGTCTTGATCCCTCACTTTGATTTGATGATACCTCGATCTCAAATCAATCTTGGAAAAATTCTTGGACCCTCTTATTTCATCCATCAATTCATCGATCCTGGGAATTGGGTATATGTTCATCATGGTATTTTTGTTCAAAGCTCTATAATCAATGCACATCCTCAATGTGCCATCCTTCTTCTTCACCAAGACCACTAAAGAGGCAAAAGGACTCGTGCTAGGCCGAATGTGTCCCAAGGCCAAAAGCTCTTGAATGGAATTTTCAATATAATCTCTATAGGCTTTGGGATTCCTATAGGGTGTGGTGATCACTGCTTGGATCACCTACTCCAACTCAATAGTGTGATAAAAACCGTGGTCAGGAGGTCTCCCAGGTGGAATATATCCAAATATTGTAGAGTATCGGTACAAAATAGATTGTACATCTAGATGTATCGATGAATCCTTGCTCCCTGCTTCTGACAAACGCAATTCTACTACCCACTCTATGTCCCCTCTGTGAAAATTTTCTTCCATCCTGTGTGCTAAGACAATATGGGGTGGATAGGTGTGTATGCCTTTGATTTTCTGATGTTTACCACTCCCCTTTTCTCTCCATTCCATCTCTAATGTTTCCCAATCTGTGGTAACCTTCCTAAGTTGATTAACCATTGGACACCCAATATCACATTGGTGTTTGGAATATCAACCACAAAGAAGTGGTATGTCAGTGTTTAGGTTCCCATAGTGATTATTAATGATGGAACATATTTGGCACACTGCATCGTTCTAGCTCCTGTAACCAAAACTAAGAAACCCACAAAATCTTCTATGTGAATTCCCCTCCTTTGCACCAACTGTGTATCAATAAAGTTATGGGTAGCTCCACTGTCTATCAATACTAATTCTCTCTGCCCCAGAATAGTGCCTCTAACTCTTAGAGTTAGATACTTGGGAACTCCCCTCAAGGCTGCAAGAGTCCCTCCCATTGGAGCAAATTCCCTCACTACATATCCTGTGGGTGGTGCACATCCTTCTGCTGCTATAGCACTGAACTCCTTCTCCTCATCAGAAAATATCTCAATGCAATGTGCTTTCCCCACAACACATTGGTGGTTTGGTACACATGGCTCTCAACAAGTGAAACAAAGTTTTTTCTTCCTTAGATCTCTTCGATCATTATCAAGAGATTTCTTCTCTTGATTATCCTTTGTGAAAGAAGAGATATTTTGCAGAAAAGGGGCTTTTTCCTTGGGTAAAGCATGATGTAAGTCCCTAGCCTTCTCCATGGCTTCTTGGAGTGTAGTTAGTCTAGTGGATTTCACCAACCCATGTAATGGTTCAACCATCCCATCAATGAACATGCATACTCTCTGGGTCATAGTGAGTTCAGATACCATGACTGAAAGCTTTAGAAACTCAGAGATATAAGTTTCTAAATCTCTTAATTGCTTGAGTTTGGTTAGCCCAACAAAGTGTGCCTCTGGATCCCTGGGATCAAATCTCTCCACCAAAATCCTGGTGAAGTCTGAATATGAAGTGATACTAGCATACCTAGGTGTAGATAACCCATGAAACCACCACTCATGTGCCTCATCTTTTATGTGCGGCGCTGCTATTTTGATAGCCTCCAATTATGAAACTCTGTTGAGTTGGAAATAAGTATCCAACTTCTCTACCCAAGCCTTGGTTGTGCACTTGGGTGATCCATCATAAGAAAGAAAAAAGAATCTACCCAAACTGCGTTGTATATCTTGGTTCTGCATGTACCCTCCCTTTTTATGGCGATTGAAGGATCTCCTACCATCCTTGATCCGACAAAAATACTGAAAGTTCATATGCTCCTTGAAACTCTGGGATTTAGATTCATATTCCACAAAATAGTCACCAAGGGTTTCTTCCCTCAAATTCCCTCCTTCCTCACCTTCCAATGATAGGAATGTGGGCATAGTGGTGTGTTGTGAAGAAGGTTGCGCTATTGTTTTCTCCCACCAAAAATGTTAAGTGCAAAATCTTTCTCCATGGTGAAACCCTCTAGGGGATTCCTTCTGTCTTTCAAATCTCATCTTCTTAATATCTTTTTCAATGTCTTGCATGGTTTGGAGAAGAATTTTTGGAATCTCTCTCTCCTCCATGGATATAGATGTATTGCCCCACAAGCTGAGCCAAGATTAGAGCTCTGATACCACTGTAGTATTCCAAATTAGGAAAGACATCAGTATTGAACATTAAACTAAAATGTACAACAAATAATGATGCAAAAAATATCATCAAATCATAGATCCATTAGATTATGTATTAGAGCAACAAAATATACAATGTGTTGAGGAAAAAATCACTCAAACTAGGCAAGTAAGCCTCCAAAGCCCATAAACACTAGAATCCCAAGGGATGCTGCAAAATAGAAATGCCAAAAATACATGACAACGCAGTCCCAGTGAGGGTTACTTCTATAGAAAAATAAAGATGAATGGATCTGCTGAGATATTACTCAAAAGGAGCTGAAAATGGAGAACTAGTCTCTCAAACACAATCCCAAGCTAACCCGGCAAGGGTTTCTTGAAATACACAAGATGAAAAATGTGCAGACTAAAACTCTATGGCTGAATCACACTGTATCACTAAAGCTCTACTGAAAAATGGATGAAATGATAAAGATATGGCTGTAACTCCTCCTCCCTAGCTTTCCAGGTGAAAGGATGCTCCTTTCACTAGGAAACTAGCTCATAAATAGGTTTTTTCACCCCTCCACTTCAACACCATGAAAAATAACTCAGTTCCTCAAGGAGATTGCGTTGTGGCTATAGGTGACTGCTTGGCCCAATGTCAAATGGTGGAAATGAAGCTCAAAATACTCCTCTTATATTTCCTTCTCAAGTCCTCCAAGAAAGAGTGGGGAATTCCCGCATGGAAATTCCCTTGTACTAAACAGTACAGAAAACCAAACTAAACAACTTAAGCATAAAATAAGTCATAAGACTCAAACATAAACAATATTCTGAATGCCTCTCATGGTTTCCATCCCTTCCCTTACATTATTGGTGAGCTTCCTCACCCTTGGCCCCACTCATTTATGAGGTTACTTCCATGCAAAGACTCGTCCTCCAAAACTGTGTTATCCCCACTAGCTCCACTCTCTTATTTTGACAGCGTTGTTTATTTGGTCAACCTTGATCTAGTCTACATGCATTTCCCCATTTCACACCCAAGGTGGCTTTATTTTGACTATCTAAACTGATCCACATCCATACCGGAAGTGATTTATTCCTACTAAAGAGATTTAAGGGTCTCCCTATCCCACTTATTCCTCCAGACTTAAAAATAGAAGCAACATATAATATTCCAACTAGCTGAAAGCTAATTGGGAATATTACAATGAAATAGATTTTGATGGTAATCTAATTATAGTGAAATAGGTTTTCAAGGTAGTAGTCAATTCATAATAAAACTATTCCTTTTGGATATGTTAGTGTCTTGTGATTTAGCAGATTGGAAAACCAAATGCACAGGGTAACATCAGACCAATATTTGGAGTCCTAGGACCTAGCCTTCCTAGACTCAGAGAGGGATCTCTCTATTTGTTGCAAAGGATGTGAACTTGTTTGCTTTTAGGGTTTGATTTTACGCTAGTTGTTAAGTTTGGGGTTTGTTTTTTTGTTTGGGTTGGGTAGATGCTCAAGTAGAATAGATGGAATGAGAGATTTTCAAGTCATTGGGATATGGAGTCTGAAAAAAGTTATGGAAGGTTTAATAATGGATCGGGGAGCATCACAGGGAAAATCTAGCATGGTCAGTGGATTTTCAAGGTTTGTGTGAAATGAAATGAACATCAAGTTTGTGAAAAAAGTAGGGCAAAGGGAAATCAAGAATCCTTTGTCAAATACTTAAAACAAGAAGGGACTTCAACACTATTTAGCATAAAGAAGTAATCAATAGACAGGGCACACCAATAACTCTTTGATTCCACTTATGCAAATAAGCATTTCAGACAAAAAATCTAATGAAATATAGAAGGCAAGAAACTCATTTAACTTCTAGTGTTTTCACTTTCAAGGTTAGATTACATTTAAGATAAACAAATAGCTTTAATCAAAGAAGAGGGAACTCCTAAACATATTTAATCATAGCCTTAAATATCTTTGAAACAACTCTTCAAGCATGGACAAAGGGTATGATCGAAACATAGCCTCTTTGGCAGACCTAATCAGTGGTACTTCAAAGAGATACCTCAAGAACAATGTTTTAGTGATATCAAACAAGCAGGGCTAACCATAAATCATCTATGATATCTATTGTATTAAACCATTCATAATAGAAACAAGCTTGGGTGGGTCTAGAGAGCAACTAAGAATTATCTAAACTGACCTAACAGAGGAAAACATTGAAGCAATGAAGGATAAACAGAGCTAAGGTGCCTCTCAACAACATTTCTTAGTCTAAATCTTTTGTCCTACTGCAATACAGGTGGATGAAACACAATGATACACAGGAAAAAAATAACTGAATAGAAGCACATCACCATTAATGAAGCTCATGGATCCTGCAAGAAAGCCTTCTCCATCAATAAACAAAACAAGCCATTCACAAGCTCCACAACACGAATTTCTCTTCAAGCTCCAAAGACTATGTATTACTCACAAGAGTCATAACTACAACCATAAAACATGAATCCTCAATGCTCTATTTAACAAGAAAGGAGGAGAAAACCTAATTGGGTCTCTAGAAGCCCATTGGCTAATTAGAAATGTCACTTTTGTCCTTGAGACCTTGCAAGGCCCAAGGCACAAAATATCTAAAACAAAATATCTTTTCGGGCATTTTTAGCAAAGAAATTGACATTTGGGCTCTGCCAAGCCTCCAAAAAATTTCCAAGCATACATTGTTGACTTTTCCTCTGTAAGGGCATAGCACTGAGTTTTAAGATGAATTTCCATGCCAAGGGCGTAGCACAAGAGCAAGAAAAATGGGTCAACTTGCAGCAAGGTTTTGAAGGCCTTCCCGATGTCGAAATCGAGGGCTCATTGGAAAGCCTGTCGAGTGTAATTTCCAGAACTACCCTTTGTTTTCCAATTGGACCTTTGTAAGCTATTCAAAAATTAAAAATACCAATACTGGTAAAGGCGCAGCACGTGTCATGAAAACTAGGCAGAAAGGTGAAAATTAGGGTGTTTTTTACCCTTTTGGAGGACCAAAACAACTCCAGTTAACCTGAAACTTTGTTATCATGCTACAATTGAGTTGATGATTCCACAAATGTAAGCCTTTCCTCCTGAAGATGCTCTGATAAAAATCATAGCACCATGGGTGCTACCCCCTTGGCCCTCCAAATCAGCAAAAAACCAAAATTTGTCAAAATTCTCCCAAATTTGGTGGATGTGTGCCTCATGGGTTTTGAGAGTCCTGTAGAGAAACTTGTGCTAAGATTCCAAGGTTAGCTTACCCTTTTGCCTCTTTTAGTGCTTGGATCTTGGTTTGGGCCTTCTTGATTTTAGCCCTTGCAACTTGGTTTCTCCGAGCATAATGCTTGGTCATCTTCCTTTGGAGATAAATATATTGATTTGTTTTCTTCAATTTAGCCTCCAAGTGTATGTTGGCTCTTTCCAACCAAGGCTCCCGATCATGTGCTATCTCCATGGCCAACATCTCACCTAGAGGGAGTTTCTCTGCCAGGGCTGATTCCTGTTCTCTTTGTTTTTCCAATGCTTTCTTCAACCCCATGGTTCTAGGTCTCCTCCTAGATTGCCCTTCTTCATCCTCACTTTCTTCATAAGTGCCCATGAAATATTCTAGTTTTACCTGTGCCCTTTGAGCTTATTTCCGGGCCCTGATTTCCCTAGTCTCATAAATGGAAATTTTTGCTCCTAGCTGCCTATTTTCCATCTCAAGGGCATTATTCATAGTCTTGGCCCTATCTAGATTTTCTTTGAGGTTTTTAATTTGTGCATTTTTGTCCTAGAGGAGCAAGTTTGTGATCCTTGCTTCATTCTCCTCATCACTGTCCACCTGAATGATTTCAAACTCCCTCTCAACCTCATGATCTTCTTCTTTTTCCTTTACCTTTTGTTTGACCTTGTCAAGCTTTTGAACTAAGGTGGATGGCATGGTCCCTTGCCTTTTAGAGCCAAAAAACACAAGCCTTTGTCCTCTTTGATATGCCAATGGAAAAGGTGTAATTGTGGTCATTTCAGTGTCTTGATCAGGGTTGCTTTCATTTGTCTCCATGTTTTCATCTTCACTACCTTTACCGCTGCTCACTTCATCATTTTCTTCACTGCGTTCATGATTTCCTTCTTGAGAGTCACTTTCATTTTCTTCCATGTTAACATTACTGTTGTGATCTTTACCACTGTCATCAACCTCTTCGCTACTTTTTGGCTCATAGTGTCACTGTTGTCATCATTTTTAGGGCTATTATTTATCACGGTTTCTTCTTCATAGTTGTCCTTTGTGTTTCCAACATTATCATGGCCTTTATCATTTTCTGTGTTGTCACTGTTAGAGGTCTCTTTATCAGTTTCTTCATTACTATTTGCTTCTTCATTATTTTGTGCATTTTCATCTTCATTGTCCTCTACCTCTTTTTTGTCCTCTCCTTCATTACTGACCTCTAAGCTGTCTTCTTTATTACTGGATTTTTCACTGCCTTCTTCATCATCATCAATTTCTGTGTTGTGCTCTTTATCACTAGCTTGTTCACTACCTTCTTCTTGATCATTTTTTGTCTATGTATCTTCATCATTATCATTTTCTTCTTCCTCATCATCTACCTCTTCATCATTATCAATTTCCTCTTCCTCATTGCTGACCTCTTTGTCATCGTTCTCTTCATCATTATCAATTTCCTCTTCCTCATTGCTGACCTCTTTGTCATTGTTCTCTTCATCACTGCCCTCTTCCTCCTCTTCATTGTCTGCCTCTTCTTCATAATTCTCTTCTTGATCTCATGCTTTAGGAGAAGGTGAGGGAGGGAGGTTTTCTTGAGGAGAGGATTCATATGTAGATGAGGAGTCATGGTCAGTGGGGGGTGATGGAGGATTGGAGGGAGGTGGATGAAATAATGAGGGTAAATTTGATTGATGATGAAGTTGTGGGTTTGTGAAAACTTCATGGGTGATGAACACCTCCCATGGGATACCCTGTTGGTCTAATTGATGTAACACAATCATCTTGTTAAGAGAATGGGGAAAAAGACTCTGCATTTTTTGTGAAGGATGTATTTTTTGCACAATGTAAGACATCCTATCAATACTTCTATAAAGATAATAGGGAAAACATAATAGCTTTGCCCTAATGAAGTGCATGAGCAGTCTCACATGTTATGAATAGAGCCTAGAAAGCCTACCCTCACATGTAAAATGTTTCATGATGACTTTCATCAAGGGCGCATATGTCTCCAGTAGATGTGAAAATGGAAAAATGGATTTGCAATCAACTTGGTATCTAGGTTTCAAGAAAGTTCGATAATGGCTCAGGTCCAAATTTGCCTGCTTGAACCACTTTTCTCCCATACTAGGTATCCCGGTGGCCATAGAAATGGTATTGGTGGATAGATCAAAGTTTACCTCTGCTAGATGTACTTGATGGTCATGAAGGTTTAGGATAAAAATCCTGGTCAACTCAGGGTGACTTTGGACCTGTTGTACCCTTTCACAGAAGTCAAAACAACCCACCTCTTGGAAATATGCAACTGTCATAAGAGAGGCCATCATTTCCTTGGTATTCAATGGTTCAAACCTGTTTACTCTTCCACCATTTTGCTATTTTCTTCTAGGCCCTTGGCCTCCCTCACCACAGCCACTATTAGTTTCCCTTGACATTTTTCTTATTTGCTGTTGCCTTGAAGGTCAAACCCTAATTCTGCTTTTGAGAAATTGATGGAAAAATCCAGGGTTTATTTCTCTAATTTAATGACAAGAAATTGAAAGTGAGGGGGTTTTGTTTGTACTTACCCTTTTGAGGTGCTAGGAAAACCTTGGAAGTGATTTTTATGAAGTTTGCAGAAGATTTAAGGCTTGAGTCACTGCAGAAACCCCTCTATCCAAACGCACAGTGCAGACACATAGCTTCGGGTCAGTCGGGTGGCTGCTGAATGCGTAGCACAGGCGCATAGTGCTGGGAAAGGGCTATCAGGCATATCGAGCCACTGCTGAACGCGCATCATCGGGCCCACTGCTCCATGGACAAAGGTTGCCGAGCCTCTCGGGCCACTGCTAAACGGGCAAAGGCTGTCGGGCCTCTCTGGTCGCTGATGAACGAGTTCTGGTGCATAGGTCTTCTGCCAGATCTGCACGCTGGTGAACATGTAGTGCCCGGTCATAGGCACACAATTCCTAGTGTAGTTTACATGGCAGGCAATCTCCAGGAGCGTAGCAGGGGGTTCTAGGCATGTAGTACAGGGGAAACTTGTCCCAGTTTCCCACTAAACTCAGAAATTTCTCTTTGAAATATGTTCACTCTCTTTTTCAAGTGACAAATGAACTGAGTGATAAACCAAATTGGCTTTTTATAGTCTTGAGAAGATACATTTATCTCTTACAAATGCACATTCTAATGTTTTTGGTCTCTTTACCACTTTGGCTGATATCCTTTTTGACCTTTTACAAGATATGAATTAAAAATATTCAAATGGGTTTTTCCCTTTCTAATCAACCTTCTATGTTGCTTTTCAGGTTGTTGACATGGTGAAACTTGATTCCCTTTGGCCTGTTGATGCTTTTAACACTCTGTTCTTATCCATTTTGTCATATAAGAACCCTAAAATTGCTTTCTCTATTATTTGAAATATAACACATCCTTTTAGCTCTTTGTAAGGGTAAGCTCTTTAAAACATTTTTGAGGGACCTATCCTTACCCTAACACTGTCAAAACCTTTTTTGCCTGCATTGTGAAGTTTGGAAATCATGTTTTTACCCCCTTTGAGATCTCTGAGTGCGGGTGATCTGAAAACATGGTTTCTTCCCCTCTCACTAATTTTCTAGAAGTATAATAAATCCATCTTGTACAATCACCACAGTCTTTACAATCATGTTTTTCATTATCTCCTTTTGGCCACTTCTGATTTGCAGGTGCCATGTAATACTTATTTTTCCCTCCTGACACTCTTGGAGTTTAACACTTTCATAACAGTAACCTTATGATCAGTTTGGCATTCTATCTTGAAACTTAGCCCTATGCTTTTATCCTTTTGATCATTAAGTGTAGATGACCACAAATGAAGGCTTGACCTTCCTTATACTGATACTCTTTCATGCTTTCCCTTTGAGGCGGTAAATTTTTTTATCTTGGCAAACCCTATAAGTCACCTTTAAGAACCTCTTTAAATTCTCTTTCTGTTGTATTGGATCCTTGTTGGGCACACTGCTGACCAAATCAGGTTTAGGAATCCTGATTTTCTTGAACATAGGTTGTTTCCTCCTTCTTTGTTGTGGATGTTCTTTAATGAGGAGTAGGCCTCTTATCTTACCAATTTTTTCTGCTGATAATCATATTGACACTCCTGCAGAAATGTCAAAATTAATAGTTATCCTTTGCAGAACTTAAACTTGATAAGGAGGTCTTCCTTATTGACCTTTCTGATATATCTTGGACAAACAAGTGCTGACTTTCTCTCATAGTTGATTCAGCTTCTGTCACATTAAAAACAGTGATTTAGAACACCCAAAATAACCCTACAACCTATGAAACCCTAGTGACCTGGTGGGAGACTCTTTTGACTTGTCCTTTACTGAAATTAGGCTTAGGATCTCAACAGTGTAAGAACAGAGATTTTTGATCAATGGGTGTATTTGAATATAGATAAATGGATGTACTTTATTGATCTAAAGATCTCATAGAGGTATTTTTGAGACCATCAATGCTTAAGATATCGGTGAACATGGGAAAGAGTAAGTTGGTTGGTGATCCTAGATGGAAAGTGGAGAGGTGAGGCAGGTAAAATAAAGTACTGAGGTCATGGGTGGAAAAATAGGATAAAGATGAATGGCATGAGCCCATGAGGGGTCCTCTAGGAGTGGTAAGCTGACCATGACATGACAGAATAGTGAAACAATGAAAAATTTATCCTAAGGATAATGAAGGCAGTGAGATTTCTAAAACTCACAATATTCATGAATCTTTTTTTTAGAAATCTAGGACAAGAATTTAGTCATCTACAAAATAGAAAAAATTATTGATGACTAACAGTGGCTCCACTTGGGGAGGGCAGCTCCTTTTCAGGAGGTATCCAGAACTTCAGATATCAAATCTCTGAGTTTATGAAGACCAGTGCCTCATCTATTGGGCATATTTTTCTTCTTTCATTTGCTGATGTTTCTCTTTGAAGCTATGATCTCGGGATTCTGAAATACATGACTGTTTCAACTTCATCTCTACTTACCCAACCTACTTTGTCTAGCATTTTTTCTTCCTTGGGTGCACTTAAACTGGAAAACCCTTGGCACTCTTTTCTTTTGAAAGAAAAAAAAAACTATATACTTGTACCCTTATTGCTTCCAAGAGTTCAGATTATCCTACTGAAATCTTTTTATTCTCTACCTAGACTATTTAACTATCAAGCTTAAACTATATGACATACTTCATTCTCTAAGCTATTGACATGAAATTGAAAAAATGATTTGAACCAGGATTAAGTAATCTAATTCAACATGGGTTGTGGCATTGGGAAAAGCTGCACACAGACATTATTTTTGTACAAACAGAACTAGAAAGTATGAGGGTTGTGTTTCATCATTTGTTAATCATCCCTATCCTTCTCTTTAGTTCAGATTTGAGCATGGAGAACCAGTATCTTTTCTTCCTAATCTATTCCTACTGACAAGTCAAGTTTTAGGTGTTTTGACAAGTTTCTCTTTCACTAACCTATCAACAATAAATTGAAAACATGTTCAGCCATGATTAGGCTAGATGATTGAATAGGACTCCTTTTGAACAAGTAGTGGCATTTAGACTTGCTCGCTTTCAGCTTTTTTGGGTATGCGGCTGTACCTCTTATTTAAATCTACCCTCTTTTTCCTTTTCTTTGTTTTTGAGTTTTTTTGTTTTTATGATCTCTCATCATTCAATGTTATGTACAATGAATGAAAGCTTCAAACTAGGACTCTTGAAAAAAATAGTGCTTGAGCATCCTGCCATTGATAGGACCTCTGAACACCTCTACTCCATCTGGCTCTTCTAAAAAGAAAGCATTATTACCTCTAGCTAAATGAATGATGTAAGGACCCTTCCACAAATTTTCAAACTTGCCATGTTTTCCTTTGTCCTCCCTCCTTGAATCCCATTTCAGCACAGTATCTCCAATGTGGAAATCATTTGCTTTGGTTCTTCTGTCAAATATTTTCTTTATGATTTCTTGCACTGCTTGTGTTCTTTTGTAAACTTATTCCTTTGACTGTTGCAAATGAATGGTTTGGTTCAGCCTTATTTGCATCTCATTTTATTCTGATTGAACCTCTTGAAGAAGCTTCATAACCGGAACTCCCAAGGATGTTGGGAAAACAACATCCATGCAATAAACCAACTGATAGGGAGACATATTAATAGATTTCTTAGTTGTTAGTCTATCAGCCTGTTACATCATTTTTTGGTCATCTAACCTATTATCATTAGATGGACCCAAGTACACCATGTAAGACCAATTTTACCCTAAGTAAAATTGCTTTCACTATGTAAAATAACTTAATAAAACATATTTATTAGTTTGTTTATGGTCTAAACAGAAAACCCCAAAAGGAAATATTAAACAAATCTATATTTGTTTGATTTTCCTCATGGAATAATTAATTAAACAATAATCTAATTATTATTCCTGGTTATATTTAACGCAAAATAAGGAAATTAATTAGATAAATCCTTATTTATCTTATTATTTTCTAGGAATAATTATTTAAATCTTATTTAAATAATATTCCTTGTTAAATATGACCAAATCATTTATAAATAATTAAATAAACCATTATTTATTTAATTATCATTCAACCACTTCCTTAAAATAATAAATAAATCATTTATTTATTTATTATTATATACAGGTGGACTGACCTTAGTCACAACACTCCTTTTCTCCTGTCAAATATAATAACATTCCAAATGTATGTGTCTAGAATTAGTTAATAATATTTTATCACAAAAAATGCCTCCAGACTCATTTAAATATTTTGCTATAAACAGAAGGTTTTCTCATTCATTTGTCACCTTTTGTCACTAATAGATCACTCTAGATCTATGCCATTGGTCTCACTTTCGAGCCATTACTGTGCTTGTCAAATTTTTCCAATATTTCACTTGAGCCCTTTGAGCTCATGTTTGTTCCAAGCCACACCAACAAGAGAGAGAAATTCTAGATCTGAAGTGCTAAGGACTTTCAAGAACCCATCCCATTGAGGAGAATTGGAAACACCTTTCTTGTTTTCCTCTCAACTGCCTCTTAATATAGAAATTCTTTCAAAAATATTGTTCTTGTCTTGTCTATTGGATGCATGGAGAAAAACCTTATTTTTACTGCTTAATGTCTTTTTACGCATAGATCTGGATTTGTGCAGCATTTATCTTGATCAAATAACTGCATATTTGAAGATATTGGCAGCCATATTTGATGTTAGGGATATTTTTTATGCATAGCTAAAGTGGTCTTTTTCTGACAAAATATTCATACTAACAATTGGCGACTCCACACGGGTTTTCAATTACGACCGCTGTCGTTTTCTATTTTCCTGCATATCCAGCTACTTCAGACCCTAGGGTTTCTTTTTAGATTTTTGTTTTTTCTATTTTTCTATCGTTTGTCCCCTATAAAACCCTAAAAAATTAAAATTTTTAACTTTCGTGTGTTTCTAGCCCTATTGCGCAGGTAACCAACATCAGCTGTAACATAGACAACAACTTTTTTTGAAATCTGCCGCTGAGACACCCGGAGCTGAAGGTCGCAATTTTTGCCCCAGAACCTATGACCTGGACTGCAGGAGGTACTTTTCAGCCCAATATTTGCGACCTGGACAGAAAACAGGTCATAACCTGTGACCTGCACTTTTTTCTGCAATTTTTCAGCACTTTTTCTGGGTTTGTCTGAAGCTTCTGTTAGGGTTTTCCAGCCTCTGCCTCAGCCCGTTTAGACCTGTTTCTGATCTGTTTTACTCAACTAAGTGGGAATCTAGCCCCTTAGGGATTTATCACCCTCCAATTTTTGTGGAAGAGTCTTAGCTATTTCAGACGTCTAAATTTTCAGAGTTTCAGCCTTCTTCTTTTCAGATCTGATACCTCACTTTCATATCCCTTTTAGATCAGCTTTTCTCCCTTCCAAATCACCTCATATAGTTTTGTTTGGGGTCACCTCCTTGTCCCTTCTACCTTTAGCTAATTTCTTCCTTTGTTGCAGCAACCTTGCCTCTGCCTCTTTGCCGTTTTCTGCACCTCCTTTCCGCAGATTTCTCCTTTAGATTTCTGTCCCTCCTGACCTTAGATCTATTGGCCCCTCTTTACTTTGTTTTGACTGGATTTTTTTCCCTCTTTTTAGACTAGTTTTGGGAGACCCACCTTCTTGGGTTAGATCGATGCATAGTTAGATTTTAATTTTCTGTTATTTCAGCATTATCTACTGTTCTCTGCAGATTTATTTTCAGTTACGTAGCACACTTTTTTCTTTTGCTCTCAAAAAGTCTGGGTTTAAAAATTAAAATTAACACACGCCACACATTGACCCTAAGTGAAGAAGAGCCTAGTTAAAACTGCCAGGCAAAGACTTTAAAATCAATTGACACTGCACCTTTCTACCCTTGTTTCGACATTGTAATCTCTTGATTTTGCACCTCCCTGCCTTTTTTGGTCATTCTTCTTCCCTATGTGCCGTCATCATTGCACCCCCAAGGCATTTATCCCGGAGACTTCTTGGCCTCCACCCTCAGTTTCTGGTTGGTCGACTTACTCCTTGTCGCCGTCGTCGAGTTAGTCCTCCCCCGAGTCCGTACTCCGACTCTTCTTCTGATTCTTTGGGTTCTCCCCCTGTTACCTTCACCATGTCTAGTTCAGGGCCTAATGCTAGTAGCAACCCCGACACTATTGTTGGGTCTATTACTAGCGAAACCACCACGAGAACTACCTCGACTGTCCCTTTGCTCCCTTATATGGCAGGTCTCAGTCTCCCCGATTTCAATCAGTTGATCAATGATCCTATCTGCCATGATGTTGGTTGGCCTGCTATGCCCACCAAGCTCCCCTCCGATATTCCCAAGTTCGAAGGCCTTTCCGGCAAGGATCCCTCCAACCATATCCGATCTTTCCACATGTGGTGTTCCTCCAATTCCATTACTAATGATTCCATCCATCTTAGATTGTTCCAACACACACTTACAGGTGAAGCTTCTAAGTGTTATGTCGATCAGACCGCTTCTTCCCATACCACCTTTGTGACCATTTCCCAAGCCTTCTTATCTTATTTCCAACTCCCTCTCCAATACGACACTGGTACCGAACTCTTGACTTCTTTCCATCAATCATCTTCAACCTTCCTTTCTGCACATGTCCAGGAATGGCAGAGAAGAAGGAGCTTATGTCGAGCTCCCACCTTTGAAGATCGGGTCTATATGGACTGGCTCCTTCGATCTCTTTTTCCCGCCATCGGAAAAGATGTCACCTCCCAGTTCCCTCAAACCGAAGAAGCCACCCTCCAAATTTCCTTGAAATATGACCTCATCTATGCTCAGTCTAGTTATGTTTATATCGTCCTTCCTGACCTCCCCAGACTCGGTAGCGCTAACGCCCCCAGGGCATCTCACTCTCTCGATGGTATCGTTGGAGCTCTTTTGCATCCCTACGCTCAACCTCCTATGGGCTATGGTTTCCCTCCGGGAGGGACCAGCACCTCCAGCACTTTTTCCCCTCCAAGTAGCATGTATCCAGGATACGGCATGCCTCCTCCTTTTGCCCAACCTCCTGCTTACCTCAATGTTTCCCAACCTATCCAGTATCCTTACCCACAGCCTGGTGCCCCAACTCCTTCCGCATTTGCACCTCTACCTCCCTTGCCTTCTCAACCCCTACACCAGTAATTACCACCCTAGCTAGGGCAAGTATTTGCACAGCAGGGTGCGACTAATCCTCCTTCTTCTCAAAGAAAGAGGAAAGGAAATCAAAATCAATCTGCCCCTGGTAATCGCAGATCCAATCCTTCCAGTATTGACTCTAACACCGTCAACCAGCAACAGGGCACTCGGCCCAAGCCGGACAAGCCTCTTCGTACCAATAAGCGTTGTTCGTGTTGCAGTGTTTACAGTCATTACACTCATGATTTCCCCCTATTACCACAGAAGCGACAGATGTGGGAGTCTCAGGCCACATTGCGAGGACAAAATGCCTCCCCTACTATTCCCCCCAATGTGGATACTTCTCAACTAGCTGTGTTTACCGATCCTTTCCCTCAGCAAGGATTCGTGGCTACTCAACCACCTCATGCCCTGGTAACCACTCAACCTTCCCCTTCTAGTTCCTTCGATTACCAGATTCTCATGATGAATTCTGACCAACCTCTCATCGTTGACCTCAACCTTCAAACTCGGTCTCGTTAGTACCCCAAGCCTCCCACTCCGTCTGTTTCCGAGTCACCTTCTGCAGGTCCTACAGAGCCTCTTTCGACACCCAATGGTCCTTTGCAGATACCTTAGCCCAAATTTGAGGTTCCTACAAAGGTTCCTAAGGGCCCATTACGCCGAAATGCTGCTTCCAGTCGAGCTGCTCATTCGTATAGCATAGTAGATGATTTGGTGTAGTCTCCTGTTGCCATTTCAACACTGGAAATTCTCCAATCGTGTCCTTATCAAAGGAAGGCTCTACTATCTGCCATGGGCGCTATAGATCTTGCTGATGACCAATTGATTATTTTCGACGCCCATCAGTCAGATCATCCTCCCCTTCCTGCTTCCGTCGCTTTCCAAATCCCAGTCAAAATCTGGAATGCTAATGTGTCTCAGTGTATTATTGATGAGGGGGCATCTACCTATGTGATGTCTACTTCGGTTTGGAAACAACTCGGATCTCCTGAGCTGGCCCCTTCAACAATCACCCTTCATGTGTGGGATGGCCATGCCTCCCAGCCCATTGGCCTATTCTGAAATTGTCCTATCACTCTTGCGGGCAAGAATATTTGCGTTGACATTGAAGTCATCGACGCCCCTCTTGATTATAAAATTCTTTTGGGGCGTAGCTACACTTATGCCATGTCTGCTATCCCATCTGCGGTCCAATGCAAGATGTTTTTCCCTCACAATGGAAAAATAATCACCATTGGCCAGTTGACATATCATGAGCCAAAATCTCAGACCTCCCCTGAGTCGACCATCTCTTCTATAGCCAATAAGAAAACCGTCAATTCTTTGACCAGTGTTTCCCCAGGCATCTACAAATACTCCTCCTTGCTTGGAATCTTCCTTGGTCTTCCTCCTCCTCCTGTCTCTGATCCCAGCTTAGCGAATGTTTGCATGATGCAATCGTCTCAAGCTGACCTTAAGCGGCCCACTTCGGCTAGTCAGCAACCTCAACTTCGCCCACCACAACCCGCTCCTAGCCCTTCACCTTAGCTGGTCGAACCTCTTCCTTCTGGACCTTCTCATCCAGCTAGTACCCATGAGCCTCTCTACCCTCCTTGGTCGGTTCCCCCACGGCTCAAACATCTTGGAGCCGTCCCTCTTGGCCATTACCCCACTGGTCAAATACCTTTCCTTGCTCCCCCTCCCAGAGTCTATTTGGTCCCCATCATGGCCACCCTTTCCCTTCCCAATTTTACCCTGGGAATACCCGTCTGGTACCTTAACCCTCCAGCCGAGACCCCACCAGGTCACCCTAAACCATACCTTGCTTTGACATCGGTTCAACCGATTCCCTTATCTTCTTCCGTCGCTATAGTGCCACTAGCACCTCAAAAAGACCCTTCTCCTATTGTGACAGCTACGGGAAAGAAAGGAAGAGCTTGCAAGGGGGCATCCAAATACAAGGCCACCGTGACTGACCCTACCCCTCCTCCACTCGCCAAGCCTTGTGCCTTGTGTGATGGTGTCGTTCATGCCACCCATACTTGTCTCGAGTTGCCTCATATTAAACCCATGGTTAAAGTCATGTTCCCTGAGTCTACGGTCCCTGAACCCTCTGTTTCTTCCTTGTCCGTAGCCAAGAACCCAAAGACTCTTCACACCAACAAACCCTGTGCTCTGTGTGGTGTCCATGGCCATTATTCTCACCATTTTCCTCACCTAACGCATTACCGAGCCTCTTTAGAGGTCATTTGCGAGTATGAGGTTGAACAAAATCAATCCTCCTCTCCCATCCTCGCGCAGTATGCATCAGGTCAACTCGAGGATCCCCCTGATGTTGAGATGACAGAACCTACCGCCCCCATCCTATACCTATCATCATCTGTGTGACCCTCAGAGTACATTCCCTCTGAATCCCCTCCATATGTTTTGCTTGATCTCCCTTCAACAACATTCTTGGGCTCCACATCATTTGACCATCTTTTTACTTGTTCTTCTGTCATCCCCCATGACGATTCGTATGTGAGCCTTTCTTCCCATGCTGATGATTTAGGTAGCTTTGCAGCGTCATGTGGTTTCCCCAAGCTTTTCTTTCCCACCCATAACCGGGATGATACCATCCGTATCTATGGTGTTCTCCACAGCCTGAGCTCCAGCTATTCCTCCCGTAGCCCTCATACATCACCCTCTAATCGGTCTATGAATCATAGCCATCCTAACCAGACTACTCCCCCCCATAGTTGTCGTTTGATGTCTACTCTACACTCACGCTTCCATCACTGTTCTTCCTCCTCCCATTTCTTGTCTTGTGACACTATTTTGCAGGCCCTCCCGTCCACACATTATATTGGCTACGCCGATGGGGTAAGTCGCTATTCCTAGAATCTAGCCTCGGCAGCTTGGGCCATCTTTACCCCCTTGCATACCCTCGTTCTCTCTAATGGGGTCTGCATTGGTCATGCCACCAATAATCAGGCCGAATATGATGCAGTACGTGGCCTCTTAGCCGATGCCCTCTCTCGTCGCATCCTCCATCTGCAAGTTCGTTTAGATTCCCTGATTCTTGTCTTGCAACTCAATGGTGTCTATCGTGTGCATAATCCTATCATGTTTAGACGATATTTACGAGTGAAACTTTTGATATGTGAATTTAGATTCATTACTTTCAATCATGTACCTAGAGGAAAAAATCACTACGTAGATAGCATTGCAAACCATGTTCTAGATTGGCATTTATCACACACAAGAAAATAACATTCAAAATCATCAAAACAATGCATATTCATAATATATATCATACAACATATTTTTAGAATCCATCTACTCTGATACATATTACATGCCCATAGCATGTTACAACACACACATCTCAAAACTTGGGGGCAACACTTGCCCCTACATGCACACTCGGGGGCACCACATCTAATCACTCTCTGGAAGATCTCGAGCCAATGGCTCTGCTCCCACAGCTCGTAGATCACGCACAATCTGACCAGCCATCGCCATGTGCCACATGACACCTCGCCATTCTGAAGGTAGACCAATACATAGTTCTATGTATTGGTTGTCTACGTCTTGCCATCCCCGCTCTAAAACACCGGTAAGCAGCCCCTCACATCTATGATGAATGTCCTCGAGGAGGGCGGCCATGTCCTCATTTTGTGCCATTCTTGATCCACTAGCACCTGCAGTCCCTGCTACTGCAGGTCATCCCATATATCCGGTTGGTTTTACCGAAGCTATATCTGCATACCAAAAGTATAAGAATCAGTACCATATATACTATTCACAAAATTTAACATGCACATAAAATATTAGTCACTTGTCAGTTACCATCAGGTCCCCATACTCAACCAAGCGGAAGTGGCAAGTCCGGATCTCCACAATAACTCATCCCACTATAGGGATAGTCGTCTATGTACAATGGCATCTGATCCCAATGGGAAAAGTACTCCGGTTGGAACACCCGCTCAACCGCCCCTCCTCCTCCTCTACACAGTAAGCACCCCCACCGGCGCATCCTGGGTTCTCTCAAACCCCTATTCGGTAGTTGTACACGAGGTCGCAAGGTCAGGATATTCTCGAAAAAGAAGGAGCACAATACGGTCCCATACAAGCAATCATGGTTCACTTGCCACTTGCAAAGAGACAACTGTCATTTCAATGACACCAACATCATTTGGGCCCACCCATAGTAGGTCTCGCTCAACACTGATTCCACAATCATCATCGGCCCTCCAGTGATGTGATGGAGCGCCTGGCTGCCCAGGATCCGCAACACTGCTGCCGCCACTGCACGGGTCTCTAAGCTCTCTAGATACCCAATCGGTATCCGAGTCCCTTTGACTTGGAGGCCTGGTCGACAATGTTGCTCTACAAACTCCACAATGTTACGCCCCCGCGGTAACACTGGCTGTGTATTTCCCACCATCCCTAATGGTGGGAGACCAGTCAATAAATACAAATCCTGGACTGTCAACTCAATTATGTGCCCCTGCACTACAAAGACCTCATGATCTGGATCCCAATAACTGACAATCCGGGCCAACAAGGGCTCCCCAGCTCTCATCAGAGGGTTCTCCACAAATTTCAGAACCCCAAACCTGGCCAGTACACGAAGGACACCCTGATTCACTTGGATCTCCGTTCGTAATGAACCCAGGTCTCTCTCTCTCCAGTTGATCCATATATCTACCATATCTACACAAAAATATCATATTTTTCAGTCTACAGATAGGAAAAATTGTATCCAATTACAAAAAATCCAACTCTCAGCCCACAACAACACTGAAATCACCTTCATCTAACAAGTCGCACTTTTTGGCCAAATCCTGGAACAGGTCGCACTTTTTAGGCCAAAACTTGCTTCCCAGGTCGCATTTTTTGACCCAAATAGTGTGACCCGGCCATAAAGATGAGGGAGGGGATGTTCCTAAGATTTGGGACCCTAATATGAACTTTTAATCCATCAAAAATAAAGAGTAGGATTAGGCCTCTTGCCTACAACTGACGAATCTCGATTCCAACGGTCGGTTTGTCCATTACAATCACCGCAAGATTTAGGGCCTTCTCTCCTCTCTACATTCACCATAGCTACACAAACAAATGAATGCATTTGGAGGGAAAATGCCTTATTAGAAGAAAAACCCCTGATTTTTCATTCGCATACTACGACCAAACTGTAGCCCCGTTTGACACACTGTCTGCACCATTGGAAAGCTCTCACCAAGAACTCAACTGGGTATTTGTTAGTTTTTCATGATTTGATACTTCACCAAGACACATTTTCTCCACGAAGGGTCTATTCACCTCTCCTTCAAATCAGATTTCCTCACTTACAACATTTGTATTTGGGGCACCACTTTGCCTCCATACTTGTCCTTGTTCATGTTGATTTTCGTCATGAGCTACCCTCTTGTACTCATGTTTTTATGGTCCCCCATTGGACCTTTACTGTGTGGCAACACCATCAAGTCACCCTTGTTTAGAGCATCCGAGTTAAGTCATCATTACATTCATGGAGTCTATCCCGAGTCCCTTTGTACCCCACTATAGTCCTCCATCCTTCATTGCTTGGTCCCTCTCTCATGTCGCACATGATGGAATTTAGTTCCACTATCCCCTATCCCTCCTGATATTGTGTCAGTCACTGCCAAGTCATCCATACCCTTTATGCTCTAACAAGGGAAGTCGTCCATCCGCTACTCAGTATCCCCCATTTCATCATCATCATTAGTGTTAGTCTGTCAGTCGCTCTACTATTTTATCTTGTGCCTTAGTTGAGGATCCCTTATTGCCTCACCTATGGCGAACCTCCTTCTGTCGACATTAGCTCATTCACTCCAGAAGACAGGTCTAGAGGGCGACATACCTTGGTTCTAGCTTCTACACTTGTTTGGTGCCTCGGATCAGGCAAAGGGATTTCTCATTACCCTTTTACTTGATTGTTTCTCAACTCTAGCTCCTTTCAGCATGATCAAGATCCGTATACTTGATGGTCCAGTGATGCAACAACAGCTATTGGTGATTCTCGGGTGTGTGTGAGATGTCTCAACCCTCATGAGGGGGTGGCCCTACAGGTATCCCCCCACATGCTTGGATGACCTCTTCATTGCAGCCTTCGATGCAGCTCCATATATTTGATGATGTTGGCCTTAGCCGCTTGCAGCACCTCTTTGATTTGCATGTATCAGTCAGATTTTGCGAGCCCTTCCTTGCTTATAGGGGGCATTTGGGTTGTATTTGTATCTCATGTACTCAGATATTATTTTATAAATCCTGGTTGTTATCCCAGGCACAACATGTATGTGGGATTCCTCCTTATATCTCTTATCTAGCTCATGTTTATGCCAGCATGTACTTTATAGTTCGGTCCCTTGTTTACTGGACGCACTATTCTTTTTTACTTTGTCTCGGCGGGCATAGGTATGCCTCCCCCGCCGCCTCTAGCACAGGTACCCTCTCATAAAACGAGACTTGTTGCACCTATAAGTCTCATCTCCTCAGGGTCTAGTTCTTTAGCACTTTAGACTACCTTACATTTCTCTCTCTGACTTCCCTTTTGATGTCTGGTGATTGAGTTCTTACAACGTACTTTGATCATACGATTTGATCCTAACACTCGTACCCTGGGGGGAAATCTGTTACACCATTTTTTGGTCATCTAACCTATTATCATTAGATGGACCCAAGTACACCATGTAAGACCAATTTTACCCTAAGTAAAATTGCTTTCACTATGTAAAATAACTTAATAAAACACATTTATTAGGTTGTTTATGGTCTAAAAAGGAAACCCCAAAGGGAAATATTAAACAAATCTATATTTGTTTGATTTTCCTCATGGAATAATTAATTAAACAATAATTTAATTATTATTCCTGGTCATATTTAACCTAAAACAAGGAAATTAATTAGATAAATCCTTATTTATCTTCTTATTTTCTAGGAATAATTATTTAAATCTTATATAAATAATATTCCTTGTTAAATATGACTAAATCATTTATAAATAATTAAATAAATCATTATTTATTTAATTATCATTCAACCACTTCCTTAAAATAATAAATAAATCATTTATTTATTTATTATTTACAAATAAAGGGATTTGACCCAGGTCAAATACCTTTTCCCTCCAACAAATATAATAAAATATTTCATAAAAGGTGGATCTAGATTTGGTTAATAATATTTTATTCATGCACCAAGTTCTAGACTACCCTAATATTTTATTATAAATAGAAGGGTTTTCCCATTCATTTGTCACCTTTTGTTGCTCATTAGATCACTCTGGATCTATTATATTGGTCTGACTTTGAGCCATTATCATTGTCAAATTTTTCATTATTTCACTTTGTGAGCTCCCTTTGAGTTCTATGTTTGTCTGGGTTTTCTACACCAACAAGAGAGAGAAATTATAGATCTGAAGTGCTGAGGACATTCAAGAACCCATCCCATTGAGGAGAATTGGAAACACCTTTCTTGTTTTCCTCTCAGGTGCCCCTTAATATAAAAATTCTTTCAAAAATATTGTTCATATCTTGTCTATTGGATGCATGGAGCAAAACCTTATTTTTACTGCTTAATGTCTTTTTACACATAGATCTGGATTTGTGCATCATTTATCTTGATCAAATAACTACATATTTGAATATATTTGTAGCCATATTTGATGTTAGGGCTATTTGTTATGCGTAGCTAAAGTGGTCTTTTTCCGACAAAAGATTGATACTAACACAGCCCATAGTGCATGCACTCGTTTGCCATGCCATGATTTTTTGTTTTCTTCCAACAGTTTCTTGATGATGTTCACCAACCTCTTGTTAGAGGACTTAGCCAGTCCATTACCTTGAGGGTAATAAGTTGTAAAGTGTCCCAGTGTGATGTGATACTTGTAGAAGAAGTCCACCATTCTCATGGACTTAAATGCTACAACATTATCGACGATGATCTTCTTGGGATAGTCAAATCTGGACAAGATGTTGGTTTCAAGGAATTTTATGATGACTGAGTCGGTAGCATTCCTTGAAGGGATGGCTTCTATCCATTTGGTGAAATAATCAGTAGCAGTGAGAATCCAATTGTGTTGGGCAAATGAGGTGGGGTGGATTTTGTCAATGAGATATAAACCCCACTGCTGAAAGGGAGTTTCAACACTAATAGGATGCAAGAGCAACGATAGTAGTTTTTTCTTGCCATCAAAGATTTGACATTTATGGCAAGTTGCAACTAGTTTGTGTGTATCAGGGAAAAGAGTGGGCCAATAGTAACCAAATCTAAGGATTTTATTGGTTGTGGTTTTCCAGTAGACGTGACCTCCACACTCTCCTTCGTGAAATTCATGCATAATTCTATCTGCATCATCTTCAAGAAAACATTTAAGCAATATGCCAACATAATTTTTCCAATACAAAGCTCCATCTAAAATGCAGAAATTTAAAACTTTTTGTTTCAAGAATCTAGCTTAAATTGTTTTGGATAAAGTAGGAGGAACATTAAGATAAAGAATGACATATAGAATATCAGCATACCAGGATGAATTCAGAAATACTTCTTCAATGTGTGGAGTTGTGAACTCTTCCTGTTCCTTTAATACATCAACCATATTCATGTCTAATACTTGAAAATTTGATTCAGCCATGAGTTTTGCGAGTCCTTGTCCTTTAAACAGTTTAGTGGGTCTGATTTCTAAATCATATTCTAATATAATAGCAATCCATTTATCCCTTTTACAATCAGGGTCTTGATTCAAAATATCTTTAACAACTGTGTGTGGAAAAAAAGCAGTAACATGGGAGTGCAAAATGTAAACTTTTAAGTCCTTCAATGCTTTTATCAAGGCAAAGGCTTTTTTCTCCATGACGTTATATTTTAGAGGAGCATCTCTCAATGCTTTGCTAAAGAAGGCTATAGGTTGTTCTTGTCCCACTATGTTCTTTTGAAGCAATACAATAGCAACAATATGTTCGGATGCAAAGGAGAAAATGAAGAAATCCTTGGTAAATTCGGGGTTGATTAGAACAGGTGTTTGGGTGAGGGCTTGTTTCACCAGTTCAAAGGGTTGTTTGGCTTCCATGGTTCACTAGACTCCTACTTCTCTTTTCAACATGTTTGTGATATTTCTTAGGAGTTCAATGAGGTTAGGAATGAATCTTCTCAGGAAGTTTATCTTTCCAATGAAAGATTCCAACTCTTTAATATTCCTAGGATGGTTGATTTGTAGTATACCTTCAATCCTTTTGGGGTCTATCTTTATTTCCTCTTCAGAGATGATGTGGCCTAGGAGCTTACCTTCCTGAAGACAAATTTTTTTTTTCTCAAGATTCAGAGATAGGCCATACTTCCTACATTTTTCAAAGACTTTCCTCTAGTGGATTAAGTATTCTTCATCAGTCTTAGAATAGACAGTGATGTCATCAAGGTAAATGACTATGAAGTAACCTATGTCTTCAGAAAAATCTATGTCCATGGCTCTTTGGAAAGTAGCCCCTACATTTATTAACCTGAAAGGAATTTTAATATACATGAATGTGCCCCAAGGTGTAGTGAAAGTAGTTTTTTGTTGATCACTTGGATGTACTAGTACATGATTGTAACCTAAAAATCCATCTAGCAATGATATTCTCTTAGAGCCAACTACCCTTTGCAATATATGATTCATTTTGGGCAAAGGATAGTTATCTTTCAGGGAGGCTTTGTTCAAATTTCTAAAGTCAATGCACAGCCTAATATCCCCGGTCTTCTTCCTAACTGACACAAGGTTTGAAACCCATTCTGAGTACCTAAGAGGGACTATGATCCCAGCATCATACATCTTTTTAATCTCTTTCTCAACTGAAGGTACTAGGATGGGGTTTATTCTTCTCAATTTTTGTTTCAATGGTTTCTCATTTTCCTTGAGAGGAATTTTATGTTGAATAATGCTTGTGTCATAGGACTTCAAGTCCTCATACCCCCATGCAAACACATCTTTAAACTCTTTAAAAAGCTCAATATATTTCAGTTTTATGTGAGGAGGAAGGGTTTTGGACAGATTGATCATTTAGGTTCATTTATGCAACCTATGTTATATTCTTCTACATTAGTCTCAGTAGATTCCATCTTTGGTTTTTTAGCCACATCATTAAAATCAAACAACTCTTCTAACGGTGTAAGGCCCCTTGGTAATGTATCATCTTTACATTGTAAAACCTCAAGGTCCTTTTGATCTAGATTTTCAAACAATTCTGCCTCATAAGGATTTTCAAGTAGATTTATATCAGCAGTAGAGGACAACTCTATTTTGTGGGCTTGTTTTTTAGCAAAATAATCTTCTTCATGCCCTTAGCTTGTTTCTGGTATTGCAAATTCATTCTTATATTGCAGAAAGTCATCAATTTGTTTATCACCTTTAGACACTTGCCAATAGTCTATGTTGTTAGGTACTGTAGGTCAGTTTTTTACTTTGAGAATGTATTGTTCATTTGCATGGGGTATTTGGAAATTGCAGGCAGCAAAGGCAAGCTCATGGGCAAGGTTGTTTTGAGCTCTAGGAATGAAAGTGAGTTCATATTTTTCAAAGGTTTTCAGGAGATCTAGGGCAGCATTCCTATACTCTCTTAGTCTAGGATTCTTGGCAGAATATTCCCCTTTGATTTTCCTAATGACAAATTCTGAATCTCCTTGGATTGAGATTTTCTTAGCTTCTATGTTTTTTAGCAAATGTAAACAAAGGAGGAGAGCCTCGTATTCTGCAATGTTATTAGTGCATTGACAATATAGTTTAAAGGAATGGCCTTCATTTATGTTATGTATCCAGACACCAGCTCCTGAACCAGATTTTCCACAAGAGCCATCAAAGCTCATGTTCCAAAGTGTTTCTAGCTCACATTCGCCACTATGTTGTTGTTCAGGGCTGCTAAAGCTTTGGTTGTTGAGTTCTTCATTCGGTGCCTGGCTTAACTGTTGTGGTGTGTTTGAATCTGTTTCAATTTCATTTACCTGTTTACTAATGTCATCTTCGTTATACAAGATAAATGAGTCGAGGTCTAAATGAATGGAATAAACAAGAGTGTTGTTATCAGTGAAGTTCAGAGTGTCGGTATCATTCCCTATGTTCAAAACTTTCAAAACTTGGGACTTGTACATATCTTGGGTAATTAGTTCAGTGAGAGGTATGGTTATCTTGATTTTATAAATCTCTCCTTTAAAACTAAAAGGAACTTGTGTTTTAGGCATATTTACATCATTTTTATCAGCCAAAATTTTTTCTACAAGCTTAGTTTGCTGATTCTGATTTGGGACTTTGGACAAAAGAGTTTTCTTGGGGCCACTAGTAGTGTAGAAATTATATGCACTAAGCATGCATATGTCCTTGATTCACCTGATCTCACACTACTTAACTTTATGAAAAATACTGAATCAATTCCACTTGTTAATCTTTTGCGGAAAAATTAATTGCACACACATGTGAAGCATAAACAAAAATAATCAATTGCACATAACACAATTTTTAACTGGGAAAGCCTAAAGCTGAAAACCCAAACTATATATTATGTATCATGGAATCATATGAAAATCCTCATACAAAGCTTATAAAGCTCTTAGTACAGTACAATCATCATACACTAATCAGGAACAATCTTGCAAATCCATGCACCGATCTTGCCCTCCTGCTAGCCTGCCCCCACTGTGAAATCCATGATGAAGAATAGCTCTGAATGAATTCGACTTACTCTTGGATTGACTACGCAATCCTCATTGGCAACTCCAATGTGTGTGTGATGCAATCAATGCATCACTATCAGTTAGATAGTCCTATCTTACACCTCTCATATATCTCCATGGCTTCTTTGTATAGTTGCTTCTTCTTTGTATTGAATTAGATTAATGAGTTATTATTTGTAAATTAATTCACTCCACTCTCACTAGTGTATCATTCAGTTAGACTAGATACAACTAGCTCAACTGAGTCTAACTGAGTTAAACTAAATACAACTCCATAACTACTTCTTCCAACTGTGTCATAACTCTTCCACTTGAGTTCTAACTGATTCCTCCATGCATTAGCTCCAGAAAACCCTTGCGAATTGCGTAATTCCCTCAGTCCACTGATGTGCCACATCTGTGCACTGAACTGAAGTGCTCCAAGAGAATAATTTGATGTTTAGTGTCAAATTATTATTAAGAGCTAATAATAATCGACATTCATCTATTTTTAGATCAGCGATCTATAAATGAACTTAAATGATATTCTAAATAAATTTCCTTCTATTTTTCCAGCTTAAACCAACCATCCACAAATAGCATCTTGCTTCTACACGAAATATGATCATCTGTTATAAAAATGGTAGTCTAAAAATATACTTGTGCCAAAAATAGCCTACGGGCCCACTTAGTGAAGGCGACTCTTTTCACTAAGCTCATCATCTTGTTGAATCTCAACACTCCCTCTTAACAAGATAGGGATTATCCTTCACCCCGATCTTGCCTCTATGGTATTCAAATTTTCTCCTGGTGAGCGCCTTCGTCAGAATATCTGCATCCTGATCCTCCGTAGGAATGTATTGAAGCAACATGATCTTCCGCTGCACACAATCTCTGATATGATGATATCGGATATCAATATGTTTAGATCTATCATGAAACAAAAGATTAACTAAGAGTTTAATGCAACTCTGATTATCACAATGTATCGCTGTGGGATCTAAATGTGAACCGAAAAAACCAACTAGAATCTTCCTCATCCAGATAGCCTCACATTCAGCTTGAATTTCTTTCATGTATTCTGCTTCCGCTGAACTGAGTGCCACGGATCTTTGTTTCTTGCTGTACCAAGAAGCTGCCGTAGATCCGATACTGAAAATCCCTCCTGATGTGCTCTTTCTATCTGTTGGGCTTCCTGCCCAATCTGCATCCATGAAGCCATGCAACTTCACCTCATCCGTCTGTCTGTACCATAAACCATACTAAGATGTGCCCCTGAGATATCTCAAGACATGATTTCTTGCCTTCAAAAAGAGCTTGGTAGGCTTAAACATCGCTTGTGAAAGTTGGTTCACTGCATAGCATATGTGCGGTCTTGTATTAACTAAATACATGAGAAAACCCACAAACTGTTGATAAATAGTGGCATCCACTACCTCTTTCAATGTAGCATCCTCTTTCTTCCAATTTCTTGGAAGAGGAGTGTCGATAGGCTTGTAGCCTTGCATGTGAAACTTCTCCAGTATCTCCCAGGCATACTTTCCTTGAGACATAAATAGTTCACCTTCCCGCTGCCATATTTCCAATCCAAGGAAATAATGAAGGAGGCCCAAGTCCTTCATCTCAAACTCCTTTGCAAGATCTGCCTTGCATGAGTGTATCAACTGCTCATCACCTGTTAGTACTAAATCATCAACATAAAGTACAATGATTAAAAGCTTACCCTCAACCACAATCTGATACAGGTTTGCATCCGCCTCACTCTTGGTGAAGCCAAGTCCAGTGAAATAGTTATCGATCCGAGTGTACCAAGCATGGGGTGCTTATTTCAGCCCATACAACGCTCTTTTGAGCCTGCACACATGCGACTCGCTGCTGAAGATATAAAATCCTTCAGGTTGCTCAATGTACACCTTTTCCTCAATGATCCCATTAAGGAATGTAGTCTTCACACCCATCTCATGAATGTGCCATCCCATTTGCGCTGAGAGAGCAAGGATGGTCCGTATGGAAGAATACCATGCCACAGGGGCAAAGGCTTCTTCATATTCAATCCCCTCGATCTATGAGAAGCCCTGGGAAATAAATCTTGCCTTATACTTCTCGACGCTCCCATCAGCAGCTTGCTTTACCTTGTAGATCCATTTTGATCCTACAACTGATTTCCCCACCGGCCTTGGAACAATCTCCCAAGAACTGTTTCTGAAAATGGAGTCATACTCCTCCACCATGGCATCTACCCATGTGGGATCCTGCACTGCTTCTTCAAAAGAAGATGGCTTTGTCATGATACACTTTCTCATAAGAGCCATGTATCCAGTAAATCGGTCAGGTGACTGTCTCTGTCTGCGTTGTGATGTAGGGATCCCTACATTCTTTGCCGCATCAAGCTTAAGTCTCTTAGCTTCTGTGGTACGCTTCCTGCCTTTTCTGATGTTTGGTTATGCATGAGTGGACTCCTCCATTCCATTAATCTCCTCCTGTGGCTGATCCACATCGAGAGGTTCATCTTTGGGAACAAGAAGTTCTTCCTCTGCATGCAAGTGTAACTCCCTCTCAAGCGATAAATTCATGGATTTCACCTCAATGAATTTTATATCCTGTCACACAACAGTCATCCGACTATTTGGAAAATACACACGATAATTATGGGGTGTTTCTGTGTACCCCAAAAATATCCCAACTTCTGCAGTCGGCTCCAGCTTCTTCTTGGTGTCCTTTTTCACATGAATGTAAACATGTGAGACAAAAATATTCAAATGAGAAATATCAGGCTTCTTACTAGTAAAAGCTTCTTCAGGTGTACTCATGCCATGTACTCTATGAGGACAACGGTTTTTCACATAAACCGCAGTGTTGCATGCTTCTGCCCACAAGTGCATTGGTAGGCCCTAGTCATGTAGCATCGCTCGTGCAACACCCACGATCATTCTGTTCTTTCTCTCCGCGACCCCATTCTGCTGTGGGTTATGAGGCACTATGAGTTCTCTTCGAATTCCTTCTTTTCTACAGAAGTCTTTGAATTTTCCCGAGATGTATTCACCGCCATTATCGCTCCGTAGAGCTTTCACTTGCTTCCCCGAATCCTTCTCCAACAATGCCTTGAACTCACAGAACTTTGAGAACATTTCATTCTTCTTCTACATGAAGAAGATCTAGCATCTATGAGAATAATCATCAACAAATATAACATAATACCTGTGTTTTTCTATTGAAGCAACCGAGAAAGTTCCAAACACGTCTGTTTGAATTCTCTTCAGGATCACCGAAGCATGGCTCTCCTTCTCATAAAAGGTGGTCTTCACAAACTTACCCATGGTACATCCCTTGCACTAATTTGACTGTGCAAGAGTACCCTTGGGAAGTCCAGTAGAAATCTGCTGCAAAATCTTCAAATCGCCATGGTGAAGATGGCCCAATCTCTTGTGCCATAATTCACCCTCATCCTGGCTCACCACTTCTTCTTCTTTGCCTACCATTGCAGCGCATCCATCTACCTCCAGCTTGTAGAGATTCTTAATTTGAACCCCTATCTTCTTGGTTTGACCCATTGTTTTATGTCGAAGGAATACTTTTCCCTCACTGAAAACAACATCATAACCCTTGTCTTCCAGCATTGCGACTGAGACCAAGTTCTTCTTCAAACCTGGAACATGCATGACATTCTTCAACAAGAATGGATTACCGGACTCCCTCTCAAAGGTAATGGTCCCAATGCTAGTCGCATTGTACTGACCATCGTTTCCCATCTCTATATGCATCTGGAGGTCCTTCTCCTCCAAGTCACTAAACAACTCTTTGTCTCTCGTCATATGGAAAGACGCACCACTATCAAGATACCACATTGATCCCATGCAGCTTGAAACCAAGCAAGCAATTGAGGAGAATCAAGCTCAAATTGCGAGGCTAAGGCCTCTCCAGCTGTAGATCCAACAGCCTTCTTGTTCTTCTTCTTCTGTGGACAGTTAGTGGCAAAATGTCCATGCTCGTGACAGTGAAAACACTTCACTTTAGACAAATCCTGCTTCTTGCCTTTAGCATCGGATTTTGAAGGATGTTTCTTCCCCTTCCCTTTCCTTGCTTTGGCAGCCAAAGCACAATTCTCTTCATCTTCATTCTTCGATGAAGATCCATCCCTGGTACCCCGCCTTATCTCCTCCTGCACAAGATCCGAAAAAAGTCACTCCCATCCCGGCAATTTCTCCTGTCCATTAACAGAGTCTTCGTAGCTATGCCAACTCTTTGGAAGCCCAAGGAGAGCCAAGCTCACCAAGTCTTCTTCATCAACAGTAACCCCCACACTTCCCAATTCATCCTTGCGGTGGACAAACTTCGTGAGGTATTTTGGAATACTGTCGCCTTTCTCCATTTTTATTTTTCCGAGCTTGTCTTTAAGTGCCAACTTCCTCTGGTCACTTCTGCTTTGGAACAAGTCTGTCAAAGCCTTCCACATTAAGAATGGAGTGGCTTTCCTATGAAGGCTGGAAACAATATGGTCCTTCACACCTTCCAACAAAATTTTCCTCGTCTTTGTTGTCTTCTTTTGCCATGCGTCAAGTAATGCAGCATTGCTAGATCCCAGCTTAGGAACATCGCTATTGATGAACTCCTTCAACCCATTATCCTCCAGCACCGCCTCCATCCTGTCCTTCCAGGCTATGTAATTCTAGCTCCCATCAAGGGCATACTCCAATCGCAACCCATTGAAAGACATTTCAATGTGTACTCAACTTCTGCACCAAGAATCTTCTGTAGCAAATTCGAATTGTCCACCAGCACAAACTCACTTCACAATTGCAATCTTCAATAAAAAATGCTCCGATGCCATGTAGAAATTATATGCACTAAGCATGCATATGTCCTTGATTCACCTGATCTCACACTATTTAACTTTATGAAAAATACTGAATCAATTCCACTTGTTAATCTTTTGCGGAAAAATTAATTGCACACACATGTGAAGCATAAACAAAAATAATCAATTGCACATAACACAATTTTTAACCGAGAAAGCCTGAAGCTAAAAACCCCAAATATATATTATGTATCATGGAATCATATGACAATCCTCATACAAATATTATCAAGCTCTCAGTATGGTACAATCGTCATACACTAATCAAGAACAATCTTGCAATTCCATGCACCGATCTTGCGCTCCTGCTAGCCTACCTCCACTGCGCAATCCCTACTAAAGAATAGCTCTGAATGAATTTGAATTACTCTTGGAATGACTACGCAATCCTCATTGGCAAATCCAATGTGTGTGTGATACAATCAATGTATCACTATAGTCACAACAGATAGTCTATCTTGCCCTTTCACCAACCTCTCCACTGGGTCTCCACTGAAACTTCCATGCACTGTAGTTAACTGTTGTATTGTTCAGTTGATTAATGAGTTATTATTTGTGAATTAATTAACTAATTAATTCACTCCACTCTCACTAGTGTATCATTTAGTTATACTAGATACAACTAGCTCAACTGAGTCTAACTGAGTTAAACTAAATACAACTCCATAACTACTTCTTCCAACTATGTCATAACTCTGCCACTTGAGTTCTAACTCAGTCCTCCATGCATTAGCTCCAGTAAACCCTTGGGAATTATGTAATTCCCTCAGTCCATTGATGTGCCACATCTGTGCACTTAACTAAAGTGCTCCAAGAGAATAAGTTGTTGTTTAGTGTCTAATTATTATTAAGAGCTAATAATAATCGACATGCATCTATTTTTAGATCAGTGATCTATAAATAGACTTTGCCCAATATTATAAAAATAAAATTTCATCTATTTTTCCAACTTGACCAACCATCCACAAATAGCATCCTGCAACTTCTGAAATATGATCATCATGTCTAAAAATAGACATAGTCTAAAAATAGACTTGCGCCAAAAATAGCCTACGAGCCCACTTAGTGAAGGCGACTCTTTTCACTAAGCTCATCATCTTGTTGAATCTCAACAAGTAGGTGCACTGGGGCAGCTTGGGTCACCACTTTGCTGGCTAGTTTTGTCTTTGTTTGGATCATATTTCTTAGTCGTGGTGTTGGTGCTGTCTACTGTCCTCTCAAGAGTATTTTCAGGGGTTTTCCTAACAACAGTGTCTATTTGGTTTCTCTTGGAAGTTTCTTGGTTCTTTTTGCTCCTAAGCTAATATTTCCTGTGGACCTCCATTATGGCATTTTCAAATCCTAATTGGTAATCTTCATAATCCTCATAGATTGTTTCAGTTTGATATGAGGAAAAGAAACCTTGTTCTTCTTCAGTGAGAAAAACATCACCCTCATTATCAGAACCTATCAAGTTTACATGGTTTTCTTCCGGCTGTTCAATATCTCTTTCCCCTTCATCTACATAGTTATCTTGGAAAGGGGGCCTAATCTTTTGGTCATTTTCCCTTTGTCTGATTTTGGGGTGGGTCTCTTCTGAAGTTATGATTCCTATTTCTGTTTTGGGGATTTGGTTGATTTTCCCTAGGAGGTGCTCTTTCATTTAGGCTTATCCTCTCCATCATTCTATCCATTGTTCTAACTAAGCTGTCAATCTTAGCATTAGATGAGGAGGTTGAGGGCATAGTTTCATCTTTGTAGGTTACTCTCTTTTCTGATCTCATCCTAGCCCTCTTTTCAATGAGGTTAGCGTCTGCACTCACAACTCCCTTTTTCATTTCTTCTAAAGTGAAGGGGTCTCTCTCTCTTAATTGGCAGGTCATGTCGGGATCAAAGACTTATGGAAATTTCACTAGTGCTAGGCCTTGTGGGGGTTTCATGTGAGGTGGGAGAGCATTATACACACTATTGAACCTAGTGCAATAGTCTTGGACACTTTCCCCAATATTTCTCTTAAGGTTGTTATATTCTGAGAGGACTTGCAAAGGGTTTCTCTTAATTTCCCACCTTTTTATGAATGTTTGGTAAAGGGAAGGGAGATCATGTCTGCTGTTAGGATTCAAGCTTTTGAACCATTTTTTGGCTTCTCCTCCTAAGCTTTGGGCAAAGATTCTCATTTTTATGGTCTCCTCTTCTAATTCGATGTAGTCAAAGGCATTATTCATTTTATCTACATGTTGTTGGGCAGTGGTAGATTCAGCTCTAGTGAAGTGGGGAATTCTGGATTAGTAGTCATTTGGTAAAGGTACCAGAGGTTGTGGTAACAATAGGGGGGCATACCATCCTGCCACGATGGGAGCTAATGGAATACAAGGGGGATTTACAATAGGAGGGTTTGTGAGATGGGATGGAGTGGTTTGCACAGTGGTGGTATGAATGGGTGTGGTGGAAGTACTTGGAATAACAAACTAATTCTGAGCAGAATTGGGATGAAAAGAGCCAAAGTGATGGAGAAGTTGAAAATCAGGAGGAGTGGAAGGAAAGGCTTCTCCACTAGGACTCTGCTGCAAACCTATGGGCTCAAGGTCAGTCTAGTCAATCCTACTCTGTGACTTGGTTCTGAACAGGTTTCTTGTATGGTGCAAGTCAAACTGGGGATCTTGCAAGGCTGTAAGATATTCAAGGACAAAAATTTCTCTATGAATGGTCCTAACAGTAGTTGAATCTTTAGTTTTGGAAGTTTTCCACAAAATCCTTTCTGGGTCATCAACTATAGTAGGAGGGTTTTGGTCCAGATGAGATCTGGTACTGATCCTTTCTGAAGCCATATTTCAAACTTAAAATGTAGGGAGCCTGAAATTTTATGACTGCTTTCGGAAGGCTGACCTCTCTAAGTGTTTGTTAAACTTGCACAGTGTGTGACTAGGATTCTAAATTTCTTAGGGCTGATTTGACACAATCCTAAGGAAGCCTATGAACACTAGTAAATTTATAAGGCCTACTGGAGGCTAGTGGAGTCTTCAGGTGGATGTTTTTAGTTTGTTTTGAGGATATGTGTTTATGGTCCACCACCAATAACTGATAAAAAACCAATATAGGGATGTTTTTGGGATTTTCTGAGTTCATTTATGTAGCCCTAAGCTTTCTATGAGTGTCCTCCAATTGAGTCATCATTTTGCTAGGATGGTGAAACAGTCAGATTCTACTCTTGGATAACACTTAAGTTTTCTAAGTTTGACTGAGATTTGAGAGTTCCTAAGGGATATCTAGGATGTTTTTGATTCAAAGTCCCACCGTGATCGCCATTATGTTAGTGTCCCGTGACTTAGTAGATTGGAAAACCAAATGCACAGGGTAACATCAGACCAATATTTGGAGTCCTAGGACCTAGCCTTCTTGGACTCAAAGAGGGCTCTCTCTATTTTGTGCAAAGGATGTGAACTTGTTTGCTTTTAGGGTTTGATTTTAGGCTAGTTGTTAAGTTTGGGGTTTATTTGTTTGTTTGGGTTGGGTAGATGATCAAGTAGAATAGATGGAATGAGATATTTTCAAGTCATTATGATATGGAGTCTACAAAAATTCATGGAAGGTTTAACAATGGATCAGGGAGCATCACAGGGAAAATCTAGCATGGTCAGTGTATTTTCAAGGTTTGTGTGAAATGAAATGAACATCAAGTTTGTGAACAAATTAGGGCAAAGGGAAATCAAGAATCCTTTGTAAAATACTTAAAACAAGAAGGGACTTCAACACTATTTAGCATATAGAATTAATCAATAGACAGGGCATGTCAATATATCTTTGATTCCACTTAAAAAAATAAGAATTTCAGACAAACAATCTAATGAAATATAGAAGGCGAGAAAGTCATTTAACTCTAGTGTTTTCACTTTCAAGGTTAGAAAACATTTAAGATAAACAAATAGCTTTAATCAAAAAAGAGGGAACTCCTAAAAATCTTTAATCATAGCCATACAGATCTTTGAAACAACTCTTCAAGCATGGACAAAAGGTATGATCGAAACATAGCCTCTTTGGTAGACCTAATCAATGGCACTTCAAAGAGAGACCTCAAGAACAATGTTTTAGTGATATCAAAAAAGCAGGGCTAACCATAAATCATCTATGATATCTACTGTATTAAACCATTCATAAGATAAACAAGCTTGGGTGGGTCTAGAGAGCAACTAAGCATTCTCTAAACTGACCTAGCAGAGGAAAACATTGAAGCAGTGAAGGATAAACAGAGCTAAGGTGTCTCTAAACAACATTTCTTAGTCTAAATATTTTGTCCTACTGCAATATAGAAGGATGAAACACAATGATATATAAGAAAAAAATAATTGAATAGAAGCACATATCCATTAACCAAGCTCAGGGATCCTGCAAGAAAGCCTTCTCCATCAATAAGAAAAACAAGCCATTCACAAGCTCCACAACACCAATTTCTCTTCAAGCTCCAAAGACTATGTATTACTCACAAGACTCATAACAACAACCATAAAATATAAATCCTCAATGCTCTATTTAAAAAGCAAGGAGGAGAAAACCTAGTTGGATCTCTAGAATCCCATTGGCTAATCAGAAATGTCACTTTTGTCCTTGAGACCTTGCAAGGCCCAAGGCACAAAATATCTTTTCAGGCATTTTTAGCAAAGAAATTGACATTTGGGCTCTGCTAAGCCTCCAGAAACTTTCCAAGCATACATTGTTAACTTTTCCTCTGTAAGGGCACAACACTGAGTTTTAAGATGAATTTCCATGCCAAGGGCGTAGCACAGGAGCAAGAAAACTGGGTCAACTTGCAGCAAGGTTTTGAAGGCCTTCTCGGTGTCGGAATGGGCTCCGGGAGGGCTCGTTGGAAAGAATGTTGTGTCTAATTTCCATAAATACCCTTAGTTTTTTGATTGGAACTCTGTAACCTATTCAAAAAGCAAAAATCTCAAGGCTGGTAAAGGCGCAACACATATCTTGAAAACTAGGCAGAAAGATGAAAATTAGGGTGTTTTTGACCCTTTTGGAGGACCAAAACAACTCCAGTTGACCTGAAACTTTGTGAGCATGCTATAATTGAGCCGGGGATTCCAAAAATGTAAGCCTTTCCTCCTGAAGATGCTTTGAGAAAAAGCGTAGCACCATGGGTGCTACCCCCTTGGCCCTCCAAATCAGCAAAAAACCAAAATTTGTCAAAATTCTCCCAAATTTGGTGGATGTGTGCCTCATGGGTTTTGAGAGACATGTAGAGAAGCAGGTGCCAATATTCCAAGGTTAGCTTGTCCTTTTTCCTCTTTTAGTGCTTGGATCTTGGTTTGGGCCTTGTTGATTTTAGCCCTTGCAACTTGGTTTCTCTGGGCATAATGCTTGGTCATCTTCCTTTGGAGATCAAGATCTTGATTTGCTTTCTTCAATTTAGCCTCCAAGTGTATGTTGGCTCTTTCCAACCAAGGCTCCCGATCATGTGCTATCTCCATGGCCAATAGCTCATCTAGAGGGAGTTGCTTTGCCAGGGTTGATTCTTGTTCTCTTTGTTTTGCCCATTAGGGGAATTTTGGGGTCTAAAATAGGTCTCCGAAGGAAAATGTACAATCAAAATTCACTTTATGAGAACCAATCACATTTTAGGGGATGACATCATCCCTAATGGTTGAGGTGGCATTGCTTGAGTTAAAGGTACTTACTTGTCACATTCTCAATGGTGGATAACAACTCATGGTTAGACGTGGTAGTGCTATACGTACTTTTAAAGTCATAAAGTAAATTACTCATAATAAATGTCGTTTCACATTTTTTGAATAAAATATTATTATTGTCATTTCATATTTTTTGAAAGAAACAATGCATATCTCTACACAATCTTCATGTATTTACACACTTTTCATTAAATATTATATTTGTATATTTTCAAGTATTTATTTATAAATCAAATCAATTCAATATGTAATATAAAATTCATACATTAAACAATATATTATATTATATTATTTTTATATAGTATATTAATTACATGTTATTGTATAATTTAAATAATATAAATTTTAATTAATAGTATATTCTATAATTAATAATTTATGAATTTATATTTATATTTTATTTTAAGTTATCTAAGTACAAAGTACAAATGCATTAGTTGTGCAATGATAATGATTTTTTTCTTGAAAATCTCATTTTTATTTACAGTCACATCAATACAATTTTTTTATTTTTATTTTAGTACAACTTTTGAATTGAATTTAACCATGTGGTTACATGGATTTTGGTGCAAAAAGTGAATTGCAAATTCATAAATATTATTTTATTGGTTTAGCTATTATTTTATTATTTCCTTAGGAGGCCCATTTTAGACCTCAAAATTGCCCTAATGAATGCTTTCTTCAACTCCATGGTTCTAGGTCTCCTCCTAGACTTCCCTTCTTCATCCTCACTTTCTTCATAAGTGCCCATGAACTCTTCCAGTTTTACCTGTGCCCTTTGAGCTTATTTCCAGGCCCTGATTGCCCTAGTCTCATAAATGGAAATTTGTGCTCCTAGTTTCTTATTTTCCATCTCAAGGGAATTATTCACAATCTTGGCCTTACCTAGATTTGTTTTGAGGTATTCAATTTGTGAATTTCTATTCTGGAGGAGCAAGTTTGTGATCCTTGCTTCATTCTCCTCATCATTGTCCACCTGAATGATTTCAAACTCCCTCTCAACCTCATGATCTTCTTTTTCTTCCTTTACCTTTTGTTTGACCTTGTCAAGCTTTTGAACTAAGGTGGATGGCATGGTCCCTTACCTTTTAGAGGCAACAAACATAAGCCTTTGTCCTCTTTGATATGCCAATGGAAAAGGTGTAATTGTGGTCATTTCAATGTCTTGATCAGGGCTGCTTTCATTTGTCTCCATGCTTTCATCTTCACTACCCTTACCAGTGCTCACCTCATCATTTTCTTCACTGTGTTCATGACTGCCTTCTTCAGACTCACTTTCATTTTCTTCCATGTTAACATTACTGTTGTGATCTTCACCACTGTCATCAACCTCTTCACTACTTTTTTGGCTCATAGTGTCATTGTTGTCATCATTGTTAGGGCTATCAGTTATCATGGTTTCTTCTTCATCACTGTCCTTTGTGTTTCCAACATTATCATGGCCTTTATCATTTTCTGTTCTATCACTGTTAGAGGTCTCTTTATCAGTTTCTTCATTACTGTTTGCTTCTTCACTGTTTTGTGCATTTTCATCTTCATTTTCCTCTACCTATTTGTTGTCCTCTCCTTCATTGCTGACCTCTAAACTGTCTTCTTTATCACTGGCTTATTCACTGCCTTCTTCATCATCATCAATTTATGTGTTGTCCTCTTTATCACTAGCTTGTTCATTGCCTTCTTCTTGATCATTTTCTATCTCTGTATCTTCATCATTACTATTTTCTTCTTCATCATCATCTACCTCTTCATCATTATCAATTTCCTCTTCCTCATTGCTGACCTCTTTGTCACTTTTCTCTTCATCATTATCAATTTCCTCTCCCTCATTGCTAACCTCTTTGTCACTGTTATCTTCATCACTTCCCTCTTCTTCCTCTTCATTGTCTGCCTCTTCTTCATCATTCTCTTCTTGATTTCATGCTTCAGGAGAAGGTGAGGGAGGGAGGTTTTCTTGAGGAGAGGATTCATGTGTAGATGAGGAGTCATGGTCAGTGGGGGGTGATGGAGGATTGGAGGGAGGTGGATGAAATAATGAGGGTAAATTTGATTGATGATGAGGTTTTGGCTTTGTGAAAACTTCATGGGCGGTGAACACCTCCCATGGGATACCCTGTTGCTCTAATTGATGTAACACAATCATCTTGATAAGAGAATGGTGAAAAATACTTTTCATTTGTTGTGAAGGAGGTCTTTTTTGCACAATGTAAGACATCTTATCAATACTTCTATAAAGATAATAGGGAAAATGTAACAGCTTGGCCCTAGTGAAGTGCATGAGCAGACTCACATGGTATGAATAGAGCCTAGAAAACCTACCCTCACATGTAAAATGTTTCATGATGACTTTCATCAAGGGCGCATATCTCTCCAGTAGATGTGAAAATGGAAAAATGGATTTGCAGTCAGCTTGGTATCTAGGTTTCAAGAGAGGTTGATAATGGCTCAGGTCCAAATTTTCTTGCTTGAACCACTTTTCTCCCATACTAGGTATCTCGGTGGCCATAGAAATGGTATCGGTGAATAGCTCAAATTTTACCCCTGCTAGATGTACTTGATGGTCATGAAGGTTTAGGATAAAAATCCTGGTCAACTCTGGGTGACTTTGGAGTTGTTGTACCCTTTCACAAAAGTCAAAACAACCCACCTCTTGGAAATATGCAACTGTCATAGGAGAGGCCATCAATTCCTTGGTATTCAATGGTTCAAACCTGTTTACTCTTCCACCCTTTTTCTACTGTCTTCTAGGTCCTTGGCCTCCCTCACCATTGCAACTATTAGTTTCCCTTGACATTTTGCTTATTTTCTATTGCCTTGAAGGTCAAACCCTAATTCTGCTTTTGAGAAATTGATGGAAAAATCTAGGGTTTATTTCTCTAATTTAATGAAAAGAACTTGAAAGTGAGGGGGTGCTATTTTTACTTACCCTTCTGAGGTGCTAGGAAAACCTTGGAAGTGATTTTTATGAAGTTTGCAAAAGATTTAGGGCTTGAGTTGCTGCAGAAACCCCTCTTGGCCAAACACGCAGCGCAGGTGCGTAGCGCTGGGCAAGGGTTGTCGAGCCTATCGGGCCACTACTGAATGCGCAGCATCGAGCCCTCTACTCCACGAGCAAAGGTTGATGGGCCTGTCGGGTCGCTGCTGAACGGGCAAAGCCTGTCGGGCCTGTCGGGCCATTGCTAAACGAGTTCTAGTGCACAAGTCTTCTACCAGGTCTGCACGCTGGTGAACGCATAGTGCCCGGTCATAGGCGCGTAGTGCCTAGTGCAGTTTACATGGCAGTCAATCTCCAGGAGTGTAGAAGGGGCTTCCAGGCATGCAGCATAGGGGAAACTTTGCCTAGTTTCCCACTAAACTCAGAAATTTCTCTTTGAAAGCTTTTCACTCTCTTTTGTAAGTGACAAATGAACTAATTGATAAACCAAATTGGCTTTTTATAGTCTTAAGAAGATACATTTATCTCTTAAAATCCCACATTCTAATGTTTTTGGTCTCTTTACCACTTTGGTTTTTCCCTTTCTAATCATCCTTCACTTTAAAAACATTCAAATGGGTTTTTCCCTTTCTAATCATCCTTCTTTGTTGCTTTTCAAGTTGTTGACATGGTTAAACTTGATTCCCTTTGGCCTGTTGATGCTTTTAACACTCTGTTCTTACCCATTTTGTCATATCAGAACCCTAAAATTGCTTTCTCTGTTATTTGAAATCTAACACATCCTTTTAGCTCTTTTAGTAAGGGTAAGCTCTTTAAAACGTTTTTGAGGGACCTGTCCTAACCCTAACATTGTCAAAACCTTTCTTGCCTACATTGTGAAGTTTGGAAATCATGTTTTTACCCCCTTTGATATCTCTGAGTGTGGGTGATTTGAAAACATGGTTTCTTCCCCTCTCATTTGTTTTCTAGAAGTATACTAAATCCATCTTGTACAATCACCAAAGTCTTTACAATCATGTTTGTCATTATCTCCTTTTGGCCACTTCTAATTTGCAGGTGCCATGTCATACTGATTTTTCCCTTCTGTCACTCTTGGAGTTTAACACTTTCATAATAGTAACCTTATGATCACTTTGGCATTCTATCTTGAAACTCAGCCCTATGCTTTTATCCTTTTGATCATTAAGTGTACATGACCACAAATGAAGGCTTGACCTTCCTTATACTGATACTCTTTCATGCTTTCCCTTCGAGGCAGTAAAAAAATTTATCTTGGCAAACCCCAGAAGTCACCTTTAAGAACCTCTTCAAACTCTCTTTCTGTTGTATTTGATCCTTGTTGGGCACACTGCTGACCAAATCAAGTTTAGGAATCCTGATTTTCTTGAACATAGGATGCTTCCTCCTTCTTTGTTGTGGATGTCCTTTAATGAGGAGAAGACCTCTTACCTTACCAAATTTTTTTGTTGATAATCATATTGACACTCCTGCAGAAATGTCAAAATGAACAGTTATCCTTTGCAGAACTTAAACTTGATATAGAGGTCTTCCTTATAGACCTTTCTGATCTATCTTGGACAAACAGGTGTTGACTTTCTCTCATAGTTGATTCAGCTTCTAGCACATGAAAAACAATGATTTAGAACACCCAAAATAACCCTACAATCTATGAAACCCTAGTGACCTAGTGGGAGACTCTTTTGACTTGTCCTTTACTGAAATTAGGCTTAGGATCTCAACAGTGTAAAAACAGAGCTTTTTGATCAATGGGTGTATTTGAATATAGAGAAATGGATGTACTAGATTGATCTAAAGAGCTCATAGAGGTATTTTTAAGACCATCAATTCTTAAGATATCTGGTGAACATGGGAAAGAGTAGGATGGTTGGTGATCCTAGATGGAAAGTGGAGGGGTGAGGCAGGTAAAACAGAGTACTGAGGTCATGGGTGGAAAAATAGGATAAATATGAATGGCATGAGCCCATGAGCGGTCCTCTAGGAGTGGTAAGTTGACCATGACATGACAGAATAGTGAAACAATCATGAATATTTTTTTTAGAAATCTAGGACAAGCATTTAATCATCTACAAAATAGAAAAAACTATTGATCACTAATAGGATAAATGTTTTTCCACAATTCAAAGATTCGTTTTTATCAAACCATTTAAATCTAGGTGATTTCGAATATGGTGGATGGATTTTGGTATGATGGACAAGAATATGATAATAAGTGTGGGCATACCTTATTACACATACCGTTGATACTAATGTATCTTCTTTCTGCAGGTTTGGATTTCTTTTGGAAACTTGAAATGTTCATATATTTTCATGATCCTTACTGGCTGTAAAATTTGAAATATGTTGTTGAATATTGCAAATTCCCTAGCTATTTCCTCAATTTTACTTGAAAATTTGTTGTTGCTGATGTGGCTGATCCATATTGTTGCTAATGATGCTGATGACCTCTAATGTTGGTGAAGCATATTCATTGATGATGTTGTTTCAAACTTTACAAGTTTATTTCATAAAAAGAAAAGTGGGATAAAAGGAAATGGGTAAAAGGAAGAAGGGAGATGTGAAAATATAAGGTGCCAAGGACCCCTTAGTTTTCAACTAAGATTTTCTGCATAAAAATGCCAATAATGCTAGATTTCAAAACTATGCTTTTATTTTTATTTTTTATTTTTTATTTATTTTATTCTATTTTTCATTCATTATTTTTTTCTTTTTTTTTTAGAAGAGAAAGAAATTATATTATTTTAGTGATAAGAAAGAAGAATCTTCCCTTTTCACTAACTTGAGATCCAAATTTTCTTGCAAAATATTGACAATTCTTCTTTAGTCAAGGGATTATGATATAATTTTAACCTATGCCTATTGACAAGGAATTTAATTATTTCTTCATCAGTAGTCCTGATTTGAATTGCTCCGTTATAAAAAACAATTTCTATTTCATAGGGACCAAGCGGATGTGTCCGAAACTTTCCTTGAAAACCCTTAAACTTAGAATAAAAAAGAAGAGCCCAGTCACTTGGCTTGAATTTATTGAATTTGATGAATTTGTCATGCCACCTGATCCTTTGTTATTGGATTATGTTTTTTCTCTGTATGGCATCTTGTTAGATCTCATCTCATTCAATTGTGACAATATTTGTTTTTGAGCCTTAGATAGATCAAGATCCAAATATTTTGTTGTTCTAAAAATCTCCACCTGGAATTGAATTGGAGGCAAGACTTGTTTCCCATAGGCAAGCTCATAGGGAGTATTTCCAATAGTGTTTTTGCATTTGGTACAATATGCCAAAAGTGCCTCTAGAATCATTTCTACCCGGTCTCTTATGTGAAAGTTTATAGTCTTGATCAATATTGTTTCAAGTACTTTATTGATGGATTAAACTTGCCCATTGGATTAGCAATTATATGGTGTCTCATGTTTGATCTTATATTGCTCCATAATTTTATTCATCAACTTGGATGGAGCACCTTGATTTGTTACAATTTCCTTTGGGACACCAAAATGAGTGAAAATATCCTCAAAAAGAATTGTAACTACAACATTTTCAGTATAAAATGGAAGTGGCTTAGCCTCTACCCATTTTGAAACATAATCCATACAAAAAATAACATACCTCTTTTGTTTAGATGGAGGTTTGATTGGACCAATGAAATTAGAGCCAATTTTCAAAAGGCTCTACAGGTACCTAAGGTTGCGGAGGCATTTCATTTGACTGTATGGGCCTTCCAATTATTTGGAAATTATCACATCTTTTGACATATTCCTTGGCATCTCTAAAAAGAGAATTCCAATAATATCCCAAAATAAGGATTTAGTATGTAGTTATTCTATCAACAAAGTGTCCTCCACATGGTTCATCATGGAAAGATTTTAATATCTCTGGTACTTCATCTTCTCGAACACATATCTAGATGATTAATTGAGTCCAGTTTGGTACAATTCTCCCTGTATCCACAAGTAAGGTGCACTAGTTTTCATACATTTATGCCTTTCTTTGGATGATAACTATGGGGGGGGATTTATTGTAGCCAAATAGTTAGAAATATTTGCAAACCAGGGAGTTTTAGTAGATACAGCAAAAAAATATTTTTCAGGAAAATTATCCTTACAGGGCTATCAACATTATCATTTTTCAAGAAAGCCTAATCAACAACTATGTTTTATTTTTTCTGGCCTATTGAGAAAGGTAATATTGAATTCTTGTATGAATAACAATCATCTAGTAATCATGCCATTATTAATTGGTTTATTCACTAAATACATAATACCAAAATGATCTGTATGGATGAAATTTTCATAACCAATAATATGATATTAAAACTTAAACTAAAAACTTTTTCATGTTACTGTATAATTTAACTCTGTAGGAGTCAATTTTTTACATTTGTAATACATATCATAAGGAGTCAAATCTTTCTATCCCAATACAAATCCTAAAGTTATATCTGAAGCATCAATTGAAATGTGAAAAGTGAGGGACCAATTAGGTGCTCTTAAGGTTGGTGCTTCAATAATTTTTTTTTTTAGTGATTCAAATTCCTTCTGGTAGTCAAAATTCCAAACAGAATCACAATATTTTACAAGAAGTTTAAAGAGTGGAGAATTTATTTTGTGAAGTTTTCTATGAATCTTTTGGAATATTCTGTAAAACTAAGAAAACTTCTAACATATATTTGAAAAGTAGGAACTGAAATTTTAGATATTATCTCTATCGTAGATGCATCCACCTTGATTCCATCACCTAAAATATGGTGACCCAAAACAATTCCCTCATTAAACATCATAAAACATTTCTCATGACTCAAAGAAATATTTTCTTCTTTGCATCTAATGATAACTTTTTCTATTTTTTCAAGAGATTATTCAAAAGTGTTTCCATAGACAGTGAAATCTGTCTATAAACTTCTACACAAATCATGAATAAATTCAAAATAAATGACCAAAACTGCTTTCTTGGAATATTGTGGCTTTAGATAAATCAATAGAAGGTAAATTTCGTAAGAATACATACCATGGACATGTGAAGGTTTTTTTGTCTTGATCTTCTAGTACTAGTTGAATTTGGTTATATCCAGTGAAACCATTAAGAAATGAAAAATATTTTTTCCATACTAAAGTATCTAGGACTTTATCAATGAAAGCTAGTGGAAAATCATCTTTTAAAGTAGGCTTATTTAGTTCTCTATAATCAATGCACACTGCCCACTTTTCATTATTTGTAGGAAAAATCACTAAAGGTGAGACTCATTGACTATTTGGATAAATCAAATTCTCATTAAGCAATTTTTGTAATTCCTCTTTAAAAATTTCTCTAAGATTGAGATTCATCCCTCTATGAGGTTGTCTAATTGGTCTATATTTTTATTGAATATAAATATGATGCATACATGTATTATGATCAATTCCCTTCATATCAGTGTATTCCCATGCATATGCAGAAGAATGTTTTTGTAGCACATTTATCAATTGTTTCTTTTTTATTTTTTCCAAGTTATTATTAATGTTTAATGTTTTACCTGGAAAATTTTCTACTAAAGAATTACCAAAATTTTCCATAGAATGTAAAGCTACTTTATATTGTTGAGATGATCAATATTCAATATTACATTGCTCTTGTTCACAGTATGGAGAAGATTAATTATTATCCATTAAATTAATTAATTGATCTTTTTCATCAATTTGTGAAAGATTAAATATAGATTGAATATCCTCAAATTCTTCATTATCATCATCAATCCAAACTTTACTTTCTATTTCAAATTTTTTTTTTTCATGTGGATATAATGTGAATCTCTTAGTATAAATTCCATCAGAAATGTACATATCCCCATATATACAACTTATAAATGTGTTAGCTGTAGCTAGACAAGGTCTACCAAGGATCAATGGATGGCTTCCTAGATTACTATTGGGATTTAAAATCATAAAATCAATAGAATACTCCCGTGAATCTAAAAATACATACACATCTAATATGACATTGGGTTTAATAGTAGATCTATCTTCTAGTTGCAATAAAGTTGGGGTATATTGAAGATTAGTAAACTTCAATTGATCCATAGTTTGTTTGCTTATGATATTACTGGTTGATCCTAAATAAATCAAAGTGTTTGGAATCTCAATACCATTAATGTCAATTTTCACAATATAGCCACCTGGATCTAAATCTTTTTGAACTATTGGTTTCCCCATCATAATATATGAAATGTTTCCTACTAATTGAATCTTTTTAATGTCTTTCATTTTTCTTCCTGGTTTTTTAATGCACAACTCCTTTATTGTTTTTGAAAATATAGGTATTTCCTTTATAGCTTGAAGTAAAGGAATTAAATGCAAATATTTTTCATTTCATCTACCATATTATATTCAGGTAAAATGATTTTTCTTCTATTCCCTTATGAATTTGAATCCTTTCAGGAAAAGGAGGTCTTTGCAGGGAAACAAAGGGTTGCTCTACTAGGGGAATTGTAGGAGTTGATTTTATTTGGTTGTCACCTAATTGTGTAGGAACATCTTCCTTTTGAGGTGTCTTTTCATTATTAAGAGATGCCTCTTTTTCAGGAATTTTATCCTCCTAGAATTCTTGCATGGAAACTAGAGGTGACTTATTTTGCAAAAACCTACCATATCTAAGCTGGAAATCATTTAGACGTAGACGGGCTATCATGCAAGCCTGAAAGTTTTGACCGTGAAAATTAAAAATGGGTTGTTGAGTAGGTTTATTATTTGGGTTTGGGAGTGGTTGAGTAGGTAGTTGATTATACTTTTGAGGAAATGGAGTAGATGTCAAGAGAAGTGGTTGACTTGTAGTCAATTGGGGTTGGAATTGTGGTTGAATAGGTTGTGAAGATTGAGAGGGATAGTAACGAGGTCGATATTTATGGTATAGTTGCTGGAATAAGATACTAAATATTGCTTCCATAACAATTTTTCCAACCCTGTGACCAAGATGGTTTTTGGGGTTAAGGTGGCCAAGTTTTCCAAGGAATACATGCATTCCAATTACTTTTTTTTGTGCAGATGATTGATTTTTTGCATTGGGATCTTGTACCCTACCTGTTTGTCTAGGATTCCAAGGTCTCTTAGGAGCAAAAAAGAAAAGTGATTTAGCTTGAATTGTTCCAACTTCATCTTGGAAAACAACCTTAAGCCCAAGTATTGAGGTACATTCTTTTGTATCATGATTTTTTTCACATATAACATGTATTTCAACACTATCAAGAGTAAATTCTCGTAAATCATGTTTTTTCCTACACCTAGGATAGAAAATAGATAATGAAACATTCTCGACATTTTTCTTGTTTTGTGAACAATTAGGTTGGTTGGGAGTATCTTTTTGAGTTAGTTCAAGTTGTTATGGTCAAATAAATTCATGAAATTGATCAAATTTGATGTTTTGTATATAGTCTTAAAGGTTTTTGATGATCATTGGTCATGTAACTAAGATCTTGTCAAAGGTAAAATTCAAAAATATGAATTCATGTGTTAATTAAGTCACTTCTTAACAGTTGGCACATTTTACCTAAGTCTATAGTGCTCCCTATGCAAAACGTCCTATTTTTGCTACAGACTCACCTGACAACTCTATAGCGAACTTGTCATTCCACTAACTGAAGTTGCTATGGACTCAATTTTTTCTGCTAATGGTGAGGGGATTGGTATGTTGTCATATTTTCAGTGGTTAGAGGTCAGTTTTTCATCATGTACGTATACGTTATGAGTCATTATTCGATGTATTGCATTCTTGGTAATCATCACACCACCATCATTATGTTTTCCCTCCCACTTTTCTTTCCTGATTTAACCTTCATCCATTTGAGAAAAAACACTTAACTTTCGATCCTTGTGAGTTGCTTGATCTAGTGCCAACACTTTTCAAGTATCTCTTGTCTGGTTGTTGTCTTAAGTTATCTCCCACCTCTCCCAAACAAGCAGCTTGTTGTCTTATACAGTTTTTGTAGGTGTCAAGAATTGAAGCAGGGTAGTGTTCTATTGGAGGGCATGGCTTCACATAAGAAGACTAAAAAAGGATGCTCTATAGTCAAATATGAGCCTATGGACCTGAAATTGGTTATGGAGGATCCAATTTTTGCACAAGCCTTCACAAATGCTGGTCGTGTGAGATTTTTTCAAAAACTATAGGGGTACCATGCACAAATATCCAAGGATTTTTCTGTCAACTTTGTTGGTACAACTTCAAAGGTGGGCATACTAAGTTTCACAGTTTCACCTGAGACCATTGCACAAGAAACATAAATTCCGAGGTTTGGGGAATAATGGTTCAAGGCCACCAAGTTCGAAATTCAAAATTGCGATGAATTTTTGAAGCAGGAACATATAGGAGTTGATATAACCTCAGGTATACCTAGCAACTTCCTTAAGGAAAACTACCCAAATTTTTTTATGGTAATCCAAAAGTAGTATATGTGTGAGGGTAGATTTCACATGATCTACAATATCATTTCAGGCTCTTTCTCCATTTCACAAGAAAACGACTCCTTGATCTTCCATTTTTTCTTTTTATAAGCTTAGGTAAGATGTCTGAAAAAGTGCAAGACAGACCTGAGAGTAGTGACACATCCATATTTCATCATGACTTAATCAAGTTGTTGGTTATGGAAGAATTGAATAAATTGAATAGAGATTGGGCTACCTTTATGTTTTTAAGTGGTTATGATGTAGATGTGCTTACTCCAAAGAAGACACCCAAGTCAAGGACAAGCACTCCCAACAAGGATAAGGAGCCCATAGTTGAAGCAGGGGTTGAAACTGAGGAAGAGGTGAAACCTATAGCAGATCCCATGGAGGTAGAGATTGAACATTTGCAGGAAACAGTGGCACCTCAGCCAACACCTACAAGCAATAAGCTCAAAATTGATACAAGGGCTCATAGGAGAATCACCAAGAGTCAAACAGAGGGAAAGGGTAAACTTGAAGAAATTCTGCAGGCCATTGATATTGAAGAAACCCTTGTGGTAAAACCTATAGAGATTAAAGGTACAAAAATGAATAAGAAGGGTCTCACAACAAAAAATCTTGACTTTTCCAGTGAGGATTCAGGTTTTGTCTTCAAGTCTAGGAAACCTTTCACTAGGTCACAGCTCTCAAAGGGAGGCAAGTGTGATAAGATGCAAAAAGAGGTCAATTGATGTTAAGGGTAACCAAATATGCATCTAGAATAGCAAATAGAGCATAATTTGGAATTTTACTTGAAAAAAATAAAATGGATATCCTTGGATACCTTAGAGTATCTATTTGTTCTCTAAGATGTCCAAGGATATCCATTTTAATTTTTTCAAGAAAAATTCCTAATTCTGCTCTACTTACTATTCCAGATGCATATTTGGTTACCCTTGACATCAATAGGTCTCTTGGATTCTTACCATATTTTTCCTTACCTCTTCCAATGTGTTTGCACAACTCACAAATTTCATCAAACGAGAGTTGAGAGACATCTCCTTTTCCCATAAAATTGATAATGTAAATCCATTCATCCCTTATGGTTTTTAGCAAAAGAGTTTTTAATGTATCTTCATCTAAATAGTGCATTTTGGTAAGAAAATATTTCTACCAAATCTGCAAGGTTTTCATCCTCTTTTTGAACCATATTAAAGACTTCATCCTTAAGGTTATGGTGCATGTAGTAATCCTTATATTTTTCTAGGAATATTATTTTCATATCATCCCATGTTCTAATATAATGTGTTCCTAGACCCATGAACCATTTAAGGGCTCCATATTTTAGAGTGGTAGGAAAAAAATTAATTTTTGAGTATAGATTAAATAATCATGTGATCTACATAATACTTCAAACTAAAAAATAAATGTCTTTGGATCCTTAGTTCTTAAACCATGAAAATTAGGAAGAATAGCAGGTGAGATTTTTTCATGGTAGTTTTGGTATCTTCATCTAGGATGGAGAATCCATAAGGATCCTCTTCAAGAAAGTCTCTATCATCTCCCCTTCCACCTCTACCACCTTGACCTCCTTTATTTCCATGTCTACCTCTTCCTATACCAATTCTTGGTCCACCATCTCCATTGTGTACTTCTCCTTCCCCTTCTCTTGCTATTGTAGTTTCCTCGGAGCTGATAAAAGGTTCAACAATAGGATTTTCTACTTCTTCCTCTGGTTCTTCTAATAATGTTATGTCGGAAAAAATTTCCTCCACTTCTTCAATAGGCACTTCTAACTCCTGTCCTAAGATGTTTTCACCCGTTGAAGAGAGAAATATGACTCCTTCAGTAGGGGATGTAGGTTATTCAACTACAACTTCGGTATATGAGGTTGGTGAGTCCCTAGGGTGAATTTTAAACCTATGCACTTCAAGAATTTTATGTCTACCCGCCATTAATGGAATGCGAGTGTTGGTGGATGGTGTAGCATTTCGTGGTCTAGCGGGGGTTGTTGGTGATTATGGTATTGCACTACATCTTGTACCTCTACTTACAAATATATACCTAGAATTTCATTCTCTATATATGCATCCTAAATTATTTTAATATGATTTCAATTATGCATCTAGGGAATGAATGTGTCTAATATGTTATGCAAATAAAAAATAAAACCCTATATACACTTTCCCGACAACAAAACCAAAAATGTTTGGTAATTTAATTAAAAGTTAAATTATGTCATTAAAATTTCAAACCTAGGTTCATGTACTAGTGAAGTGCATGCGCACAATATACACTATGTATTCTATTTTTGATTGAAATATTGAATTTAATATGTGAAATTAAAATGCAATTAAACTTTTTTAGGACTAACCTTCATCAAATGTACACACATGTTCTTTCCATAAGGCTTGTTCAAATCAAATCAATTCGAAAATAAACTAGTCTAAGAAAAATAATTGGAAACAAAATGTGGTAACTCATAAGCAAGTAAAACAACAACAACTAATCAACACCAAATCAAAATGTGGTAACTCATAAAACAATAAACAACAACAACTATGCTAACTTACGACTCACTTACGACTCTTCATGGTAGCCTCCTATTGAGCGTAAGGATGGAAGAGCTTAAATCAATGAACTAATCACCCACACATTCAATCATAAAAGGAAGATAATATACTTGTACTAAAAGACAAAGTATCATGTAATAACAATTGCAAACTTATAATGTATATTTTTTTCTCACTTCAAATCTAGTTATAACGTATTTCAACTAACAATTAGAAGAATTACAAGCCGAGAAGCTAGTTTGCAATTGAAAACTAAATAATTAAATCAAAATAGGAACTATACTTCTCATGATTAGCTATGAGAAGAAAAAATCAAGAGAAGATTTCTAATTGACACATCATAGACTTCAATTCCAATATTTCCTCGTTCAATCCCGCACTCGCTTGATGATGCCACAATCTGCCTTCAAACTCTACACAAGGATAGAATATTGTAACCAAAGTTGACATCTAGTTTAACCATCAGAATTCTTGAACCCTATAAATTTCCATATCAATGCGATAGGTAGGTATCCATATGTTCAACATTTGTCATCCACCCATATGATTTATTCTCCTTCAAATGCGTTGGAACCTAGTTAACCATGAATTGAGCTGAAAAATCTTTGGTTAGCTACAGAATAAATGCATTCCGGTAGCCATAGAAATGTTTTAATTATATTTCACAAAGAAACTATAGTTTATAAACTATGAATGAATGCTACTTTTTTTTATTGTGACTAAGCATGTCCTCCGTGACATTAAAGCTTGGAAATATAGAAAAAACATAATGAAAAGGATGAAGATGAGGGTAAAAGGGTGTCAAAAAAGGAAATTCGGGACCTCAACAATTTTCTATACCTTTTTTAGTGGTATAAAATGTAGATACAAAAATGGTATATGTAGAATTAATTTTGGAAAGAGTAATATATATGAAATGTTCATCTTTAAGTTTGATTTCACAATATAGAAGTAAGTGTATAAGTGTTTTGAAATTAGGTAAATAGCTTTCAATACGAGAGATCATTACAACTTAAAGTCGTGATCTAAATTTCAAGCTGATAAATATAATAATATTAGATTCATCAAATATATTTTTCAACTTTTCCCATACTTCATTCAGATCATTATTCCTTCAATATGAAATCAAAAATAATTAGTAATGGACATTCTAGAGAATCCACATTCTTCGTCATTCTTATTATCCCACTTGGCTCTTTTATCAACATCATTTCGACCCAATTCTTGTCCTAGGTTATATTGTACAATCCTGTACTTCTTAGTACATCATCCATGTGTGATTTCCATGAGAAGTAGTTGGTATTAGTAAGAAAAATTTCAATTTGAGTAGCCATATTAAAATATGTATATAATACATTTTCAAAAGCTAAAAATAATTGTCTTGATGGAAAGTTCTTGAAAAAATAGGTTGTTTCGGAAAAACAATTGACACTAAAAGCAAACTTCAAATGTGAAAGGTATGCCTTTCAAGAAAAGGAATTAACAATAACAAAGAGTCACATAACATGTAGAAGTTGGCCCATCTAGTGATGGATCTTGATGAAAAATAAAAAGACATTTTCCCTCACTAGCTTTGCCTATACGATCACTTTTACAAATAAATTACCTTATGAAGTGACACACTTTTATAAAACAAGTGAGAATCATTTTTGAAATGAAGTTACTTTAAAAATGAGAGTTGCATAAAAAAAAACAAAAGAAAAAAGTTATTCTATAGTGATTCACATTTATATTAGAAGTGAAATACACTTTATGATAAAGTTATAAAATAACGTAAGTTTGCATAAAAATTATAAAAAAAATTAATATCAAGCCAAGTATATGGCAACTCCACAAATTGATCCATTTCATTATGAGAAATTTAATTAAATACAATCGGGATGGTAACCCTTGGAATTCCTATTCTATGGTTTTTTCATATTTGAAGTATCCTATTTTCATATGTACAGACTTTATTTACCCAATCTTAGAGGATTAGGTGTCAACATTCCCCTCCTTAATATGAAGGGGTGTTTGTAAGCCCAATCATCATTCTAAATCTTTCAAACTTTTCTCTTCCAAGCAATTTGGTGTATATGTCTAAAATTTTCTCATTTGTGGAACAATGGCGTAGGTAAATAGACTAGCCTCAACATGATGTTCAATTAAGAAATACTTTGTATTGATATGCTTGGTTTGATCATGATATTTTATATTCTTGGCCAATTTTATTGCATAAGTATTTAAAATTAAAAGAGGACCAAAATGCACTTTATTTCTCCCATAAATCTTCAAGAATTTCATGAGCCACACAATATCCTTTTTTGCTTCTACAACTGCCACATATTTTTCCCTTGTTGTGGAATTGGTTGGAATTGATTGTTTGTGTGACCTCTAGGAGACATCTCCTGATCCAAGATTCATAACATAACATGCATTAGATACTTCATTTTCCTTATCTCCATCAAATTCTGAATCAGAGTATCCAATCAAGCTAAATTCATCCACCTGTGTATATTTGAGTCCAAATTCTTGAGTTCCCTTCAAGTACCTTAGAACTCTTTTTGCAGCAGCCCAATGACCCTCAAAAGGCTTTTCATAAACCTGGAAAAAATCGCAACAACAAATAAAATGTCTGGTCTAGTATTCGTAACGTAGTTGAGACTTCTTACGATATGATTTTACTTAGTTGCATTGTAACACCCTCCTCCCACATTTACCCAAGCTACCCAGTCCATTATGATAAACATGTGATGAGAGACTACTATAATGTGAATAAACTCCCCATGTATAGTGTGGGAAGTGGAACCAGTGGAACTGAACCACTAACCTTCCACACATGCTACAAAACCTCCATGAGCCAACCAACCTTTCCAGATGATCAATCCCTGAGGAAAATCAACTTTTCCCTGATTTAACACTCCAATCGCTCCCTTGAAAAGCCATGCATGAGACTTAGGCCTCCATTTGCTCCCACAACAAGCCAAGACAATGACTATGGACTTTTTCAGCTAGTTTTGTGCCAACGACCCCAGATTCTGTGCCACTTTTTCTGGGCAAGGACTTAGGCCACTGTCTAAAACTCCATGAGACTTTCAGAAATGATAATTAACAATGGAACAAAGGTACTAATGCAAACATTTTATCAGTTACTTGACTTGAAGCCTAATAACCATGACAAGAATTTCGTCGAACATTTCACAAATATGCAATCTACATGTATTAACAACAGATATGAGCATAGGGGTCGCATACTAATCTGAGATTCGTTAAGAAGAATTGTTTCCTTATCACAATAGTTGCATTCTCATTTATTAGGTCATATATTATTCATTTTTCATTCATTCACCAATCAAAACATGATGATATCCATACATCATGACTGTTATAAAACATACTCATAACAAACATATAAAACTAGCAATAGCATGGATATGAAAACCATAAAATACACATATTAACCAATACATTTTCACATGAAATACCAAGGAGAAAAAAATCTTATTAATGAATGAATAGGCCAACTAGGTTTGGGACTTCCACGTACCACCTGACCATATATTTGTTGAACCAAATATTTCTTTCAGCCTATCATCCCCGTGCCATATTCCAAACATGAATGTGGGACTCATAACCAGAAATAAATTTGGGCTTCCCGACGCTAAAACACCTCACCCTCATCAATAGAACCGATATTTACTACAATCCCCACTGGATCACTAGGCCCCAACCAAACATGGATTCCTCTGGATCTATCCACCTAAACCGTGAGGAATTTTTCCTTCTCAACCTCTAATATTTACCATATATCCTGCCATTCAGTTCAATGGATTCATATTCCTATGAGGTCTCCACCCCCCGGAATTTTCCGTGTATCCCATACCGAGATTCCTAGGCCTAATCAAGGATACTCACAATTGATATTTACTGTGTATCTTACAAATCATCGGTTGAGGATTCTTAGGCTTAATCAAGGTTTTCACATCCAGGATTTACCGTGTATCCCACCCCAGGATTCCTAGGCCTTGTGAATATCCTCAGACCACCCCACTCAACTTCGAATCCATCCGACAATCCAGATCAACCGAATACAAGAGAACCAAACACACCATGGCTATCCAAAATGGAAAGGCTAGGCTAAAGGAAATTGTCACCCCTGAAAATACCCATGCCAATGACAACAAGAGAACAAAGAACACACATGCATAACCATGCATGCCAAAACTAGCAAGGAAATAATACATGCAAATCGATACCAACAAATAATACCACTTTAGTTCTTTGATCCCACTCTTCCTTACTTTATCTGTTATTTCCTTTTCCTTCTTTGTCCTTCATTTACCTTCTTGATCCAATGCTAGAGTGCTCCAAGAAAACTCTAAGCATCCAAGAGTGTGAGGGAGAGAGAAAAAAGAGAGAGAGCTCCAAAATTGAACTGAAAAAAGGTACCAACTAATCCTCATAACCCTTTTTATCAATGAGGCCTCTATTTTCTTCATTTTCCATTATATTCCTTCATTTTACTCCCCACCCAAAACCTCTGACCTTCCACCTTCCTTTTCTCCTAATTTCCTTTATTTTCATAAAGAAAATGCCAAAAATTCCATTTTTTGTTTCCAAAGCCTTTTTCGTTGCCTTTTCTAATTTTCTTATCCATAATAAACCAAATGAACACCCACACTAGGATTTTTTCACCAACATTCATCATGGAATAAGTGTCCCATAACCATGGTTATTATTTTTCCTTTATTAAACTTTAGTACATGGGATTTTCACCAGGGTTGTTATAGAACCATCCCCCTTGGGGGAACACAATCCTTGGTGTTCAATGATACCTACAACCAACAAGACTGCCCATGGAGTTGTATAAATTAGTTTGTTGCAATATTTATAATGATAAACCCGTTGAGAAGTAAACCAACATAACAACATAAAAAAATGATAACCATAATGACATGAAACGCATGCTTCTTATTGGAGCTTTATAACACAACTCATGGTGGTATTTACATCCATATACATATGTAAATATACCAAAAAATCACTTTGAAACATATACCAAAAACATTCGCTCAACCAACGAATAGAGAAGGATACATAGCCCCCATCTGATCCACCATCTCCCATATAGCTTCATCGACCCCAAAGTGCTTCCAATGCACTTTAACCTCCTTGATTGCTTGGTTCCAGAGCATGAGAATCTTTCTCTGCAATATACACTCTGGTTGCAGATGGAATTCTCCTTCTGGATCAACCTACAATATAGACTATCCAATCACATGATCAAAATTTTTGACATACTTCCTAAGTAATGACACATGCAAAACATCATGGACTTTCACAGTTGGAGATAGTACAAGTCAATAGGATATTGGCCCAATCCTTTCAAGAATCTTGAAAGGTCCACAAAACCGAGATGCCAGCTTGGCACATGATCCGATCCTCAAGGATATCATCTTAGTCTTGATGTGCAAGTGCACTTGTTCGCTAACCTGGAACTCCTTAAACAACCTGTTCTGATCTAGATAACTTTTTTGTCTGCCCTGTGTTTACTCTAGATTATTATTGATTACCTGCATTTCCCATTTCATTTCTTCCAACATGTGCGGTCCAATCAATACCCTGTTTTATCTGTGACCACTCCAACCGATGGGAGTATTGCAATTCCTCCCACACAATGCCTTAAACATACTCATCCTCAGTGACTCCTGCTAACCATTTTTATAAGTGAACTCAACAAACGAAAGGTACTCCTCACATCTCCTCTGTTGATGTATCACATATATACATCCTCAACATGTCATTTAATATCCTGTTGACTCTCTCTGTTTGTATATGTGTCATTGGATGATAAGGTGTGTTGAAGGCTAACTCTTTCCCTGAACCTGCAAATAGCTCCTTCCAAAACTTGGAAGTGAACTTAGAATCCTTATCTGATACAATCTTCTTTGGAATATCATGTAATCTGACCACATCTCTGATCAATACATGTGCCACATTAGTAGCTGAATATATAGACTTCATTAGAATCAAGTGCACTACCTTTCTTAATCTTTCTACCAAAACCATGATAAAATCATGTTGTCTATATGTATTTGGAAAACTTGTGAAAACATCCATGGAAATAACCTCATCCTTCCACTATGGAATCAGAATCAGCTATAGTGATCCACCTGAATGCTTACACTCTAGCTTTACCTGCTGACAGTCCAAACATCTAGCCAGAAAATCGACCACATCTTTCTTCATATTTGGCCAATGATAAAACTTCTTGACTGTTGTCAATGTCTTTTGATATCTTGGGTGACCTGAATATGGTTTCGCATAAAACTCTTGCAAAATAGTATTCTTGAGTTCACTGTTGTCTAGTACATATATCCTATCCCTAAATCTGATCAATTCATCTACTGTAAGATGATAGTCCACATCCTGCATGCATGTACCCTGCTATAACATGTGCCTAAGATCCATGTACCTATTATCCTGTTGTCTTGCCTGTAAGATCCAATCCAATAATTTTTTCCCATAAGAACTCATACTTCTATATGGTTCACCTATATCCTCCTACTAAGATCATTTGCAACCTTTTTCTCTTTACCCTTGATGTATCTAGTCTCAAAGTCAAACTCACTAATCGTGGCCAACCATCACTACAAGAAAAAGGGAAATTGGTGAGGGTCATGCTTGTGACGGACCTTTAAGGTCCATCACCAATGTCACATATGGTGATGGTCCTTAAAAAAGCATCGTTTTAAGTGTATATAGTGATGGTCCTTTAAGGTTCATCACCAAATCCATTTTCAATGAAACTTTTGGTGAGGGTCATTAAAGGCCCATCACTAATTCTCTCTTTGGTGACACTTCTAGTGACTAACTTTTAATGGCCCTCACCAATGATATTTTTGTTACTTTTGGTGACGGTCCAAACATGTTCGTCATCATTGATCATTCCAATGAGTTTTTGATGACGCTATGTGCTTGTTAATATATTTTTTGTCAAAATATAATGATTTAAGACCATTATTGTGGAGTCTTTTTTATAATATTTCCAACTCCATAGTGGTTAGAGTCAGTTAATTTGTTAAGAACTAATTAGAGTGCATCATTTCCCTCAAGTAATGACTAGTCGAATAGAGTTTTCTTATGAGTCAACTCATGAATCATATCTATTAATTTTATTATCTAGAAAATTACCTATAGATAAAGTTCCACTAGTGTGTGTAGGAAATATATTATTTAATACTTAATCAAACTATGTCAATTTTATCAATTAGAAATACCTAACACTCCTCAATAATCTGGGCACACCTTAAATTAATGCTTTGGCACACACTAACATTTCTTAGCACCTCACATGTCTTGGAACATCTTTGTACCTAGAACATATTGTCATGATACTGATGCCCAAGAACATGGTGGCATGCGCTAGCACAACATAGAATTCTCCTAGCATGTGTTGGCATGCGTGTAGTCCCTAGCATGCCCTGTAACACCTTGCTTGCATGCATTGACATACATTAGCACTTGGCACACAATGCCACTTGGAATTTATTGGGACCTATTATTAGTGTGCCTAGCATGCTCCTTTTGAAAAAGATAAAGTCCCAACTTATTAACCCTCTTATGTGTTCATTTCCTTGCATTTTAGCTCGGTTCTTACATTTTTTGCCTTGAAACTTCTTGAGACATTTGACATACCCTGGCACCCTACGCGTCCTTAGCACCTGGCATGTATTGGCATATCTTGGCACTTTTTGGCACATATAATTAGCACACACTGGAACTCCCTGGCACACTTTGGAACTTCTTGACATGCCTTGATATTCCCTAGCATGCCTTATCAATGCTTAGCATACCTTGTCACTCCCTCCTTGGCATGACAGCTAGCACTCATTAACACTAGTCCCTGGCACACGTTCCTCTTATTCATTAACTTCCATAAATTTTGACCTAGTGCTCCCTTAATGTTTGTCCTAGTACTCCTTAAAACTCCTCAACATGCAGCATTAGCACTCTCTAGCACACCTTAGCACCCTTCAACATGCCCTTCCACTTCATAGCATGCATAACACTCCCTGACACATATTGACACTTAGCACGTGTTGGCGCTTGGAAAGTATTAGCATGTATGGAATACGTTGAGATGCCTTGGTATGATTTGGCATGGTTTAATAATAAATTTATTTGAGATCAATTGTTGGAAAGTAGATGAGAAGCAACGTACTCAGAGAAATAAAAGTGTGCTCTACATGCAAAATTTGTTTTCTTAAAGCTACTAGAGTGGCTTCCAAAACATATACAGTTGATCCCTAGACAAGGACGCGAAATATACCATGTTGCAAATCAAGTGTTTTTGTTCCATAAAAATCCAACCAAATTCCTGGAGCAGTAATGACTCTAGGTCCCTTTTCCAAAGAGCTCCCAATCATCATTCTTTTAACATAAAAAAAATGATTTCCCTTAAAGAGACATGGGTGCCCCATACTCAAGGTATGATCCCATACTAATGAATACAACAAGGGAATATCTTGACAAATAGCTTCACCCACAGCCTTTCTACTGCCAAGAAAAATTCCCAGAATGGACCTTTACCTACTACAACAAGTCTCTTTACCAACTTCCATTCACTTCTTATGGAAGAGCTACTCAAACATATTTAACAATCACAAATAATGGTTTACTCTATAATATGTACAAGAAATTCAGAGATTGTCTAGAACAGACTATTACAAAATGAATCTAGAGTGAGGACAAGTGGCTATCATGAGTCATGACTACTCAGAGATGGGGGTGTTGCAGCTCAGTTTTATGGTTAGAGTGCTCTATAGAAGAGGGGAGGTTGAAATTGTTAGTTTTACTTGTTGTTGCATATGTGTTCTCTGGCCCACAAAAGAGGTGCAATAGTGATGAACAAATTTGCGCCAACAGATCTGTAGCAGCCTCAGATTTTGTTTAGCCTTGGGTTGCTACGAGGTTGAGGTGGCACAATTAGAATTTTCTTTTCTAGTTTAGGAAGGAGCTCACTGTTTTGTATTTAGCAGGTGTTTTTTCAATATTTTTTAGGGCATAGTTTCTAAGTTTAGATAAAGTGCATGAGCTAGAGGATGTTCCAAATTTATCTAGGTGCTGGTTCCTAGGAAAATTTATCATGTATGCCTGGGCACACCTTTTTAGGTAGCCAATTGTAAGGATTTATGTTACTAATCTCAGTGCACCACAAGGATGGTCTATTTTTGTAATTCCTTACAATTTTCTTCTTTTATAAAAGAAAGACATGGTAGTGGTGTTGTTTATTTAGTTTTGAGCTATTAATTTGTAATCATATTCTTCTTCCCATCAATTAAGATATGAGAAATTGTGTGCAACTAAGTCTATATGTTATTTGTAATTTCCAGAGATCTGATTATTCAAATTTATTACATTACAGTATGTTATTCCGAAGATTGTTATTTGTGTTTTTCAGACTTACGTGTTTATATATCTAGGATTGTATTTTCTACTATGTGGATAGGATGTTAAGTTCTCATTTTCCTAGTGTTAGGGTTTCATTTTAGGAGTGCATATCTGCATACCATGTTCTGAAAATTTAACAGGGTATCAAAGGGTATTTTTTTATATTTTCCAATCTGTATATGGAATGGAATACTACCTGTGAGAGGGATTTTTTGGAGGTTCTCAGTGTCTCTAATGCCCCAACTTCAACAATTGAAGCTAAACTGTACTTGAGATAGGTTTTGGTGCCTGTGAGAGGGTTGTGAGTGATATGCTTGTGAGATCCTAGTGAATTAAACATTGTTTATGACTAGGAGAGTTGATTTGGACCCATGATAGGTTGCTGGTATGATTTTCCCCCCTCTTGGCTGATTTGTTTGGTTGAGGTGTGTTCCATGAGTTACATATATGACTAGTCAGTAGTTTTGGTCTCGAAGTGTGACTGTCTAGTGTGTGCATGCAACTTTACACTTTGGAGTGCATACTACAAATGCTATTAGAGGAGGTTGATCTGTGGTGTTTTGTGGAGGTTAAGGTTACAACTCCTACTAACCCTATGCATTTGGGTTAATACGCTAAGAAGATGACGAAACTGAAGATTGCTTGATTTTGTGAAAGATCATTTGATCCTCACATTTTGAAGAACTCGGTTCCATATGATGCCTTGATCACTTTATATGATAGTGTGAAATTGTATTGTTTCCTTGCAATTTCTTCCAAACTTGTAGTTCTTTCCAAAAATCCCCTAGGGTTATATTTTGATTTCATTGGCAACTTTTACTGTTTTTTTTTTTTTGCAAATTCACTCTCTTTTGGCTTTACTAACAACATTGCAAAGTTTTCAATGCTTTGGTATTTTTTGTATGGTGCTCTTGCCTTGTTACAATTCTCATCCAGCCATGGGTTCACTGGAATAATATTAGAGAAATTTCTAGTAGAGAATTTATTGGAGTTAAAATTAGCATCTACATAACTGATGGGTGGGCTGAATTCTTTTGCTGGTGACAACTCTAACCTAGTGAACACGTCAATGGGTGGAGTGGTGGTTGGTGACTTGATTCTTTGCATTAACCATATTTGATGTAGTTGATTCTGTCAACTTTATCTCAAATTGTGATAGACCCAAAAGCTGATTTTTTTGTATGGTTAAAGAGGGTATTTGATGTACAAAGAATACATTAGGATGTGAGGTTGTGGACCAGTCTTACTAGAGTGTCAAGAAGGAGCCTCTAGAGCACCATTTCACAATGATTTTATGAGAAATTGTGCCCCCGGGGCTCCTGCAATACACTCTGGCAACACTGGTCCACAACCTCACATCCCGATATATTATTTTTACGTCAAATACCCATTTAAACCATAAAACAAAATCATCGTTTGAATCTATGACAAATTGCGCTATAAAGTTGATATTTACACATACACATTCAAAAAAACATGCAAAATGTCTATATAATTATGAAGTTTTAAACATTTCATCTTAGTGGATTAATCATGGACTGTCAACTGTTAGTACTACACAGATAATATTGTTGATATTGCAGTTACAAACTACACACTTAAACTAGAACCAGATAATAGGAAGAGTAAACAATGATTTTATGAAATGAAGTAGGCTATCATGACCAAAAATTTATCTTTACAAAATAGGTCATAAGGACCAAAGAGTCATGTTTATGAACTAGGCCATGTGTCCACTTTCCAAAATAGAGATATTATATTACAAAATAGAAACTGAAAGTCTGAAAATTGAAATATTTAATATCATAATAAAAGAAATGAAAACAGAGAATCATTCCAATAAGATAAGTTAATTTTGTTAATGTCCAACAAATGATCACTCTAGTATCTACGTTTCCTTCCTGTTAGCACTTCCAATTCTCCAACTTCCAATTTTTCCTCCTCTAGATAACTATCCAAATTGTGATATATTTTTTATCAATCTTTGTCTCTTATAGTGGGAAAACTACAAGTTGTAATGCACATAGACCAAGCTCTCTGCCTGGTATAGATTCAAGGTGTTTTTTGTTGAAATTGTATGAAAATGTAGGTGGTCCAACACTTATTTGTGGAAGAAGTGTTCACAACCCGTGGAAGCACCCCATTTTTCCAAATTCTGCACCTTTGGAGTAGAAACATCATACATGTTCCGCCACTAGAGTGAATTCATCATCTTCCATTATATATAAATGGATAGGCATAACCAAATAATCCTTGTGCATTGATGTAGGTACTCAATTTATGTTGTATGATATCAAACTCATTAGTGACAAGCTTTTTTAATGCTTGCATTTGACCACTCTAAACCTATGGATCCATTTGCAGTTTTCTCTTCACCCTACAAATAGGCATTGATGCTTTCAACCATGATGTAGAATATTTTTTGGTGTAACAATGTATGTTAAAGCATGGACTAGAGTATTTCTCTTTATTAATTGTTTTTTTATTTGGACTCAAATATAGTCATAGAAGTTCAGATCTTTAGGCTCAACAATGTCCTTATTTTTTCCTAGTATGGTGTCCTCTTGCTCATGCAATTCCCCAGCCACTGATTGATCTCAATCTACAAATCGAGTCATGTTAGATTTGATGAATTGAAAAATATATTAATCTATGACCAAAAACTAAGATAAAAAATGTTATCTTACACTACAGAAGCATTTTCTCTATTTTTTGTATTATGTATACTCAATTTCTTCCATAAATCACTCACCATCATATTAGCCAATTCTCATCTTATCTTCAACATGCACTTAAAGGTGAGATAATGGCTACCAAATCTAGTCCTTACGAGCTTAAGTAATTGTAACTTAGAGTGAATCTGGTAAATGTAGTGGACAACAATATGCCTTGTGATGAATTTGCTGATGGACTTCCATTCCTTCTACAAGGCATTGATCCGGTCATGCTCTCTGTGCTTAACAATATTATGTATTAAAAGATTCAACATGTGCAACAAACAATCAAAGTGAAAATGTGAGGATGTACATGCTGAATGATTTTCTTGATACTTCACAATTAGCTACATTATCTTTAATGACTTTCTCATATTGGATGGACCTGTATCATTATTACTTTTCGGTAAGAGGTATGCAATGTTCCCAGAAGATGGTATAAATGATGAGGAGTCTTGGGCTACAAGGAAGATTGCATCACTAGCCAAAACACCAAGATCATTTATCAAATGTTTGTTTTTAACATCTGTTGAGTCATCAGAGATAATGGAAACCCCAATATTCATCCACTCATCTGTAAATTGTCCTAGAGAGCTCTAGACATTATCTGTTTTCATGTCTACCAATACAGTTCTCTCTTTGTCATATCTAGGGGTTTTGTATCCATTAGGGGCAATTATTGATTGACTAAACCATAACATACCAGTAGGGGGAGTGAAAAACATTGAGTGGTATATGAACAAAGAAGTGTTCTTCTATACTTCCTAGGTATAATGTATTTTCACATCTTATTGTGTTTAGACAAAAATGACCCGAATATGTTATCATATGTATTTTTATAAAAATTTACTAGGGTGTAACCAGTTATAAGAGTACACTGGTTTTAGGGAAACAACTTTTATTTCAGAATTGGTTTTACTTTCCTTCATATATTAGATTTCTTGCTATTTCTTGAATAACTTGTAGAGCATTACGAATTTGTTAACAGTTTAAAAATCAGATGAGTTGGTCAAGACCAAGATTTGGTTACATATTTTCACCTCTATCTTTGTTTTTTGCCATTTTAACGTTGATTTCTTTTAAAAGGTCACACATGATGTAAGATTTTATTTGTCCCTTATGGCCACGAACTCTCATGGAATGTTAAATAAAATATATCTATGTAATGACTTGGTACTTAAATTTTTCTAAGAGCTTAAACGTGAAAATTGTGCTTCTTACCTTTTTAATGCGTCCATTACTCTAGTTAGAATGATTTTTCTTTTCAGTGATTTTTTTTTGGATTCTAGAATTGCATATTGAGATGCAATTAAGATAGCGCAAAATGTTAAATTAACTCATCATATCAAACTGTGACACCTTAGAAAAATCATTAATGTAAAAATGTCTATGGAAAATATTGTCATTTGGAATATTTGTCAAGTTAATGTGCTTTATACTGGCAAGTTTACATTCATAATATCATATTACTTTACACAGTTACTATTGGAATGTCAAGAGGTTTCTAAAGGAATATCCAATTGATAATTTGTTTGTTCATGTCACATTAAGTAGGGGAAAGGAGATGCCTTAATTCAGAGCTTTGGCATGCATGTGTCAGTCTGCTTGTGTCCTTACCTGTTGTTGGGAGCAAGGTTGTTTATTTTCCACAGGGTCATAGTGATTAGGCGAGGTGGTTTCTCACTAATTTTTAATTTGCAATCTTATTTTGGATACAAATTATTGAAAATAATGAATGCTTATCTTCTTTTAATCACAAAATGTGACCCCAATATTTTGAAATTTTAATGTTACGTAATGAAACTAATCATAATCAATGTGATTTCAGGTAGTTTCTTGAACAAACAAGGAGATTGATGCTCATTTATCCAATTATCCGAATCTTCCAACTCAATCAATATGCAAACTTCACAATGTTTCAATATATGTGGGTTCTCTGCATTTCATCCTTACTTTGGCTATGAACACTTTTATTCATATCATTATATATACAAGATTTAAAATTTAATAAACACCTTATTGAATGCCAGGAAAATGTGGAAACAGATGAAGTTTATGCTCAAATTACATTGCAATTTCTTAATGTTGTAAGACATTTTCAGTTTCATTATATGTGCTTTGTCGCAATTGCCAATTTTGGTGAAAAATGCTTTGGTACTAGTTCCATTTGTGCAAGGAACTAAAAATTGATGATACTATGCAACAAGAGAAAAAATATGGTTATCTTGGTTCTGACCTCGACACACCAAGCAAGCAACCGAATAATTACTTTTGTAAAACATTGACTACAAGTAACACTAGAACCAATGAGAGGTTTTATGTGCCACGTCGCGCTACGAAATGTTTTTTGTCCTCCACTTGTACGGTTCATATTTTCCCATGGTTGTTGTTCTATTTGTGATTTAATAGATAAGTTCTTAGACTTTTAGACCTTTTTTAAGAGAAGACTACATTCTTTAAAGGAGCAAAAGGTAAGGGTATTTGTCATATTTGTCTCTTATTAAGTTTTATTTGTTTTGGGTAGGATTTCACTTAGAAACCACCTTCCCAGGAACTAACAGCGAGGGATATTCATGACAATGAATGGAAATTTTAGCATATTTTTCGGGGTAAGTTATAGTAGTTATTTGAATGTAGTTTTGGAATAAAAGTGGATAGTGAAAATGTAATTATGTGCAGTTTCTTCTGATACTCTTATAACATTAATCCAGTGCATTTTGAAATGTATATAGGTAGTGCATATATCAAATTTGTTACCACATTTGAGGTCATGCATGGAAGATACATTTTAAAATCTTGTATATTGTGTTAGTAGCTACTCATAAACTCTTAAAAGCATCTGATATAGCTAGTCCCTAGTTACTTTACCTTTGAATGTGGAGCCAACATGTTTAGTTTTTATTTGGATATAATTTGTTTGCTTCTGGGAATTGGATTCCTTTTCCCCTAGAATAGTACGTTAAAAATTGAAGATTTTTATCTTGAAGCTATATTCCCAGTTATTATCGCAATTTAGAAAGTATTGTCTTATTCTTTTTTAGTTGTTTATTATAATCTCGTTCCACCATTGAATTTCTACTGAAATTTTTTATTGTTGAAGTGTCACTGCTTCTTAAAGATAACTAGAGGAAACGATACAACTACAAAAGTGGAGCATGAGATATTCTTAGTAGAAATTGCTAGCTCTGCTGTGTTTGATTATGTTGGATAGAATCAAAATTTCAATGTACCATAAACATAGGAATTCAAAATATTGGGATAGAAATGTGTGCTTCTATTTGCATTTATTACTTTAGTTGAACGTAAAATTTCATCAAAAAATGTTGTACACTGAGAACACATGAGTAGGTACAAAATTTATTTTATTGTGACGTTGTATTTGCTTTGTTTATACAATTCATTTGGCTAGTTAGTGGCCACTATTGCCCAATTGAAGAAAACTTGTTTGAGTTTCTTGCTTTTATGTTGAAAACTGACATTAACAATATTTCTTATGTTGAGGTATATATTGTATAAATCCTTTATATTCTACTATATTTTATATTCCAGTGTTCATAGAATTTCATGTCTTATACTCTGCATTGTATCTTTTTTTTTTTTGGAGAAAAGGGACTCAGTATTGATGGTAAGAAGCAGGAATTGAAGAAAGAGAACAATAACACTAGAATGACAAAATTCAAATTAAAGAGAGAGAAGAGAATTGGTCTAGTGGTACCTATAGTGCCAACATCTTGCATAAGACACAGAAATAGAGACTGATGGTCAAGTCTCAAGAGTTGGTGAATTCACCTGCAATGCCTGGGCAATACAATGATGATGTTTTGAAGTGATGAAACAATATTTTATGTGTAAATTGTACTCCAACTAATATTAAGTTGGAAACTCATATTGTAATACTTGAAATTTTATATAATATAATTTATGTGGTTGGAATTATTTATAGTTGTACTTGATATTACTTAGTACTGTAATTAACATATGTAACTTTGAGTTTTCATATTAGATGAACATGTAAATTATATAATTTTTTTTTTTGTTAATTCGATTGCAAAATAATACTAATTAATTTATGTTGATTAATAATAAACACATAAAATAAATCTAAATATGTAGTTTATGTTTATTAATGATGAACACAAATAACATGAATATACGACTAGATTAGTTGTTTATGTTGATTGTTAATGAAAGTAAATGAAATTAATATAAACTACTAAAGTAGTCATTTATATAATGAATATGAAACTAACAAAAAAATATAAACGACTACATCAAATGATAAATTTGTGATTTCAAATGACGACTAAATTTTTCATATATACGTCTATTAGTAGCTAATTTCAAGTATCTTATAACATGATTAAAATTTAGTCATATTTCTTTGGTTATTAATTGGTTTCAAACGATGACTAAAATTTGCATATATATGACTATTAGTAGCTAATTTACAGTATCTTATAACATGACTAAAATTTAGTCATATATTTTTTGTCATTAATTGGTTGCAAACGATGTTTAAAATTTGCATATATATGACTATTAGCAGCGAATTTACAGTATCTTATAACAAGACCAACATTTTTTTCATATTTATTTAGTCATTAATTGGTTTTCTCGGGTGATCATTTAGTAACATATTTTGTTGTATATTTGGTCATTGAATGTGACAATTAATGACCAAATAGATGAGTAAATCAACGACCAAATCAGTGAGTAAATCAATGACCAAATTAATGACCAAATATACTACTAGAAAAAAAAAATGAGATAACCAATTAATGACTAAGCTAAAAACAACTAAAAGTTGGTCGCGTTATAAGATATTGTAAATTAGCTACTATTGGTCCCGACCAAAAAATAGTCGTTTATATGAAAATTTTAGTCGTTTTTTTAGTAACTAATTAGCCATTTTGTACTAGTGAACAAAGGAAGACTTGGCACTTAGAATGCACTAAGACTTTGCACTTGGCACCTATTGGTGCCTAGTGTTGGTGTGCCTAGCATGCCCCTATTGGAAAAGGTAAATTTATGACTTATTAACCCTCTTATGTGTTCATTTCCTTTTAGTTTAACTTGTTTCTCCCTTTTTTTGCCTTGACAGTCTCTGGCACGCATTGGAACACCCTTGCACATCTTGGCATGCCTTATCACTTGGCACATCTTAGCATGTTTGACATGCCTTTGCCCTATCTGGCACATCTTAGCATTCCCTAGCACGACTTGGCACTCATATCCTCACATCTAGCCTTTACATTTTTTCACGACTTGGGAACCCAATAAAGTCCTTGACTAGTGCAGTTCATGTGACAACATTGGCCTGCTTCAACCGCAACAACTTGACCAATTGCACCTACTACAAGTAGATTGTGCCTTTTTCACCTAAGAACTAACTATAACTCATCTTATGCCACTCATGTCCAAGCTCAACTTATCCCACTTAACTACTTACCAAGACAAGGATCACATGATCTAGCCATGGCCATAAAACAACTAAGCAACATAGCTTACAGAGGAAATATTTCACATGTATGTTCAGTTCATATAAACAGTAGAACATTAACTAAGAGTTTGCAAGAACCACAAGATGCACAAGGCACACAAGATATAAACTAACACAAGTCGAGTGCCCCAAAACTTGTACACAACAATGTACGATATGCAATTATCTATAATATTTTAAAACATGAGCATGTAGCCTGCAAAGTGTGCCACATCTCATATAAAAAAACTAGCTAAAGACAAAACAATGGTGTGAATAGCACAAAGTGATCTCCCTTTGTCTAAAACTGCTATTTCTAGCCCAGTATAACAATCGTAGGCTTGACTCTTGTAACTCATATTTTAAACTTCTCCTAACACACTTCATCCTTGGCACACTTGAATTTGCTGACACTCCCTGAAACACACTCTTATTCATTCATTTCCATGCATTTTGACCTAGTTATCCCTTGATATGCCCCAACGCTCCCTAATACTCTAGTTCAACATGCATTGGCATTGTTTGACATCTTTTAGCATGCCTTTTCATTCCTTTGCATGCCTTGACCCTAATTAGCTATCATTCCATCACAACTACCCTTAATTAATTTGAAAATTGGGAACCCAGGCAAGCCCTCACTTGACTACAAGAGCTTAACCAAGTTACAGTTACTACAACTAGACTATATTGTTGAATTTTGCAGCTTGGGAGGCACTCCAAAATCCTAGTGAGATGGGTTTGTGTGAGTTTGGTCACAAAAGGATTTGTGGGAAAAGAAGCCAAGAAAATGGATTTTGGACCCAAGATGGGGTTTTAAATCTAAAAGAAAAATAAAAAGGAAAATTAATATTTCCTAAGGTCTAAGTGGATAAAACCTGTAAGTTCTATAGGGTTCCTAAGAGGTCTAGGAAAAACTATTTAAGGAGTCCTTAGGATGAAGGCAAGAAAATCAAGTGAGAAGGAGCTCATTTTAAAAAGGGGGCGAAGAGAGATGTAGTCCTAAAGAGGCCATGATCATTACCATGTCTAGAAAAATTCATTAAGATGTCTAGAAAATTTCATTGAGATCAATTATTGGAAAGTAGAAGAGAAGTAACAGAGGATGATTTGACACTTAGAATGCTCTAACACTTGGAACTTGACACTTATTTCCACCTAGTGTTGGTGTGCATATAATTATCCTCCTGGGAAATGTAAATTGATGACTTATTAACCCTATGATGTGTTCATTTATTTGTACTTTAACTTGTTTCTCCTTTTTTTTTCCTTGATAGTCCCTGGCATGTATTGTCACACCCTTGCACATCTTGGAATGCCTTAGCACATGACACATATTAGCATATTTGACATGACTTCAAACTATCTGGCACATGATAGCATTCCCTAGCATGCCTTGGCACTCATGCCCTCACAACTAGCCTTACATTTTTTCATGACTTGGGAACCTAATCAAGTCATTAGCTACTACAGTTCATGTGACATTGTTCTGGTTCAACCATGACAACTTGATCAATTTCACCTACTACAAGTAGATTGTGTCTTGTTCACCGAAGATCTGCCTATACCTCATCTTAGGCCACTCATGTCCAAGCTGAAATTTTCCCACTTAAGAACTTACCAAGAGAAGGATCACATCTAGCCATGGCCATAAAAAAACTAAGCAACATAGCTTACATAGGCAATATTTCACATGTATGTCCAGTTCATATAAACAGTAGAGAATTAACTAAGAGTTTGCAAGAACCACAAGATACACAATACACACAAGATATAAGTCGGCACAAGCCGAGTGCCCCAAAACTTATACACAACAATGTACAATATGAAATTGTATAAAATAGTTTAAAACATGAGCATTCAGCCAAAGTGTGCCACATGTCATATAAAAATAATAGATAAAGGAAAAATAATTTTGTGCCCAACACAAAGTCTCCCTTTGTTTAAAACTGCTTTGTCGAGCCCCTTATCGCAATCGTAGGTTTGCCTCTTGCAAATCCTATTTTGAACTTCTTCTAAAACACTTCATCCTTGGCACACTTGAATTCACTGACACTCCCTGGCATACACTCGTATTTGTTCATTTCCATGCATTTTGACCTAGTTCTCCCTTGTGATGCCTCGACACTCCTTAACACTCCTCAACATGCATTGAAATTGTCCAGCATGTGTTAGCACGCCTTTTCATTCCTTGGCATGCCTTAAACCTTCCTAGTTATCATGCCCTCACAACTACCCTTAATTAATTTTCAACTTGCGAACCCAACCAAGTCCTCTCTTGACTATAGGAGCTTGACCAAGTTATGATTACTGCAACTAGACTATGTTGTTGAATTGTTTAGCTTAGGAGGTACTCCACAAGCCTAGTGAGATGGGTTTGTGTGAGTTTGGCCACAAAAGGCTTTGTTGGAAAATAACCCAAGTGAAGGGGCTTTGGACCCGAGATGGGGTTTAAAATCTAAAAGAAAAAACAATATTTCCTAAGGTCTAGGATGATAAATTTCGTAAGTTCTAGAGCATTCTTAAGAGGCCTATCTAGGAAAATCTATTTAAGGAGGCCTTAGTATCAAGGCAAGAACATCAAGTGAGAAGGAGTTCATTTGATCAAGGAGGCCAGGAGAGATGTATTCCTAAAGTAGGTCACGTTAGAGAGTTGAGTAAGATTTTCTAAAGGGATTCCATGATCATCCACCAAGAGTAAGATCATCATGTGAGGGTTCAAAAGAATGTCACATACCTTAATCATGGGTTCGAGATAGGAAGTAGGATGGTATATTGTTGGTTCTTTTATGGAAAATCAAGCTCAAGAGAGGCGACTCATGAGAATTTTGGCATGTGATTTTATTGGTGTTTCTATGTGAAGGCCGCATCAAATTTTGAAATAGTAGAGAGGTTGAGAACCTACCTTGTGGTGGTTACTAGGTTGCAAGGTCTGTGATAAATACCAACACAAATGGAGGAGGGTCTGCACTATAATTTAGGGCCAAAATAGAAGTATTTGCAGGTGTAATATTTACTGAGGTAACCATAGTTTAAGGGTCGTAGAGATCTAAATTTCGGGTCAAGATTTAATCAAAGAAATGACCAGAATCTATGGATCCATATGAGCTAGGCCAAGTCTCTTATGGAGGAAAGAGTTGTCATTTTTTTATGGGTGGATATGGTTTGTTCTAAAGAAATTATAATATAATTATAATCCCCTATTTAGGGAGGTTTCAGAGCATGTTCAATCCATAAGGTATGCCATTAATACTATGAAAAATTTGCATAGAAGAAGAGGGGTTGTGACCCTTAGAGAGAGGTTTATCTCCGCAATATATACCACAAATTTGGAAGATGGTTTGTAGAAGTATGTGCAAAGATAGAAAATCCAAAGGAGTGTGGAACTTGAGTAGAAGATGGAGAAAAATAAATGTGCCATATGAGGTGTTAGTGTCATTATTTGCATCCTTCCACCAGTGATCAAATAAAATCTTTCATGTCATGTTAAGGGTCCCATTCTGAAAATTTTGTCATTCCATTAGGTCATCATGCAAAAATTTGGTAAATGATTACGGTATTTAAATAATTACTACTCCTTTCACCTCCACGGTCAATGGAAATCATCATGGTTAGGTCATTCATTGTTGAAAGAGTCCCATAGTCATCATGGTCATCATTCAACTCATTCTTCCATGTTGTGTCATCATTAGGTCATAGGGTCAAAATCATGAAAATTGGTCATTTCACCATCAAATTCATCTTTTGAAGGAGTAGTAATATTCAAAGGTTTTCAAAAAAAGGTTTTAAAATCATGTTTCTATCTTAATTATAATGGATTATATGCAACTAATTTCTAAGGTTCCAGTTCAAATCAAAATGTGAAAGTACATGGTGGGTCCACTACACCACCAAAGGAGAAAATTGATTTTCAAAGCTACAAAGAAACTAAAACTCAAGTCCATTTGCTCATTAAACATTCAAGAGACATATCTATACCAATAAAGCTCACTCCCACTCTCACAAAGGCCATTTTATGCCATCAAAAGACAAGTTTTCCTCTTATGATGTGATTTTGCCAAAGGGGGTTGTGTTTTCCCAAGGGTACCAAAATCTTCATTGCAAAATGTTGCTTCAAAAATTCAGGTTTCAAACTATCATTTCCAAGTAAGTGGCTTTGTGTTTACCATATTTTTCTCTCATTTTTTCTTGGAAAGCTCATTTCCCTCTCCTAGGGTTTTGAGGGCATTTTTCTTGGTTCCATGCCTTCCATGGTTAAATCATCAACAAAAATTATATCTTGATGCTCTTACACCTACCCCCATGCTACTATACCTAGCCTAAAACATAATTGATCCAACCCTCTTGGCTGTGATCCCTTGGAGATAGCCCTCTCATGCCTAGTAGGGCGAGCTACTTGGCAAAGCTTGGTTTGTAGTTACCTTTGCTGGTCTCTTATCAGCCTCAGAGATCTGGCAGAGTGCTAACATGAGGAATGGATTGACATGAAGAGGAGTTGATTTTGTTGGAATTTCCAGAGATTTTTGGATAGAGATCTGAAGCAGCCTATTAATAGTTTGTCGATGGCCTATTAATGGATTATTTGCAGCCCTAGTTCAGTCATCTACAAATTGTTAGAAGGATGAAAAGATGAGTAGTTTATATTTGTTCATAGATTGGAAAAAAAAGAAATTAGTACAAAATAATAATGATTTTGAGAGGACTCAAATGACTATTAGGTAGAATATTTGAAGAGCCCTAGATGAGGGAAGTGTTGTGGGCACTAGATCAGTCAAATAAGTTACTCTGGTTGGGAAAATTGATGGCAATCCAAGTAAAATTGGAGGGTTGTTAGGTGACTATCAAAGAAGATATCTAACTCCTGTACTTGTGAAGGAAAACACGACTGGTAGAAGGATGGGTGTATTGGGTGTAAGGATGTGGAAACTTTGAAGGACTAAAGTAGCAATCAAGTGGACTAGCCAACTAGCCCTAGTTCACTGTATTGTAGAGGATTGCGTCATTGAGAAGAAGTTAGACCTCCATATCCCGAGACTTGTCATCCTGGAGCAACCGTATGGAAAAAGTGGGTAGACCAAAGATTTTTTCACAACAGATTTGTGAACAACTGATCGAAAACTTGAAGTGTTGCAGACCTTAAAGGAAAAAGGAGGTAGATAGAGGGAAGCGTTTTTTGAGTCGAGTTCAGTAACATAAAGGAGTTGAGTTCATTGAAAGATTCATATTGATCAGGAGTTTCATAATGGGATGCAAGAGGACCTGCCATATGTGTTCAAGACATGTGGATTGAAAAGGCTATGTGTGGCCACCATAAAAAAGTGGATCAATTATTGTCTTGTTCAAGGTAGATTGGTTTTAAAAGGACTAACAACAAGCCATAGTTGTATTCTTTGTATCTGTATGATTTTAAAGGTCCATCATCTCTGGTATGAGAGCTCTATCCTATTCTATTATAGTTTGTAATATAACGAAGAACGGTTTGAAAAATTTAAAAATTTTCATGTGCACTAGTTGATTCACTGATATGTGTAGATTTCGTTGTGAAAAGTAGATGTGTAGTGGAACTTGAGTGTGTTTGCATCAAAGGTTATAATACCAAACCCATATTCTCATGTATCATGGAAATTCAACATATTCCTTATTCACCTAAGAACTACATGTAACTCATCTTAGACTGCTCATGTCCAATCTCAACTAATCCCACTTAATAAGTTACCAAGACAAGGCTCATCACATCCAAATGTGGTCGTAAAACAAATAAGCAACATAGTTTACATCTTGACATGCCATAACACCTAACATGTCTTAAATGTATTGGAATTATGTGGCATGTGTTAGCATCCCCTACATTCCTTGACATGCTTTTACACTCCCTAAGACACCCTAGAACTTCCTGACACACCTTGGTATTTTAACATACTTTGGCATTTCCTAGCATATAACCTTGTAACTCCCTCCTTAAAACACCTAGAACTCATTAACACTCCCTATCACACACTCTTATTCATTCAGTTCCATGCATTTTGATCTAGTGCTTCCTCGTGTTTACCTAACACTCCCTAACACTCCCTAGCGCGCATTGGCACACCCTAACACATGGCACATCTTGGCATGCCGCCCTAGCACTCTAGAATTCCTTGGCACTAACTAGCATGCCTTGTCACTCTCTCCTTAGCACACCTAGAGCTCATTGAAACTCCCAGTCACAAACTCTTATTCACTCATTTCCAAGCATTTTTACCTAGTGATCCCTTGTGTTTCCATAGCATTCCTTAACACTCCTTGGCACATGTTGGCACACCCTATCACCCTTGGAATGTCGCTTTGGCCTCTAGCATACCTTTTCACTCCCTCCCTAGCACACCTGGAATTCACTGACACTTCCAATAAAAAACACTTATTTGTTCATTTCCATGCACTTTGACATAGTGCTCCCTTGTGTTTCCCTGTTACTCCTAGTTAACACTTCCTTGCATGCATTGACACATATTGGCTGCATGCCTCCATAGCACTCTATAATTCCTTAGCATTGCCAAGCATGCCTTTTCAATGCTCCTTATCACACGTAGAAATCGTTTATACTCCTTGTCACACACTCTTATTCATTCATTTCCATGCATTATGACATAGTGTTCCCTTGTGTTTCTATGGCACTCCCTAGCACTCCTTGCACACATTGGCACACCCTAGAACATGGCACATCTTGGCATGATTTCCTAGACTTCTATCATGCCTTGGAATTTCCTAGCATACCTTGTCACTCCCTCCTTAGCACACCCATAACTTTCTAACACTCCCTATCACACACTCTTATTCATTCATTTCCATGCAATTGAAACTAGTCCTCCATTTTGTTTCCTTGGCACTCTCTAGCATGTGTTGGCGCCAAACCCTAGCACCTAGCACATATTGGAATGCCTAACATGCCTTGGAAATTTCTAGCATGTGTTAGCACTTCCTAGGATTCCCTGCAGACCTTGGCACTCTCTATTTTTCATGCCCTCATAGATAACCATAATTTTTTTGTGACTTGGGAACCCAACCAAGTCATTGAAAAAATTGTGTTGTGTCTAGCACAAAGTCTCCCTTTGTCTGAAACTGTTTCATCCATCCCCTTATCACAATCATAAGTTTTCCTCCTTCAAGTCCTATTATGAAATTCTCCTAACACACTTCGTCCATGGGGCACCTGGAATTCACTGACACTCCGTGACAAACACTCTTATTCATACATTTCCATGTACTTTTTACTATTTCTCCCTTGTGATTCCCTGACACTCCCAAGCACTCCTCGTCATGCATTAACACTAACTGGAATGTGTTAGAACACATTTTAATTCATTGGGACGCCCTGGCACTCATTAACTGTCATGTCCTCATAACTACCCTTATTTTTTTTAAGACTTGGGAACCCAGCCAAGTCCTGCCTCAACTACAACAACTTGACCAAGTTTCATTTACTACAACTAGACTTGCCTTGTTCACCTAAGAATGGCTTATAACTAATCTTAGGCTACTCATGGCCAATATTAACACATACCACGTAACAAGTTACCAAGTCAAGGCTTGCGTCCAATCGTGGCCATAAAACAACTGAGCAAGATAGTTTACATATTGACATGCCATAACACCTAGAATGTCTAACAATCCCTTGGCACTATGTGGCACGTTTTAGCATCCCTTGCATTCCTTGACATGCTTTTGAACTCCCTAACACACCCTACCATTCCCTGACATGCCCTGGAACTCTAGCATGCCTTGGCATTGACTAGCATATAATAAACTTTTCATTCTCTCCTTGGCACAATTGGAACTCATTCACACTCCCTATCACACACTCTATATTCATTCATTTCCATGCATTTTGAACTAGTTCTCCATTATGTTTCTGTGGCACTCCCTAGCACTTCCTGAAACACATTGGCACACCATGGAAATTGGCACATCTTGGCATGTCACCCTGACACTCCAGAATTTCTTGGCACTACCTAACATACATTGTCACTCCATCCTTAGCACACCTAGAATTTGCTAACAATCCATGTCACACACTATTATTCATTCATTTCCATGCATTTGAAACTATTCCTCCCTTGTTTTTCCCTGGCACTCCATAACACTCCCTGACATGCATTGGCACACCCTAGCACTTGGCATGTCTTGGTATGTTTCCCTAACCTCTTTCATACCTTAGCACTACCTAGCATACCTTGTCACTCCCTCCTTAGCTCACCTATAACTCACTGACACTTCCGATCACAATCTCTTAATTATTAATTTCAATGCATTATTTTCACCTAGTTCTCCCTTGTGTGTCCCAAGGACTACGTAACACTTCCTAGCATGTGTTGGCACACCATGGCACCTGGCACATCTTGTCCACATGCCACTCTGGCACACTAGCATGACGTAACACTACCTAGCATACCATGTCACTCCCTCCTTAGCATACCTAGAACTCGTTGACACTCCATGTCACATACTCTTATTCATTCATTTCCATGAATTTTTACATAGTGCTCCCTTGTGTTTCCTGGAACTCACTAACAATCAACACACATTGCCACTTGGCACATCCTAGTATGCTTCCCTAGAACTCTAGAATGCCTTGGAAATATCTATCATGTCTTGTCAGTTCCTCCTTAGCAAACATGAAACTCCATATAGTTCCCTATAACTCCCTAGCACATATTGGTTCTTGGCACTTCGTGGCACTTAAAAATTATTGGCATGTGTTTGGATGCCTTGGAATTCCTTGGCATGGTTTGAGATAAAATTTATTTGAGATCAATTATTCAAAATTAAGAGAGAAGTAATAGAGGATGATTTGGCACTTAAGACAATCTAAAACATGGCCCTTGGCATGTATTGGCACTAGTGTTGGTATGCCTAGCATTCCCCTCTTGAAAAGGTAAGGTCTTGAATTATTAACCCTCATATGTGTTCACTTATTTTCATTTTAACTTGGTGTTCCCTTTTGTTGCCTAACACTTCTTGACATGCATTCGCATACCCTAACACCTGGCACATCTTGTCATGCCTTAACACATGGAATGTCTTGGCATGCCTGACATTCATTGACACTATCTGGCACATATTAGCACACCTTGGAACTTGTTGAAATTCCATAACATTCCCTAGCATGCCTTGTCACTCCCCCCTTGGCATGCTTGACACTCGCTGACACCCCCAACGCACCCTCTTATTCATTCATTTCCATTCATTTTCACTCGATGATTTTTGTTTGATGAGGTGCATGTCTAGAAAGAGTTCCTTTAAGAGAATAAAAAAGTGAATGCACCATTATTGACATAATTAATTGTGAGATTCTACTTGAATGACATTAGGAAACTACACAAGATATTTTAAGAATGACATTTTTAGGGTTTTTGTTATGGTGTGGGAATCGTAATAAGTGAGTGGTAAATATGGTGTGTGAATGCTTAGAATGCCTTCTCACTCTCTCCTTGGCATGACAACTAGCACTCATTTCCACTCCCTGACACACCCTCATATTCATTCACTTCCTTGCATTTTTACCTAGTGCTACCTTGTGTTGTCCTAGTACTCCCTAACACTCCTCACCATGCATTGGCACTCTCTACTTAGGACTTTTCGACATGCCCTACCACTTCATAGCATGCATAAAAATCCTTGACAAACATTGGCACTTGGCGCATGTTAGCACTTGGAAATTCTTAGCATGTCTGACATGCATTGAGATGACTTAGTATGCTTTGGCATGGTTTAATATTAAATTTATTTGAGATCAATTATTGGAAAGTATATGAGAAGAAATAGAGAAATATTTGGCATGCAAAATGCACTAACACTTGGCACTTGGCACCTATTCGCACCTAGTGTTGGTGTGTCTAGCATGTCCCTCATGGAAAAGGTAAATTGATGACTTATTAACCCTCTTATGCAGCTCCTTATAGTTTAACTTGTTTCTTCGTTTGTTTCCTTGATCATCCCCGACATGCATTGTCACACCCTTGCACATCTTGGCATGCCTTAACACTTGGAACATCTTAGCATGTTAGACATGCCTTCACACTATCTGTCACATATTACCATTCCCAAGCATGCCTTGGCACTCATGCCCTCACAACTAGCCTTACTTGGGAACCTTACATTCCCTAGAACACCTTGGCACTTCCTAGTTGGCATACCCTCATAGATAGCCTTACTTTTTTTGCAACTTGGGAACCCAACCATGTCATTAGCAAAAAAATGTTGTGCCCAATGCAAAGTTTGCCTTTATTTGAAATTACTTTGTCCGCACCTTATCATAACCACATGCTTCCCTCTTGCAAGTATTATTATGAACTTCTCTTAAAACACTTCATCTTGGTACCTGGAACATCTTGGATGCATGCCACTCTAGCACACTAGCATGACTTAGCGCTTCCTAGCATACAATGTCACTCCCTCCTTAACACACCTGGAACTCACTGACACTCCCTTTCACACACTCTTATTCATTCATTTCCATGCATTTTGACATAATGTTCCCTTGTGTTCCCTAGAACTTGCTAACACTCAACACACATTGGCACTTGGCACATCTTGGTATGCTTCCCTAACACTCTAACATGCCTTGGAACTATCTAGCATATCTTGTCACTCCCTCCTTAGAAAACCTGGAACTCCATAGCATTCCCTATAAATCCCTGGATCGTATTGGCTCTTGGCACTTTGTGGCACATCACAATCATTGGCATGTGTTTGGATGCCCTGGAATGCCTATGCATGGTTTAAGATAAAATTGATTTGAGATCAATTATCGCAATTAAAATAGAAGTAATAAAGGACAATTTGGTACTTAAGACACACTTGCACTTGGCCCTTGGCATGTATTGGCACTATTGTTGGTATGCCTAGCATGCCCCTCTTGAGAAGGTAAGGTCTTAAATCATTAACCCTCATATGTGTTCATTTATTTTCATTTTAACTTGGTGTTCCCTTTTGTCGTATGGCACTCCTTGACACGTGTTCGCATACACCTGGCACATCTTGTCATGATTTAACACATAGCATGTCTTGGCACTATCTGGCACATGTTAGCATACCATGACACTTATTAACATGCCCTATCATTCCCCAACATGCCTTGTCACTGCCCCCTTGGCATGCTTGACACTCGCTGACACACCCTCTTATTTATTCATTTCCATTCATTTTGAATCAATGATTTATATTTGATGGGGTGCATTTCTATAAAGAGTTCCTTTAAGAGAATAAAAAAATGATCGCACCATTACCGACCTAAGTAATTGTGATATTCTACTTGAATTACATTAGGAAACTACACAAGAGATTTTAATAATGTCATTTTTAGAGTTTTTTTGATGGTGTGAGAATGGTAAGAAGTGAGTGGTAAATATTGTGATTTTCTTTATCATTAAAGTGCTTATCCTTATGAGAGACTCGTCTTGATAAAATGACACCCTCATCATTCTTACCTTTCAACTCCTAATCCTCTCAAAATAAAGGCCAACTTACACAGTGAGGGAAGGCATGTTGGTCTATGGTGTGATGAGTGACTGGGTGAGAGTGTTAATGTACTATGAGAGGGACTAAACCATTTACTTTACTTTGTGTCCTTTATGGATGACATGATGTAGGTGTGTCATGGAACCACAGGGCCACTGGAAAGATTTTGTAAGATATAGCCCAACATAATCAATGTCTTTAGAGAAATTTGTGGAGAGGAATCAAAATAAATTATATAGGTGAGTCCACCAAAAAATATTTACTAGAGAGTAACACCATGGTGATCATTTCCACACATGGAGTCTTTTTAGCTAGGAATTTGTTTTCTAAAACTTTGTTTGGAGTGTCACTAAATTGGTGGAATTCTCAAATTCAAGACGTTGTAGATTATGTAGGAACATTGTTGCTTTTGTTATAGATGCTAAGGTTTTCAAGGAGAATATAGGGTTTATAGGGTCTTAGGGGAAAAGAAGCATGAATTTATAGCTCTTTGATATACTAAAGAGTATGGATTATATGAGTACTTTATATGGATTATATGACATTGAATCCACCTTGAGATGGAGGTTATTATGTGTTAAAGAAATTAAAAAGATGGCAGTTAAACAATTTCTCTTGTCATGAAATTATCTTGTGATTTTTTGTTATTATTATGTGTTCTGTCAATTTATCTTTTCTTATCATCAAGAGTAATGCCAATGAAAAAATACAAGAAGACACAATATGTAGGCACATGTCAAGGAAAAACCCCACTCTTTGGGGAAAACCTAGCCAAAATTCTTCCTTTAGTAGATTTAAGATGAGACGACCAAGACCTTTAGACTATAGACTTCCTGCATCAATTCATCCCTTCACTATGTTAGTATCGATATCTCCATGACATCGAGATCTCCTTTTATTGCACCTAAATTTGACAATCAAATTATAAAGAAAATTAAAATCCATTCCACACCTTCCCCCAACTCTATCTTTGATAGTGCATCTCAACTTTCAAGCAAGCTAAACTCAAACCATGGGAAAAGAGAGATGTTAATTTACGAATGATTCAATTTCCCAAAAACCATTTTCAGTGAGCAAGTCCTTCCACTAATTGAGGTACTATATCACTTGGTTTGGACTGCAAATATTTTTTTCAAGTCTGCATTTTGAACAGGATTGCCTTCTTCATGAAGTACAAATAACTTAGTCTAGACTGGACAATGGCCACCCATTTTCTTCTTTAAGCATGAAACTTGAAATGCATCATGAATTAGACTTCTCTCTAGCAGATTCAAGGTGAAAGCGTCTAAGATAATATTCTTATGAATTTGATATAATCCATAGAACTTTGGTGCCAATTTGTTCTTTCACTAAAGGAATCCATTGAGTTTGTTAAGGTCAATTTTGAGGAAGCATAAAATGTATTTTTCTAGGGGTTAAGCCATGTGTTGTATTCATATGTAGTAGAGGTTCCTACATGATAAATAAGCTATGAATATATAAGAGGAGTCTAGTAAAGCATGGAATGAGGGAAGTTTTGTGGTAGTCCTGGAATTTAAGCATAAAATTGATATTAAATTGAGTATAAAAGATGCCTCTAATGAAGTGTGTACTGAAAATTAGTCAATGGAAGGTGTTGGAGTTTCATTCCTAGCCTAGATAGTTCTCAACAATAAAATGATTTTACATTTAATAAAGATTCTAGATTTTTACAACTTTTTTTGAACATCATTTATAGTTTTCTTACACAAGTGGCATTTTATAACATGAAAAATAAATGTTCATTGCTACCATAACCATTTCATCCCCCAAAATTAGGGTTTCCTCTCTCCTTTTCCTCAACAAAATAAAATCCCAAACCTTCGTTCTAATAAAGACAAACAAATAGTGTGCATAATTCTTATTCTCTTTCTCTCCCTTTCTCTCCCTCTCTCTCACTCCCTCCCTCCCTTTCTTTCCTTCTCCCTACCTCCCTCTCCATATCTCCCTCTCTGCCCTCAGTGGACAAACAAAAATAACACTGTTACCGATCAAATAGGTAACTTGACCTCAAAACGGGAACTCTAGCCCAAAAAGTCTCAAAAAACATGAAAAAACACCCCAAAAACAAAAAGTGTGTCTTCCAGAACGCACTTGGTTTTTTTTGAAGGTCAAATTTCAACATTTTATAAAATTATGCTAAACACAAAATTGTTTGTTGAAAAAAGGATTAAAAAAACACCCTCAAAACAAAACCAGTTGATGTTGGAATAACAAAAAAAAAAATTGTGTCATAATTTTGACACTTGTAACAATGGAATTAAAGACAACATATTAGGACATTTTTTTAAATCGTAAATTTCTAACATTTTTTATAGATGATGTTAAAGATAAACAAATACATGTATGAAGGGCTTATCATTTCGAACAATTTTCATCCATGTTGTTAAACATAAAATATCTTGACTTTAAACAACCCCAAAATTGTAATTATTGTCAACCATAACCTTAAAGATAAAATTTGGTAGCGCATAAAAACCTTAATGACAAGTTGTAAATCTAAAGTTTTTCAATCTTAAGTGTTCAACATACTTGAAAAATGAAACTATGGAGAAATTATAAGACTTAACAATTTAAAAAAAATGAACAAGTAAATGAAAAAATTATCATTGAACAGAAACAAGTAAGAGTAATTTTAATTTTAAAGGATAAAAACTTATCGTTTTTCAAATCTTAGCATAAGACAAATTTAAATATAATTTCAACCAAAACCTAAAAATCAAGCATCAAAACAAAGTGTTATGTTTCAATGACGCATATAATTATTAAAACTTTTAAAAGTATCTTATACCAAATGGTAACAATACATAATATCATGGTAATATCACTGCATAATCTAAAAATTCAACATTAGTTTCTATTTTCTATTTTACTTATAATTAAAATATAAACATTGGTACATTGAATATAACATAAATTATTTTTGTAATTCATTGTTACATTGTCGATATTCTAAAGAAATGAATTCTTCATAATTAAAACATATAATCCAACAAACGTAGAAATGTCTCAGAACTTCATGAAAAATGAGATGGAAGTCAAAATTTTTATTTCAAGTTACCATGCAAACATCAATTACATAAAAGTGTCTTAGATAGTTATTCAAAATCAACCATAGGTTCTGGCACACCATCATAATCTACATCTTCGGATGAATGGCTCGATGCAGATGAAGATGATCCATATTCTTCTCTTTCATCAACTATTGCTCCATCTGAGTCAACATGCATGCCCACCATTTCAGAGTTCAAAAGTCTTGTAGATCTACGTCTACATTCTGCAGAGTCCCATTTCAACAGTAATTGTTCTAGTAGCAATTTCTTCAAAATATTTATGGTCTGCAACCGAAGAGTTCCTCTCTTTGTCAAATTGAAGTCATACACAAGTATGTCAACATCCTCCAATTTTAAGACATCTGTGCGGCGATGATTTATATTTGTGCCCTTTCTTTTTCTGTTTCTGCCAATTATTTTTTCCACTACCATCTCTGGCTTGTACACACCATTGAAAAGGGTGGGTACTTGTGGCATACCAATGTACATCAACAGCTATAATCTCTTCATTTTCATTAATGACCTTCATAACCTTGGAAATCCAGAATGGATAGCCAAGTGGATCTTCATCTACTAACACTACTATAATGCAACCCTCCTTAAGATCCTGCACAGAACCCCTGTAAAGGTCTTCCATGGCTTCACATTGTGCACGTGATCTTCTAGAACCAATATAGATTTCTCTTTCCTCTACCTGTGGGGAATTAATAATAGCTTGAGGTTGTTGTTGTTCAACATTGTGTGTTTCCTGATGTTCATTTTCATTTGGCATATTTTGTGGCCAAAAAAAAGGAGTCTTCAAAAGCATATCCCCATTTACTGATCTTGAAATCATATCACTTTGATTACTGAAAAAAGACTCCCACCAAACTGAATCAGCAACATCGAAGTATTCATATGTATCTCTAATACATATTTTAATTTCCTCTAGACATTCAAAATAATTTATATCTCTCTTCTGCCTTCGTGCATTATGGAGTTCGGAAATTGATTGTAATAACAATATCTTTGATGAAAACATTGGACGCTCTAGAATGAACTTCAAAAATGCTAAACCTGATGATGGTCCCCATTCTTCAATAGCTGAATACTTCTTGCCCCATATAACTGTTATCCCATCAATTTTTTTGATACGAAATTGATGCTGGAAGCTAATGTCGTTAAGTTGTTCAATGCATTTCTCCTCACCATGCGATCCAAAAATAAACCTTCGCATGTCAATAGTTTCTTCGAACACATGAAAAAAAGGCTTTGGAATGTACGATTTCTTAATACATTCAATTAATGATGGCAGGCTCCCAACACCTTTCCTCCTCAATGTTACTGAAAAACGACTGAACATTTGATCAATATGATCATGAATATGCCCAACAAGAAGGAAACCAACCTTTATCTTTTTAAAAATCCCCAATTCAACGAGCATGTTTAGATACCCAAAAAGAACTTGATTTTTGTTCTCACGACTTTTGTTGTCTAATTGTAAATACAAAACTTCAGGAAGAATCCCAGACCAATGAATAACCACATCATGGATTATAGTTATGGTCAGATTTGCATCATTGTGAATATTTGGAGTTGTGAAGAAAACTCTTGGAAACATCTTCTCATTAAATACCATACAACCAACCAAGTGAAACTAAATGAAATTTTCCTCATGTAATTTTTTTGGCGTGCGGAAAAAATGTGGAAGAAGTGTTTTCTTTTGGTCCATACCATCAATTATCAATCCCAGATATTTATTTGGATGATCATAACACTTCTTTCGATGTTTATACAACTTTTTCTTTTCACTTGTTTGCTGATTGTGATGGTCTTGAAGTTCTTTGACAACGGAATTTGTACATAAAATAAAAGAAACATATGAATAAATATATTTTCATAGTTGATAAGTATCAAATTTTAAAAAACAATGTTTTGAACACATACCTCTTTCTGCCCCTTGACATTTATCTCTTTTTGCTTTAAGAGAAGCACATGTGCTGTAAATCCCCATCCTTGTCTTCTTAGGAATACGAACATTGTTGAATTCAGTTTTCCATATCCTTGTAAAATAAGAATATGTAATAAAATTACCAATTCCTTCAACGGCTTCTGCATAATCTTTGTATAACATGAATATTTCTCGTCTCGAGAAATTATCTGGAATATGTATTGTGTCTTTATTTGGCATACACTCTCCATGATTTGAAAAGAAGTCTTTCATCCATGTCTTAGCAGTATTTGCAAACGGTCCCACCTCCCGTTTATAACGTGCTTCTGAATAATATGTGGGATCCTTTTCCAATCTATCATGGATTCTTGACAAACGACAATTACCAATTGAATACAACATTTTGAACGTCTTTCTGCAAAGCAATACATTCCCAATATGATAATCATAGCATGCTAGTGTATACTGCATGCAACCCACTAAATATGAATTTTGCATGTTTTTATTCATTGACATATATGTTTTCCTTTTCTCCAAAGCAAAGTTGAAATCCATATTTTTCAAGCAATCCCTTCGACAACATTCACTTGAAATCAAATGAACGACATAATTTTTTGTCGTGAGATATTTTTTCCTCGCCCTTGTATAACTGGAATGCTTTGGATTGATATGAAAAGGTATACTCCTACTCCTAGTTGCAATATTTGCTTGCAACAGCTTCATCATTCCATTATCCTTTGTAAAAGTAGTTTCATCACCATTAGGAGGAATATTATCCCCACTATCATCATCCTCAACATAGTTAAGAAATTCATCAACATCATTGCGTGGAAAATTTTCTTTACCATCATCAGTTGAAGAAAAAATTTCACAAGAATCATCGGCACTTTTGTAACCCTGACTCAAAAGAAATTCTTCACCATCTTGACCCATGCTTTCAAATTCTTCCCTAGGAGGATTCAATTCTTCATCACCATGAGTGTCTTTGAAATGGTCATTTGGAGAAAATGCAATATTCAGATCTGTGCCTCTAAAATTATCATTTGCAAGAAACTCTTCATCCTCCCCTTCCTCAGTGGTGCTCTCATAATCCTTGGGATTAGGCATAAGTGGAAGCTTTGAATTTGTATTCACTAGAATTTCTTCATCCTGCCCCTCCCCTTCCTCACTGAAGCTCTCATAATTGTTAGGATTAGGAATAAGTGAATGCCTTGAATCTATATTTATTGGAAATTCTTCATCCCCCCCTTCATCAGTGGTTAAATTATAATCGTTATGATTAGGATGAAGTGAAAATTTTAGCTTTGGAAAATCATCTCCATCTTCATCAGTGGTGCTGGCATAATCCTTAGGATTAGGATGAAGTGGATATTTTGACGCTACAAATTCTTCATTCCCCTCTTCCTCAGTGGTGCTAACATAATCCTTAGGATTAGGACGAAGTGCATATTTTGACTTTGCAAATTCTTCATTCCCCTCTTCATCTGTGGTGCTGACATAATCTTTAGGATTAAGAAGAAGTGGAAATTTTGACTCTGGATTTTTTTCGTCCCCCTCTTTATCAGTGGTGCTTGCATAATCCTTAGGATTAGGACGGAGTGGAAATTTTGACGTTGTAAATTTTTCATTTCCCTCTTCATCAGTGGTGCTAGCATAATCCTTAGGATTGGGACGAAGTGGATGTTTTGACTCTGAAATATTATCATTCCCCTCTTCATCAGTGGTGCTCACATAATCCTTACGATTAGGACGAATTTGATATTTTGACTCTGGAAATTTTACATCCCCCTTTTCATCAGTGGTGCTAGCATACTCCTCAGGATTAGGATAAAGTGGATATTTTGACTCTACAGATTCTTCATTACCCTCTTCATTTGTTGTTCTCACATAATCCTTAGGATTAAGCTGAAGTGGATATTCTTCATCTCCCTCTTCATCAATGGTGTCCTCATAATCCTTGGGATTAGGACGAAGTGAAACTTTTGACTCTGGAATTTCTTCATCATGCCCTTCATCACTGTTGCTTTCATAATCCTTAGGATTAAGAGCAAGTGGTATAACTGGCGCTCGATTTATAGAAATTTCATTTTGCTGCACCTTATCAATTTTGTTCTCATCATCTTTAGGATAACGACCAAGTCGATTTTTTGACTCTCTATTCATGGTGAACGAACTCTCGTTATATTCATCACTCTGAATAGAGTTGTTGCGTGACGAAGATGTTGATGTTCTAAAAAGAAAAACTTCGCTATCAGAAGAAACCATGGCTTTCAACAAGAATATGTTAAATGATACAAATTCCTCTCCCACTTACAATATATAGCTTAAAGACTGAAAATTTCCCTCCAAAATTTCCCTCCAAAAAAATTCGCGAAAAAATTTCCCTCCAAAAAATTTCGCAAAAAACTTTCCCTCCAAAATTTTCATTTCATATATTTGGTACAAATATTAATCAAAAAATGTATTTAACATTTTTTTTAATAAATTGTTTATGTTGAAATATTTTACCGATATTTATATTCAAAATATCCACAAAATATTTCTATCATGGATGCCTTCCAAACTAAAATAATGTTTTTATTTGAATGATTTAACATTGACTAGATGTAAGTATTAACTATAATACCTACATGCAAATATTAACTATTTTAACTATAATGACTACATGTAAATATTTTAAATTTTAAATTTTAAACTTACGTTATATTCATCTAAAATTTATTTCAAAATTTATTAATAAACTGTTGGTCTTCAAATATTTCACCGTACTTTCTATTCAAAATATCCACAAAATATTCCTTTCATGCATGTCTTCGAAACTAAAATAATTTTCTTATTTGAATGGTTTAAGATTGACTACATGTAAATATTTACAAAAATAACAACATGTAAATAGTAACTATTTAAACTATAATTAACTACATGTACATATTTTAGATTTTAAAATTTAATCCCATGATTTTAAACATTGATTACATGTAAATATTAACTATGAGAATTAAATGCAAATATTAACTATTTTATCTATAATATTAAATATAATTAACTACATGTAAGTATTTCATATTTTAATTTTTAATCTGAGATTATATTTGAATTATTCAACATTCAGTGCATGTAAATATTAAATAAAATATTAATTATGATAACTACATGCAAATAATAAGTATTTTAACTATAGTATGAACTATAATAAACTAAATGTAAATATTTGAAATTTGAAATTTTAATCCCACATTCATTAAACAGTAAACCAATCAGACAATATACGCTATTTAAAAGGAATGATTGTTTCTATTCATCACATCACATCAAGTTTTCTGGTATTTGTTAGAGCAAATTTCTGGAAGTGTTGCGTTGGCATTGGTAACTTCGTGGAGGCATTGCATTGGCATTGGAAGCGTTGTGTCGCTATTGGTAATTTTGTGGAGGTGTTGCATTGGCATTGGTAACTTCGTGAAGGCATTGCATTGGCATTGGAGGCATTGTGTTGCTATTCGTAATTTTGTGGAGGCGTTGTGTTGGCATTGGTGATAGCAGCTTTTTGCATTTCAAAGGTTAGTTTTCCTTCTATTCTGTCAATTTAAAGACGATTTTGGGGAAAATTTGTTTTTCTATAGTTTTTTTGTGTCCAAAAATTACTTTTTTAAGGTTTTTAGGTTCAAAAACCTTGATTTTTTAATATTTTTTTAGTGAAGAAAATGCAAAAAAAACTGATTTTTTAAAGGTTTTAAGAACAAAAATTTAGATTTTTTTTATTTTTTAAGACTTATAGGTTCATTTAGACAGAAAAATCCATAAAACAACCATGCACATAAAAAAAAAGTAATATTATAACATTTTTTATTTGTTTTTTTTTTTTTTATCATAAATATATCAGTGATTTCATTATTTAAATTTCTTTTTTTTTTGAATTTTTTTATTTTATATTCTTTTTTATTTTATTTTATTTTATTTTAAATCTTTGTTTTATTCTTTTTAATTTTAAATCTTTAATTTTTTTTTCTTTATTATTTTGTTATATATATAGTATTGTGATATAGTTTTTTTTTTTTTTAAATTTATTATATATTTAAAATCCAAACATTATTGTGAATTAATAAATTGTTTTTTTTTTATTTGTTATATTTTGATATTTTTAACATTTTTTTTATTAATAAATAATGTTTTAATAATTATATTATATAAAAAACAATTAAAAAACAAAATAAAAATTAAAAAATTAAAAAATAAAAAATAAAATAAAATAAAAATCGCGTGCGGCCCGCTCGTTGGGCGTCGGGGGCCGGCCGAGCGGCACCACGGGGGCGGCCCATCCTGCCTCCCGGCCCCGCCTTGGCCAAGGGCCGATTCCCAATGGGCGGGCCGCGCCGCTATTCAGCGTTAAATTTTTTTTTTTAATTCTTTTTAATTTTTTTAAAAGTTTTTTTTTTTTTTTTTTTTTTAATTTTGTTTTTTAAATTGTTTTTTTTTAATCTTTTTTAACAATTTTTTTTTTTTTTTTTTTTAATAATTTGTTTTAAGAAAACATTTTTTAATTTTATTTTGTTCTTTAAATTTTTTTTTTTTAATAAAACAATTAAAAGTTAATAGAAACATTGTTATATATAAATATAAAAAAAAATTGTTATATAATATAATAAAAACATTGTTAAATAATAATTGTTAAAAATTTCAAAATATAACAATATATATATATATATTAAACAACAATTATGTTTTGTTTTTAAACATTATATAATTAAAAAAAAAATACAATATAATAAATTTAAAAAAAAAAACATTTGTTTTAATATAACAATATAAATTAATTAAAAAAAACTATATAACAATACAATTAAAAAAATAAAAAATTATATAATATTATAACATTTGTTATAAATAGTTAGTAACTTTTTTGTTTTTTTTTAAATATTAAACAAAAACTGAAGTTTGAAAATACTAGTTTATTTTTTTTAAATTATTTTATACAATTTAAACACATTTTTAAATTTTTTATAAAATGTATTCAAAACATATTATATCTAGATATATATACATATGATTTATAATATTTTGTTTTTAAATGAAAATTTTTATAGTTAATTTTACTGCTTTAATTTCAAACTATTTAATTTTAGAAATAAATTTTGTTTATTAAATTTATTTTATTCGCAATATTTTTCCATTAACTAATATATATATATATATATATATAAGGAAAATGGCATCAAAAAATATTTCTGTGAATGTTTCTGCACCTAGGGCAGCAGCTCCCAAATCTACGGCAGCAGCTCCCAAATCTACAGCTGCAGCTCGACACACTATGGATACAACTCCCAAATCTAAAGTTGCAGCTGGACGCACTATGGACACTGTTGGATGCAATAAGGATATTTTTGCACACACTAATAAAAGTCAAGCAAGTGGGGCACCAGGTTCATTAAAGCTTATTTCTGATTGGAAGAACGCCGAGGAAATAGATATAACCGATTTCTCATGGTATCTTGAAGACAGTGAAATGGAGGCTGATATACACATCTATCTGATTTGTGGTATGATTGGCTTAAATGAGCAATATGATGTGATGGGCAGAGTACGAGACATATGTATGGTCCCGAATACAAACACTATTTATGTTCTTGCAAGGAAGGCTCAGAAACGTGAGAATGTTAGATATCGTCTATCAATCGTCAAGTACGACACAGATGAAATAACTTCAAAATTTTCTGAAGAAATAGCAAGCAACATTTCAAATAACATTGTAAGTATGCTTATTTTTATTTCCTCTATGCATTATTGTAAGGATGATTCAATTTTTTATAAATTATTGATCATTGACATGTTTTATTTTGTTTCATAGGATTTTGTTCCGAGTCTTTCAAACATGTTTGATGGTATTTATATGTTGGTGCCAAATGTTATGGATGTGATCAAAAATTTCCACAAAGACAAAGTAGAGGAAAGGAGATTGAAGCAAAGAGCAATAGCTCATGACACTGCAACAGTACAAAGAGGGGATCAACCAAGAGTCACTAAGGTGGGTCAATCTAGTAAACTTAAACATGTTTCTTTTGAAGGTGTCGAACATGAAATAAAAAATTATGATAGAATTAGTGAGGAGGAGATGAGAACTATTGTGCAAAAGGAGAAAACAGATCAGACACCAAAAAGAAAATTGCCAAAGATCTCTCTCTTGTACCTCATGAAGGAGAGCTTGTTTATAAAAAAACTAATATGTTATCCAATAAGACTATGAAATCAAATATTGGTGAACCTGTAAAGGTCGTGAGCAGCAGTGAAGAACAAATTGAAAGCTCTTACGGAAGCAGAGAAATCATAACACCAGGTGCTGAGTTAGAGGATGGAATTATTAAAACAAAACAAAATTCTATTCGACAAGAGTTGAGGAAGAATAAATTAATTCTTGGTGGCCAAACATTTGAGCTTAATGTTAACCAATTTTATGGCCCAGATGAAGGACAATCTCAATATCAAATTAGAAAGGCCCATCACCTACATGTACATAATCTGAAAACATTGTTCAAGTTCAATCCATATGCGCATGTGGTGGATTATGTGGTTCTTGTCGATCCAAGTCAGGTTCCCAACAAACAAGCATTTGATAAGACAAAAGGTTTTGATTATAAATATTATGTAATTGGAGGGAACCATTCGATAGAGGCTAAGAGACAATTGATTGCAGAATATCCCAATAACTATCTTTTTCAAACAATGAAATGCATCACTTACGCTGGCTTAACAGAAATGGAATCAAAGTTATTGGCATGGGATCATAATGCAGATAATGAGTACAGAATGAAAATGACTTTCATGCAAAGGGTCAGATTTATTCATAATGAATTCATAGAAAAATGTCGTGGGGATAAGACACAAGTTAGTGTAGCATTTCGAAATGAATGTTTAATGGAAACATGTTATCAAATTGATGAAAAAAAATCAAAAGATGGAAAATTGAATACAAATCTCTTCAGAGGCACAGATAACATTTTTCAGTTGGCATTTAGAACTGGGGAGGTATGGGATTTGATTGATGAGATTTTTTATTGGTGGGAGAATATTTCCATAAAAAATCAGAAGGTTAGAAAGAGTAAACCCATAATATGTACCAACAGTAAGGGGGGTCCTGAAATGAAGCAGCTTCCAGAGGATATGACTATTACACCTTGGAGAACAATGCAAGGTGTGAAGGATGATAAATTAGTCAAATCAGTATTAGCCCATGTGAAGTTGAGTGAATTATCAATGGAAGAAATGTGTGCATAATTTCAAAAGTAAGTTTCTTGAATTATTTCTTTCATTAAAATTTTCTTTTAAATAAAACATAATGATGTTGGTAGAATTTGTTATACATGTCAATATATTAACGTTTTTAACTTGATTTATTTAGTCATAAAATTTTTATGAAAATACAAGAACACATGGTTAAAATGTTGAATGAAGACAGTTGGGATGATGTTGTACGCAACTACCCAGAAGCAAGTTCTACATCAACACTAAAAGAGTTTTATATTGCATTCAATAAGGTATGTTGATTTATAAATTTATTTTATTCATATTTTAACTATTTTTATTTTATTACTTATACATATCTATATATATATTTTTATGTCATTAAAGATGTTGAAGAAGGATGGAAATGGAGTACCAAATACTTTCCAAAGCTTTATTGAAAAAATTAAGATGGAGAACATGATAAGGAAGCGTCTTATGAATGTTGAACTAGATCCTACTCTTAATCATTACATTTGGAATGGGCTCGACAGTGTCCAATATCAAATAATACAAGGTGACTGTGAAGACATTGCATCACTAATACCTAAAAGGGAATATGGCCTAGTTATTGCAGATGTTCCTCATGGTTTCAATTTCCCAAACATTGAATATGATAGAGAACCATATACTTATCAAGCTTTTAGTAAAGTGGTTACGGGTTTTCAAGAAGTGACAACATCACCACATTGGCGATTTGTGACATTTCATTCAGACACACAGTTTCCAATGTTATTAACAAGCTTCAAGGGTAAAGCAAACTCAAGGATGCAACGTACATGGTAAGATTTTGAAATTGTATGTTTGATTCCTCCTAATTTTTTTTATTCATGTAAAATTTAATTGAACTTTTACTATGTTATGTTACAGGCAAAAGTCAAATATTTTTTCTTCCGAAGATCAGCCTATTATAAATGATTGTGAGTTCATCCATGTTGAATGTTGGACAAAAGACGATAGCTATAAGCATATTATTATGAATCGAGTAGATGGGAAGAGTCATAGTCAAGTATTGGTTTATGATGCAGTTGTAAGAAAACTAACATATGAGGATAAAGATGCAAAAGGAGATATAGTTAACATTTATCAAAAACCACAAGCATTGGTTAACTATCTTATAGATCTATGTTCAAATGAAGGAGAATGGGTTTTGGATTTATTCTCAGGTTCAGGTAAGTTTTAATATACAAATTTAAATTTAAATATTGTCTTTTTACTTTTTATGTCTCTATACTAATTTTCTTACTTATTTTTTATGTGCTTGATGATTAGGTACAACACTAGCATGTTGCCTACTAAAAGGAAGAAATTGCATTGCCATTGAGAAAGATCCAGTTCAATGCAAATTTATTCAACAAAGAATTAACGCACTTAAATTCCTTCCAGATGCGAAGCAAGAAGTTGGTTTGAGGAAATGAGATTTTAATGAATCACGTGTGGCAAAAAAAGAAAAGGAACCTCAACCACCATTATATGGAATGATTGGAAAGGGACACTTTGGAAGATTTGCTGACATGAAAGATCCATTAGAAGACGGCGATGATCAAAATGAAGAAGAAAATGTTGCGGAAGAAGCCATCAATGCTGTTCTAGATGATGTTGAAGATGTATTAGTTGATATTGTTGATGATGTTTAAGTTATGCTTGCAAACAAAACTTTTTTTTTAGAACTATTAATCAGTTTTACTTGTAATGTTTAGACTTTGATATTTTATGAGAACAACCCTTTTTTTTTGCAAAAAACATGTGATTGCTATTATTTTTTGACATAAAATTCAATAAAAATGTTGTTTTCTTAAGTTTTTTTTTTAAGATTCTCCCAAAAAATGAGTTTATTTAACATGTTTTTTTCAACAAAAACTCTGTAAAAGTGTATTTTTTGCATTGTATTTATATTGAAAATTTGTATTTTTTTGTCATATGGTTCAAAATATTGGTTTTTTAGCGACAATTTTTTGATGTGCATTGAAAAATTATTTAACAATACATAAACATGTAGAAAATATAAACTTTAGAATATTGACCCTTTTTCCATCTTTTATGTATGTGAAAAAGTGAAGATATCATTACAAGTTTTTATTTTAAAAAACATTATTTTTTTTATTTTTAAAACACAAGTACATAAATGCACTTAAAAATAAACATCTCACAGAAGAAGAAGACATTAGAAAATTTATAGTGTCAAAATCAATCCTATAAAAAAACGTTGGTGATGATACACCACCACTATTCAAAATCAACATAAAAAACACAACTTTAAAAAAAAAAAAATTAATTAAAAAAAAAAAACAAAATGGAAAAAACTTAAAGTGCCAAAAACATGCTCAATTTTTTTTTTCTTGATTCTGCATCGCCACTTTTTCAAAATCAGGTGTTTTTCTTGATACTTCAAAAAGTAGGTAACATTGAGGTTACCTATTTCATCGGTAACATTGTTAAATCCAAACCCAAAGAATTGGATACCCAAATATTTATGGCTTTCCATCCAACTGCTAAACCCCCCAAGCTTCCATTAGCATCCAAGGAAATGAAACTCCACCCCTTTAGTAGAGATTCTAGACAACTAACAATATAAACACCATCTCTCGACAATTGTCACCAACGACTTGGAGGATGTTTTGCATAGAGGATTTGCACCATCTAGCTTTTCCTCGGCACCCAAAACCTCCAATCCATAATCCTTTTCTAACCTAATATGTCCTTGCCTCTAGATGGATAGTCCTACGTAGAAAAGGGAACCTCATAGTTTTTAGCAATGTGCCCATACTTATGGCCCTGCCTACACCTAAAAGGTATTCCTTCATAATACAATATTTGAATACACTCCACCCCAATCCCGATATCCATGCCTTCTATAAGCCCTTCTTTAAGGTCCATATTAACCAAAACATGTGTGTATGTCTTAATCCCCATCTCTAAATATGCAGATTCATGGGATAAATAAGATCCCAATGAGTTACATATATCTTTGAAAATTAGGGCATCCCAATAGTTAGGAGGGAGACTTGGAAGATGAACCTAGATTGGGGCCATATCTAGTCTCTCCTACTTTGCATCGAAGAGGGGCATCTAGAAATTGAAAAGTATAGGAGATGAATCAATTTTCTAAACCATTTTTTGTACCTTCTGGGTGCCTACTACATCTTTGAATCACAAATGAATCCAACCTCGGGCTAACAACGACACCTTTGGAGGACATTTGACAATAGGCAAGATTTCCTTTTCAGCACACACTTTTAGGGTTGAGGACTTGAATTTTCAACCCCTTACTTGCTCCGCCAAGGATTCTTGGGACATTTCCTCAGTCTTTTGAATGGTGACGTTGACTCCCAAAACTAGAGAAAGGAGGACTATGTTCTTCTTCTTGACACTACAATGGATTTTCCTCTTCCTTGCTTTCTCAGACTCCTTTTGAATCATAACTCCTTATTCACAAGATTTTTTCTCCCTGAAAACCCCAAGACCATTCATGATGTTAGTTTGGCCTTCTTCCGTCGCCAAGGCAAGGCTCTCCTTCACTAGTTCACCGAAGGATGGCGAGGTTGATGGCACTTGAGATGGAGCTAGTCATGTCATAATCAACTTACAGTCATTAATAATAATACTACAACTAGCACCCACTTGCACGTAAGTGCATGCCAATTTCTTAGCACATATTGTGTTAGTACAACCGTCTTAAAGCAAGATCATTCCTTCATGCAATCTTATAGAAACATAATCACATCATGCAATTAATAAAACATTCGAATAGCCTATAACCATATCATGTTAGATAAACAAAATTGATGACATAATCAAACTCATACCTCAATGTATCTTAGGGGAGGATACCACATCTACACAAGTTAGTCTATATTAGTACAACACAATATCACCAATATATCAACTCACACCTAAATATCATACCCATAACCATCTGCACAACCCAATCCATATTAGCATGATACATATAACATCAAGATCTTATATTCAATAACCATAATCATCATATGCATGAACACAATTCATATAACAAGTTACTACCATTCATGACTATCTGACACATGTGCAAATAACCACATTGACCAACGAGCCTTTGGCTTACTACAAAACCTGACCACCTTTAAAATAGCATGTGTTGAACTAGGGAATCACAAAAGGGAATGTTTTTAATTCCTAAGGGAATGCCTATAATGCCTAAGGTAATTTATGAGAGAATGGAGCTTGAATCCATAATAAACCTTTGGGATAAATGTGCCAACCACTTTGAAGGACACGAGCATGAAGTGCATTGAACGATACATGGGGTGAGGTTAGGGAATGACCACCACCCTATTTCCTCCTTTGTATCCTGTTTAATTTTCATGGGCGAGGTTCTCCTCCAAAATTTTTGTGCGCACACATGCATCCAGGGGAAAAATTAAATATTATAAGATATAGAACTAATAAATAAAAATAAACTCACTTTCAAGTATAGACTAAACTTTACCTACATTAAAACTAGCCTAGATCCATCTTAACTCTGGATAAACTAAGTGCTGAGATGGATCAAATATCTTTTCACTTTGAAATAGGCTTGTATCTCAAGATATTTTGATCCCTCTCGGCAATAGGTAGATCCATAGTTAAGAAGGATTTAGGTTGGTTTTAAAAATTATATAATTCATAGTTTTTATTCCATATCTCAAATATACTTAAGTATTAAGTATTAGTGTTTTTATTGTTATATACACTTTTGAATGCATAAATGGACTCTGCACTTGAAAAAACCACGAGGCATTTTATATTTGCAAATTAAATAACTTTAAAATATGATTTTTAAAAAATTTTACTTGATTTTGAATCAAATTGACCAAAAATATGCTTCGAATAAAACCATTTCACTTATGGACTTTTTCATAATCTTGAAAAAATGTCATAACCCTAATTATTAATATATTTATAAATTATAGTGTTTAATACTTGATTAATATATTTATAATTTTTTAATTCCACTAAATTGAGATGAACATTTTCACATATATTATTTACTATAATTATTGTTAAAGTGTTTAATGGTTCTCTCATATTTTTCCTCGAGGAAAAATCATTAATTTTATTAATGAAAAACAAAATTACATGTTGTAGATGCTTGCAAGCATTCCATCATCTATTCAATGACTAATGATCATAAATTCATACATAAAATTCAACTAACAATTGGAGAGGGAAGGTTAACATTTTCTCCATTCTTCTTTTAAACCTTCTTCCACTCTCCTTGAGATGGCGAGGATGAGACAACAGCTAGTTGATTTCCTTCTATTCTTGAAATTTGTTTTTATGAATCTGAATTTTCGAATACATGATCGTGTTTGTTTGCTCCAACTTCCTTTGCTTCAGGTATCCTTATTATCTGCGTCATGGGGACCTATGTTTCTAATGGTTCTTTAGATTTTTCCTCCTTCCCTTCCTTTACTTTTGTATTATGTTCTTCCTCATTTGGAATGGGATCCTTTTTTTCTTCTTCTTCTTCCTCGTCTTGCTCATTTGGGGGAAATTTCCAACCGTTAGGTGGTTTCCCTAGTTTCTTCTTCATTTGTTGTTACTTCTTGGCATTGGGACATGTATTTTGTAGATGAAATTTTTGTCAACATATTCAGCATATGAAGGTTGTGTTCTCAAAATCTAGGAATTGAGTCTAGCTATGGTTGTTGTGTATCAATTGTATGTGATCTGGTAGGACTTTACTGAGGTCCACCTCCATGCATATTCGAGCAAAAGTATATATTCATTCTTCCATTCTTTTGTGTGTCTGTATTTATGTATCATCCTAATATATTCGCAATGCCTTCTAGCACTTGATTTTTCCAAAAATGAAGGGGAAGTTTATGTAGCTTAACCCAAACTGAAATTCTTGATACAATAATGGTATTAGCATTAAAATCCGGGAACCATGGAGTAATTAAAATCCCTGTTGATCCCCAAAACCATGAGCCTTCCTATAGGAGAACTTCTCTATCCCGTGATGATGCAAATTCTGCAATGAAGAAACTTTTGGCGTAGAGGTGTATTTCATAATTTTTGTCCATTTGGTGAAGATCCATTGGAACATATCTATTGGTTTTGGTAAGAAACTGTTGAATCAGCAAAAGATGGCTTGTGCTTCATAGGTGGTGTGAAGATCATCACATTCTGGAATATCTATGATCAGCTCTGGGACACAATTTGCCTTCTCCACTATGTAAGGGATGGGAAAATTATTTGTTTGTTCTGAGTTTGTTGTAGTTGTTGATTTCCCTTGGAGGATGTTCTTGAAGGATAGACCAATATTTATGTGTTCCTGATTCAAATATGTAACTTTTGGTAATCTAGATCCAACAATGCCTCGTGTTCCCTTTGATTTACTTGATCTTGCTGCTCCTCCTCTCAATCTCAGAATGGGGATCATGGTTGTCAAAGGTAGAATGTTATAATCATGTAGGTAGTGATCATCCTGCAGAGATCTGCCACCACAGATCAAGTTTTTCACGGATGATGGATATCTCAGATTTTGCATGATATTTTTCCTTAATTGAATGACCTTGTCTAAATTGTGGACCCAAAGTAATGAAGAATTACCATCAAGGTTTTTATGAAAATCTGGAAGAAGTTGGGTTCTTGCTTCTCGCAATTTTCATATATCTCAATATCTAAATTGATGTCGTATGTCATTTCTTCTTCCTATAGTAGGAATTGCATTGCAGGTGTAAATATCCTTGTTACTTTGATATATATTAATTGGGATATTAGATATGAAGAGGAGAGTATGGGATGCCTCGAATTAGGGCCCAATCCATATTGTTTGGATTTAAAGATGCTCAAGATGAAAAAAGATACTAAATATGTGTTGATAGATCTTAGATCCATGTCTAGGGTTGTCGTCAACATGTTGGGGATTCCGCATCCCATATACAAGAATGTAAATAGTAGCTTCACAGGATCGATATGACTGCATCGATCTCTTTTCCTTCGGATAAATGCACGTAAGAGCATATTCCGTAAGCACCATTTATATACAATTCGTCTCCGGAGATAAATGTGTCCACATTGTGCATACATGGGTGAAGGGATTGATCTATGGAAAAAGTAGGGTGTAGATCCTGATCGGCACATCTGTTTGTTGATTCCGGGTCCAAAAGTTATTTAATAGGAGATAGAGATCTGGAGATCAGTTCACCAAGATAGTGTCGTAAACCCTTGCCTCTCTATAAAAACTAGACCATAGATATATATATATATATATATATATATATATATATATATATATATATATATATATATATATATATATATATATATATATATATATATATATATATATATATATATATATATATATATATATATATATATATATTATTTTTTTAATGGTTCTATCATATATACATATATTTTCATTTATTGAATCATTAATATGTATATTTATATTTTATATTAGTTATTTTGATGAACCACGCACAATTTGTATAATAAATTTATTACAATGATTTTAATGGTCAAATCATAAGGCTGATTTGTTATGTAAGCTTGTATATTGTGTGACCACAACTCCCTTTTAGCTGATTATAAATTCTATAGCACAAGCTGCATCATACACTCGTAATTCACAAGGATTATTTCTATTTTATCCCATCACGTTGACTGGGAAGAAAAGATCAGGATTTAGGAATATTGCTTGCACATTGAGAAGGAAGAAAATATCATTATTTGGGAATATTGTTTAGCACTTGCATGAAATTACCCATAGAGGGTGGTTTCTGGTCTGCAATATACCTCGCATGTTCTCGTAGGGTGGTTTCAGAATTAGTGATATAAGTTCTCTCCACTGTTGCATCTTGACATTTCTCTGAGTTTGGCTTCAGATATCTATGTTTACAAGGCATTTCTATTATTTGGCTTCATATCTCTGTGTTTATGAGGTGTTTCTACGATTGGATTATCTCTCATGTTCTCCCAGGGGGGCACGATGGGAGTAACCAACTTCTAGGAGACACATAGAATCAAAAGCTTAAACCCCTAACTACAGTGACATATTAAGAAGGTTTAAGGGTTGTTTTGGGTCTCGCTCTATGGTTTCATATCACTTTGGTGGTATCGGGTCCATCAAACATTACATCCAATAAAATCTTCTTCACTACAAATAAGTATGACACGTGCATACATTTCCACTTACTCTATTCTTGTTAAGTTTTTCTTATTTACACTGTGAGTACGTCCCCTCATATTTCTAAACCCCCCTGTAGCAAAGGGAGACCAAGTAAAATTACCCTAGAGATTCTTTATGAGTACATTGAATATTTAGAAAGACAAAGAGAAGAAAGAGAAAACCATTTTAAACTAGAATTAACAACAATACTTGACAACAACCACAAATCGTTAGAAACTAAAATAATCTCACTTGAGACTGAACTCCAAGGAATGAAAGGTAGAATTCAAGAAATCAAACATAGTAAACAAGCAATGGTTAAAGAAAATGACACTTTAAAAATTGAGATTAAAAATATAAAAGAAAAACTACATAATAACTCAGCCCTAAATAACACAGAGAATAAATTAGATATTAAACCGATAATAGAAGAAATTAATAAACTAATTGAACTTGACCATGAGAATCACAAAAAAGCTTTACATCTTATAATTGCTGGTATAGAAAAAAAAACAATGAAGACACATTAGAAATAGTTAAAGAACAATTAAATACAAAATCTCAAATTCAAACAATTTATCTCACTAAAGCAATAAGGATAGGAAAGATACTTTAGCATAAACAGAGACTAATTTGTGTCAATTTTAGTTGTAATGACCATAAATTAGATATGCTTAGGAAATCCTGGAGCTTAAAAGGAATGAGCATATTTATCAATGAATATATCATTCCAGAAGGCCAAGTTGAACTTAGGAAAGAAGTCCAAAAGGTAAAAGAGGAAAGAAAAGAACGGAAATGGGCAATCATTAGGAATATAAAAGCTATTATTAGAGATAGAGTCCCATACACGAGTGATAAATAGGGAATAACATCACTCTAGATCCTCTTCTGGAATTGTCGTGGTTTTCCATGGTGTAAAGGACCTATGTTAAGTTGGATCTTGAGTGATATTGGTGTTATTATTTAGTGGAAACTTGGGAGCATGGCGAATCTAGGGTTCCTCACCTTGAAGGTTTCACTCTTTGGTCAGCTTGGAATAAGAAATCCTCTAGGATAGGTTTTGGTTGTATAGCATGTTATATTACGAACATTGTTTCCTCTCACATTAAACTTCATAAAATAGACCCCTTCAATCAGTACATTTGGATCGAGATCTCTGATTCTACAACCAATAGGATCTTTCTTGCAATCTGCTATTTCAACCCTATCAGCCCTACATCCTATAACAAAAACAACATGGATAAGAATTTTCCTTTAAATAACTTAAAAAAGACATCTACATCCTAAGGAATGAAGGTAATATCATTTTTCTTGCGGACTTTAATTCTCAAGCTAGTACTAGCCAAGCTATTATCCTAAGTAATAACTCTAATCTCGACACCTTGTGGTTTGACAAGGATAGTAACTTAGCTACTAGATTCAATAGAAACTCTAAAGACACAATCAAGAACTTATTCGACACCGAGCTTCTCAAGCTTTGTAGTTACCATGACCTAATCATCTGTAATGGTATTAAAAAGTGGCCTCTCTCCAGTCAGATGACCTGTTTCCATGGGCTGGGTAGCAGTGTCATGGATTATTTGATTTCTGACACCCATGTCCTCAACCGTATTACAAAGCTTGAGCTACTTAACAGGTACAAGCCTCACTCTGACCACAGACCTTTGTTGTTATCCCTCAATCTTGTTATGCATACCACCCACATGCAGAAGACTAGTGAAAGAAAAATACACATTCTCTTCGATAGAAGTAATGTCGACATTTTCTTAAGAGATTTAGAGAGGGATTTAGGCTTCCTGAATTATAATAAAAACATTGATAAAATCTATTACCATTTTACTACTACCCTTTGCACTACCATTCGCAAGTTCTCTAATGAGACATCATATAAGCAAAATAATAGAACTTCCAATCCTTAGTATGACAAAGATTGTAAAATTTCCAGGAAAGTGATCAAATATTCCCCTAATGAAATCACTAAGCTCCAGAATATAAGTATATACAAATCTCCCATCAAGAGGAAGATTAGGTCATATATTAATAAGAGACAAGAGAATCTTCTCCACCTCTCTAAATTTGTGCCCATAAATTTTTGGTGGAATGTGCTTGTTTCTAAAACTAAAGATAAACGTTCTATCCCCTTAGAAAATTAGGATAACTATCTTAAGAATTTGTATGACTCTCTGGACACCATGGGAACCATATTAAACGCTCCTATTAAGGAAGATATATTTTCTGTGGAAGATGTATTTTATGAGATTAATAAGCTCGTTAATGGGAAAGCTAAAGATAATTAAGGATACCAAGCTAAGATCTTTAAAATGGGAAGATCTATCCTCATTCCTCATCTCTACAAGATTCTCAATTTGGCTGCAAAGCATGGCTTCCCTAAGATTTGGACACAAAGCCTTATTGTTCTTATCTTTAAAAATGGGGACAAAAGTGCTCCCTCTAACTACATGACCATTATGATTAGGCACATCTAGCCAAGCTTTATGGGCTCATTTTAGAAAATAAGCTTAGCATTTGGCTTGAGAACCATGCTACGAGGGCTAAAGGGAAAGCTAGTTTTAGGAGACATCACTCGACTATCAACCACCTTTTCACTCTCAGGATCATTACAGAGGAATGTCACAATAGTAAAATCAATCTCTTCTGTTGTTTTGTGGGCTTTAGAAAATCTTTCAACACTGTCCCTCGAGATAAGCTTTAGGAGAGACTTGAAGAAATTATGATTCCTCCTGAGCTGAGGATTGTGATGATCCACCTCTACGAAACTGTCATTTCCAAGATTAAGAACAATGAAGGGTGGTCTAAAAATATTAAATTCAATATCAAGGTTAAGCAACGGTGTCCCCTATCCCCTACCCTTTTTGATATTTACATTGATAAGCTAGAGGAGTGTCTGTAAACTGGGGGGTTGCAAGGGCATTGAGCTCGCTGGTATAATCATTACTCTTCTCCTTTATGTTGATGATATCATTCTTTTTGCAAGAAGCCATGATGACCTAGACAAGCAACTTAAGACTCTTCATTTCTATTGCTCCAATATGGGTATGAAAATTAATACCAACAAGACTAAAGTCATGGTCATTAAATCTAAAAATGTCACCCTTGGAAGTTTCGTCTATGATAACCATTGCCTAGAGCAAGTTTCTTCTTATAAATATTTGGGTATTGACTTTCCTCATCAACTCAACTGGAATTATAGCATCAAGAAAATAATTATTGGAGGTTGGAAATCTTATTATGAGCTTGGAAAAAATTGTAACATTGTCGATCTTTACATTTGGAGTAAAAAAAGGTTCCTCTTTGAGACTCTCATCACCCCTGTTACCTTAAACAGATGTGAAGTTTGGGGTTACAAAATATATCTAGAGAATCGTGGAGAAATATTGAGATGATCCAAAAGAAATTCATAACCTATAACCTTAAAATCAAGGGGAACACACCCTATCCTATCCTCTTGATCGAATATAGCCTATCTCCCATTGAAAGTAAGGCTATATTTATATATTTGATGTATAAGAAGAAGCTTTACAACATGGAATCGAAGAGGCTCCCAAAAATTGCTTCTAACTTTAGTAAAAACCCCTACCTATGCCTCAAACACGGGTGGCATAAGGATGCCAAATCTTGGCTCAACCTTTGGGGAATTAAGGAGGAGATAATAATGGGAAGCAAGGATAGTATAAAAAATACTATTACATCAAATTTTAAGGGAAAGATGTGGGATGATAAGGAGCTGTAGGGTAAAAGGAAGCTAAGATACTATAAGGAGGTGATCAACCCCACCCTTGAGAACCAAAATTATATCTCTATGTTGACCAAAACTAAGAATAAAATGAACATCGCTAGGATAAGAACTAATTCTCATTAGCTTCGGAGTGAGACCAGGCGATGGTCTACTCCCAAGACTCCATGGGACAACAAAATTTGTAAGATTTGTGATACTAAGAAGGTGGAAGATGAAAAAACTTCCTTCTAGAATTCCCGACCCTTGCCCACATCTGCTCCCAATTCCCTATCATCGACCACACCTCCAATCTTATTGACTTATTAAGGCAACCCAACAAAAACTGATCTTGAGCACTTATTTCCCTTCTCCATGATCACATAAACAAGATTTTGAAGAATGAAAACTAGACACTTTTCTTGAGGTCTGATAGACTACATTGGTTTTAGTAGACGTTAATCATCATCATCATCATCATTAAGTTTAATAATTTTATTATTATTGATCAATTATAAACTAGTATTATTATGATTATTATTTAGCATTATTAATTAATAAATAATATAAATATAAAAAAATTATTAATTAAAATTTTAATAACTAAGAATTAAAATCTTAATATTAATATCTTAATAATAATAATAATAATAATAAATTAGTAGTTAATAATTTTTAATTAGTAATATTTTCAATAATTAATTTATTATTATTAATTAATTAAATAATTATTAATAATTATAAATTATTAATAAACTAATAATAATATTATTAATGAAAATAATAATAATAATAACAATAATAAATTATGACCTAGACAAGCAACTTAAGACTCTTCATGTTTATTGCTCCAAGATGGACGTAAATTGTTAAAATGGGTAGTAAAAATTGTAAGTTTTAATATTATAATTTCAATTTTTTCTTTAATTTTGATTAGTATTATTTTTAATTGGTTTATTTTTGGCTTTGGTTGTTTGGTTGGTGTTAGCACTCCACCGGATCTCTGAGGCTAAGAAGAGACCAGCAAAGGTAACCACGGACCTAGCTCTTGCCAAGTAGCTAGCCCTACTAGGAAGGAGAGGGATCTCTCCAAGGGATCACAGCCAAGAGGATTGGATCAATTAGGTTTTAGGCTAGGTATAGTAGCACCGGGGTTTGGTTGGCCAATTTGGGTGTTGGATGAGTGAATTAGGTCAAAGAGGTAACTAGGTTAGGGAAAATAAGATCAAAATTGCAGACATCTGATGGGGCAAGGTAGGTAGGCACTCTAACACTTTAGGGTTCGTAGGTGAGATGGATCAAACTGGTGAGGTGTTAAAAAGAGCATGTCATTACATGAATTATTTTTAAATTGAATAAATGAAACAAATTATGGTGATTCTCCCAAAACAGAGCATAAAAGATGTATTTTTCTTATCAAACTTGAGAAACAAACATATCATAGAACTAGAATGAACATGGAAGGTACAAAACATTCATACATATGCAACAAAAGAAGAAACTATGTCATAATACAGTACCACATGAATCCCACCAAAATAGTTGTAACTCATCCAATACATTCCTGCCAAAATCTGAATACACTAGTGTTTTTTATTAATACAACATCATCCAACCTACTTTATGAGTGAAGAGGTGAAATATATAGACATTAAACAACTTCACCCAACCTCAAGGGTTGAATCCTTGAGTTGTGGAGCTGATCCACAAAAGTATGAACTGCAAACCTAGAGTGTAGGGAGGCCAAACTGACTCATCCCTAACTTTAGTGAAACTGATTCATCAATCCTCAAAAAGACTTTTACCTAATGTATTAACCCTTAGGTAACTCAAAAGAATCATAACTACATTTACACCAATCATTTACATTAGTAAAATCATGATTTTCCATGGTGAAACTTAAAAAAAACAGAAAAAATCAGAAATATCAGTTAGTGGTCAGGAGCGCAGTGCCAGTGTCAGGAGCGCAGCAGCGTTTTCAGCTCAACTTTTGAAGGGGTTATCAATGTCCAAATTGAGCTCAAGATAGCTCATTGGAAATCATGTCCTGTCTAGTTTCTCAATGTGCTTGGTTTCCAAAAATCATGATTTTTAGCCCTCCAAAAGTTGAATCTCCCAAGACTGGTCAAGAGCACAACGCCTAGCTAAAAATCATGGTAGAAACATGATTTTTGAGGTGTTTTTTTACCTTTCTCCCTACCAGATTGTCCAAATTTACCTAGATAAGTGTCAAAATTGACTATTTTATGCCTTCTGAATTCAATGGTGGTCTTGTTTTTTCATTTGGAGGCCTCTATAAGAATCAAAATTCCTAGGGCATTGTGCTCCTAACAGTCAAACCGTGCTGAATTTCTGGGTTTTTTACAAACATAGGCCTCATAGATGGAGTGATATATCCCTAACTATGAGCTTTTTTGCAAACCAGAGAGAGGTTTTTGTTCTTTGGCATGTTCGGAAAAAAAAAAATCCTCCATTTTGCCAAGATGCTTCTCTTATTGTCCACAATATTCTCTGCAAAAAGGTGACGTAAATAGCACTTTGCACAGGCAGAAAAATAGGATGTGAAGATGTGAATGTATCTTTCATTTTGTAATACCTGTGTAAAAACTGAGAGAGGTTATTGTATTTTGATATCTTAGGAACAAAAAAAATCCTCCAATTTCCCAAGATTCATCTTTGTTTGTCCACAATAGGTTCTGAAAAAATATTACTAAACAGGATATTTTTGGAAAATGTGTCTTCAAGGATTTTTTCAAATTTCCCAAATTTTCTCCAAATTTCCTCAAACTTTCGCCATACTTGCTTCATGGAGACCTAAGATGGTATGATATGCTATCATGGATGCATCAATAATCAAATCCAACTTATCCTTCTCTTTCTTCTTGATTACAGTTTCCTTTGCACTGTGATTTCCAGTAGGGTTTATACTGCTCAAGGTCTACGTTCATGCCTTAGTATTCTCCCTCCTTTATTGTGGGTCTTCTTCTCTTCTTCTATGGTGTTTCTCTCTTCCTCCATGATGTTTCTCTCCTCATGAGGGTCTTCATTCTCTTGCATGGCTTCGTTATGAACAGCTGCATATTTTTTCTTTTTCTTTCCTTTTTGTACCTGCTTTGCTGATGAAGAAGGCAAGGTCCCTTCCATAATCTGTGGATCAAACACCTACCTAGGCCCTCTCTGATAAATTTTGGCCAATGTGTCTTTTTTAGCCTCTTTGGTCTTTTTAGGCTTGTTGACCACAAATCTGCTAGATGACCCAATTTGGCTCTGAAATACTGATGATGGTGATGAAATGGGTCCAGTAGGTTGAGTTGATGGAGGAATAGCTGCAGTGGGCTGAGGTGGAGGAGGCATAGTTTCAGCATGTTGAGCTTGTGGAGAAGTGAAGACATCATTGTACATGAAATTTTCCCATGAAATGTTCAGCTGATTTAGGTGATGAACAACAATTATCTTGATCAGAGAGTGGTGGAAGAGGTTATTCATTTGATGATCATACTCTCTAATATGTACTATGTAGGCCATTTTATCAATGATTTTGAACAAGTACTATGGGATGTTGAGCAATTTCACGCTTGTGAAGTGCATGAGAAATATGATATGATATGTGTAGATTCTGGAGAATCTACCTTCAAAAGAGAATTATTTCATGATGATTTTAATCATGGGAGCATATCTATCAAGAAGGTAATTGAAAGGGAAAACTCTCTTTCCTTCATTTTTGTACCGAGCCTTGAGGAATGGTTCATAATGCTGGTCATCTAGATCTTTGTCCTTGAACCATTTCTCACCCACATTGGGTATCCCTGTGGCAGTAGCAATGATGGTTGTGGAGATGGTGAAGGTCACATTTACAAGGGTCACTTGATTGTCTTGAAGGTTTGAGATTAAATCTCTGGTCAAAACAAGGTGATGTTGAACTCTTTGGACCATTTCACATAAATCAAAGCATCCCACATGTTTGAAGCAAGTGAATTCCATGGGTGAGGTCATAAACTCTCTAGTGTTAGTTGGATTAAGCCTCAAAATCCACCCTCCCTTGTAAGGTCTTCTTTCCTCTCTGTCCTCCTCCATGAAATCTCTATCTTCTTCCATCATGATGCTTGTTTTGGTTATGAAAACCCTAGGGAAGGGAAAGGGGAGTGGGGAATAGGTTTAGGGAGTGGGGATGGGTGTAGGAAAAATTATGGAAGTAGGTAACGGGGTTAGGGAACTTAGGGGAGTGATAGAGGATCAAAATACTTAGGGAAATGGGATTTAAAATTTATTATAGGTATAGGGAGGCTACCTAGGAAATTTGTAGCCTAGGAGCTAGGATTTTGGGGAATGTGTCTTAAAAATGGGGATTTAGAGATATGGGGATAGTGATAAGGTTTACTGAGATGTAGGAAGGGTAAATTTGGGTTTAAGGAAACAAATTTATGATGTGGGAGTGAAACTAGGGTTTCTAGCTTGAAAACTCAAAACTTGAAACAAGGAGAATGAACACCATGAAATTTGCAATGATAAAATGTATGGAGGGCTTTGATGAGGTCAACTTAATTTTTTACAAATGAAGGGACCCTAAATTGATGATTAGAAAAACTTACAAGAGGTTTGGAGATTTGTGGGAAAAATTTGGTAGGAGCGCAGCGCCAAGCCCAGGAGCGCAATGCCAGAATGCCAAGAGCACACTGCCACTTGCAAACCTACTTTTGAATAACTTCCGTAATTCCAAATTGGGAGCATAATATATCGTTGGAAAGATATTTGTGTCCACTACACATTGGACCTATCAATCACTGAAAATTATCAATTATAGCCTCTCAAAAATCAATATTCACAAGACTGGTCAAAAAGTGCAGAATGGGGTGAAAAAACCACAACGTTCTCTTGCAGGCCACTTTTGGAGGCCTTCCTAAAATCAAAAGTGATCTCATGATAGCTCATTTCAAAGCTATCTCTATCTAGTTATCATTTGATTCATCAAGAAATTAATTTGGACATTCCATCTAGGAGAAAATTTGAGTTTCGCAAGGTCACTACAGAAGTGCAGCAACTCTCTTGTAGCAACTATATTTTTGAAATTTCTCCCAAACCATAACACCTGTGTAAAAACTTAAGGAGATTTTTCTTCCTTGTTCTATGATTAACAAAAACCTATTTCAGGTTTGTGAAATTCATCTCCATTTGGTCAGAAACATACTTTGAAGAAAAATTGGCCCTATGTGTGGAAAATGATTTTTCACTTGGAATGACTTCTTGAAAAATGATGGAGACATGATGTTTATGAGCTGAAATTGCCTCATACTTGATGAAATTTCATGAATTGGCTTGGGACCCACATTTCCTCTAATTGCTAGTGCAGACTGGTGCAATTTTTTTTTTGATGACCTTGAAAACCCTAATACCTAATGGAGACTCTGACTGAATGAAACCATGATGAAAATTACTGAAATAATAATGAAAACTCTTGGTAATGGTACACTCAGAAAAGTGGTGAAATGAGCTAGCAAGTGATGAAAATTTTGAAAGAGTGAAGCCTGACCTGGGACTACCTCCAGTGACCAAATTTTTGCATGATGACCTAATGGAATGACAAAAATTTCAGAATGGGACCCTAATATGATGTGAAAAGAGATATTTTGATCACTGGTGGTAGGATGTAAAAACTGACACTAACATTGGCTCCAGCTAGGGATGGAAGCTCCTTGGAGGTGTCAAGAACACTGTAGACCAAGTAGCCTAACCATTGGGCATGGAGTCAAAAGCTAAAAACCAAACTGAATATTGAAAACTTGACTCAATAAACTGAACTGATTTAGACTAAAACACAACTGACAACCATTAAGGGAATTTTGAGGTCTAAAATGGGTCTCCTAAGGAAATAATAAAATAATAGTTAAACCAATAAAATAATATTTATGAATTTGCAATTCACATTTTGCATCACAATCCATCTAACCATAGTTAAATTCAATTCAAAAGTTGTACCAAAATAAAATTAATAAAAAAATTGTATTGATGTGACTATAAATAAAAATGAGTTTTTCAAGAAAAAGTCATTATCATTGAACAACTAATGCATTTGTCCTTTGTACTTATATAACTTTAAATAAAATATAAATTCATAAATTCATAAATTCTTAATTATATAATATGATATTAATTTAAATTTAAATTATTTAAATTGTATAATAACATGTAATTAATATACTATATAAATATCATATAATATAATATAATATAATAAATGTAAAAAATTATTTTATGTATGAAGTTTATATTACATATTAAATTGATTTGATTTATAACATAAGAAGAAATAATATATAATATAAAAGGGAATATAATATATATTCCATAACATTTAGATTATTTTTCATTATATTATATATAATATTAATATAATCATAACAAAATGACTTGAGTTGTATTTAAAATTAAATAAAAACAATATTGAAATAGATTTAATTCATATTTATAAGTATAATATAAGATTTATACACATTGACATTTAGATTTTTTTTCCCCAAACCATGTTGAACCTAATATAACTTTTTTCAACATACAAAACTAATATACATTTTTTCATCATACAAAACTAATATGTTTTTTTTCTTTAATTTTAATATTTTTTTTGTATCAGTATTAATATTATAATATTATTATTTATAGATTTGATTTATCCTAAAATTACAAGGTTACATTTTTATTTAATTTGATTTCATATGTATAATATATATGTCTACATATTAACTTATAATTAATTTGAAAATGTAATATTAAATAAAATGAGATGAATATATAATTTAAAAATAAATATATGAAAATATACAAATATAATATTTATTGAAAAGTGTGTAAAGGCATTAAGATTGTGTAGGGATATGCATTGTTTTTTTCAAAAAATATGAAATGACAATAATAATATTTTATTCAAAAAGTTGGAAATGACATTTATTATGAGTACTTTACTTTATGACTTTAAAAGTACTTAGAGCACTACCATGATTAACCATGTGTTTTTATCTACCATTGAGAATGTGACAAGTAAGTACCTTTAACTCAAACAATGCCACCTCAACCATTAGGGATGATGTCATCCCCTAAAATGTGTTTGGTTCTCATAAAGTGAATTTTGATTGTACATTTTCCTTAGGAGGCCCATTTTAGACCTCAAAATTCTTGTAATAGTGAAATGTAGACTAACTGCAAACTTTACTAGAAGATACTACTAAAAATGATGCTCATAATTGAGCTTATACATCACACCTACTCTAACTGATCCATTCATCACCTGATCAAGTGAAATGGAACAACCAATGCAACCATGTAAGAATCTTAGCTGTTATTTGAATTCTCCGCAAGTGCTTGCTTATGAGAAAGAAGAGAGAACTACTAAAAGGCAACTCCCATGAAAACTTGTAATCAGATTGAATCTTAATGAAATTGCAAATCATGAGCCCACCAGCTAACCTCAATAATGCTGCAAAAGGATCTTCATAGTAATACATATTGATTTCCAGCCCATCTAATACATTACTGCTCTACTCTAGGTAGTCTTCGTACTTTGATTTTAAAATTTCCCCAACATCCGTGCTTTCTTCCCTTGATGACTGCAGCAAGTTGACAAACGGATCTTGAAACTCATGAATGACTAATTTTTCCTGATGATCAACAAAAAAAAAAAAATATTCTTCATTACTATCCTTATATGATTGCAAATCTTTATGAGCTTTGTAATGAGAGTCCTGCTGAACAAGACAATGAATTCAAGTGTCGGATCAAAGTTTTATCATCTCTGCTTTGAATCTCATAACCAATTAATGGAGAAGGACTTTGACTACAGATATCATCCAACACATCAGCTATTGGGTCATGAAAAACTTGAAAATACTATTGCAACATATTTTCTATTGGTTCCAATGAGACTACATGACTTTCTACAGTCTACTCATCCTTTTCTTTAGAGACATTATGAAAATTTTCCTTCAAAAACTAAAATGCTTCAAAATGGTACATAATCATCTTGCATCATTTGATCATATGTTTCAGCTTCCAAGCCTTCATTTGCAATTTGAAATTCAATGGAAATCGGTGACTGCAAATCCAGAGCTAAGGAGGCTTCTATATCGCAAACGATTTTCTCAACCATTTCAGGAGAAGGGTTTTAATTAAAAACTTGCTTAAGAAGTTCATTATCTTCCTCAACCTCAACATCAAAACTGAAAGACTTTTGATTTTTAGTCTTGGAAAATTTTTCTCTAAGAAATTGAAATGAAGCAAAACATAAAGGCAAAGATCCTTCACTCATTTCAAAATATTATGCATTTTCCTCACCGTTGTCATCATAGATATGCATCAGTTGATCACTACATTTCAATTACTGAAACTAAGCTTCTTTCTCCCACAAACCAGCTATTGATTGCTCTGCATAATTAACTTCAATTTGGAGAACATAATCATCATCATACTGATCAAAATTTGGCAAATCATCAAAAGAACGAATGTCATCAAACATACACATTAGATCAACAGATTGTTCCTCCATAGATTGATCTACAAATCCATTTTCATGATTGTCTATAAATGAATACAAACAACAATCATTTTTTGATCTATGGTAGCTGGAATAGCAGGATACTTTTTAAGGCCAACAACTTTTTGTTCTTCTGCAATAAGTGAGACATGGTGATCTTTTGCATCATTTCCTCTATTTTACTTGCCAAAATGTTGAGCTTCATTTCTGAAGATGTCAAGCATTCTTTCTCTATGTTATCCCTTTTTTTTTTTCAATCTTAACCTTTTGACTAGAAAATTAGCTTCTACAGCTATTGCATTGTCTAGCATTTCTTTGAGTGTTGTAATGTCCCTTTCTCTCAATCGAAATTCCATTTCTAGATCAAAGGCATCCAGATAGTTTAAGAGGGCTGAACCAAGAGGCATTTTTATATCAGCAGGGATTGAATGGTATACTTTATTGAACTTAGCTTAAAAGTGTTGCACTGTTTCTCCTGGTTGCCTTTTCAAATGATCTTATTCTTCTAAAATTAGAAAATGATTCCTCTTGATCACACATTTATCAAGGAAGACTTTCACAAACTGAAGGAAATAAAAAATACTTGCAACTAGTAAGTTTTCGAACCATTCCTTAGCTTCGCCTTGCAAAGATAGAGAAAATATCCTGATACTAACATCATCTTCATCAACCTCAAAAAGGTCGAGAAATTTTCCAAAACTCTGAATGTGTTTCTCAGTAGTGATGTTAACATATTCTTCATCAAACCTAGGAAGATATTTGTAATAGTTTTAAGGGATATCATGGATTATAGGAGGTAAAATGAGTGGTTTGTATCTATCTGTAATTTTATTAGGTGTAGGAGTATGAACATAAGCTACAGGATTAGTCGTGATCTCTTGAGGTACATCAAGTTGAAGATGGTCATCATAAGATTCGGAAAAAGGGTATCTACCAAGATCAAAAGCGTACCGGGAATTTGAATTTATAACTTTCAAAGGAAAGGAATCTAATGGAGGTCCATGATCTTTTCTCAAACATAATATATTTTGGAAAAATTTCAGGACATTCTCAAGAAAAGAGAAGAAATATTTCATGATAAAGAACATGATGTCTTGAATGAAATTCCAAGTTGAACACCTGACCTTCCCATGTTGTCCTTTCATATTTCTTCACAAGGTTCATCCTCCAGTGGAGTCTTTGAATTTGATTTCAAAACTAATTTGGAGTCGTCAGGTGGATGATTTCAGCGTTTGTGTGCCTAATCACTGTCCATCGTCAGCAATCAATTCTAAACTTTGATGATTTTTCCCAGGGAAGATATGTCACTTCAATTCCCCAGTATGGTTGCTAAGATGTTAGCACTCCACCGAATTTCCAAGGCTGAGAAGAGACCAACAAAGGTAACCACAGACCAAGCTCTCACCAAGTAGCTAACCCTACTAGGCAGGAGGGGGCTCTCTCCAAGGGATCACAAACAAGAGGGGTGTATCAATTAGGTTTGAGGCTAAGTATAGTAGCACAGGGGTTTTTATTAGTTGATTTGTGTGCTGGATGAGTAAATTAGGTCAAAGAGGTAACTAGATCAAGGCAAATAATATCAAAATTGCAGAAATCTGATGGGGCAAGGTAGGTAGCCACTCTAACACTTTAGGGTTATTATGTGAGATGGATCAGACTAGTGAGGTGTTAAAAAGAGCATGAAAGTACATGAATTATTTTTAAATTGAAGAAATGAAACAAATTATGATGATTCTCCCAAAACAGAGCACAAAAGATGTATTATGCTTATCAAATTTGAGAATCAAACATATCATAGGACTGGAATGAACATGGAAGGTACAAAAAATTCATACATATGCAATAGAAGAAGAAACTATGTCAAAATACAGTACCACATGAATCCCAACAAAATAGCTGCAACTCATCCAATATATTCCTGCCAAAATCTGAATACACTAGTGTTTTTGATCAATACAACAACATCCAACCTACTCTATGAGTGAAGAGGTGAAAGATATAGACATTAAAAAACTTCTCCCAACCTCAGTGGTCGAATCCATGATTTACGGAGCTAATCCACAAAAGTTTGAACTAGAAACCTAGAGTATAGGGAGGTCAAACTGACTCATCCCTAACTTTAGTGAAACTGATTCATCAATCCTCAAAAGGAATTTTACCTAATGTATTTACTCTTAGGTAACTCAAAATTATCATAATTAAATTTACACCCATAATTTAAATCATTAAAATAATGATTTTCCATGGTGAAACTCAAAAAACTGAGAAAAAAATCAGAAATACCAGTCATTGGCTAGGAGCGCAGCGCGAGTGTCATGAGCACAGTGCCAACTTCAGCTCAACTTTTGAGGGGGTTACCGATGTCCAAATTGATCTCAGGATAGCTCGTTGGAAAGCATGTTCTGTCTAGTTTCCATAAATGTGTTTGGTTTCCAAAAATTATGAGCTTTAGCCCTCAAAAAGTTGAATATCCCAAGATTGGTCAGGAGCGCAACACCTAGCTGAAAATCAAGGCAAAAACATGATTTTTGAGGTGTTTTTTGACCTTTCTCCTTGCCAGATTGTCCAAATTTGCTTAGAAATGTGTCAAACTTGACTATTTCATGCCTTCTAAATCCAATGGTGGTCTTGGTTTTTCATTTTGAGGAATATATAATAAGCGCAACACCTAGGGCGTTGCGCTCTTGACAGTCGAACTGTGCCAAATTTCTAGTTTTTTTGCAAAACTAGGTCTCCGAGATGGAGCGATATCTCCATAACCATGAAATGTTTTGCAAAAAAAAGAGAGGCTTGTGTTATTTGGAATCTTAGGAACAAAAGCCTCCTCAAGTTTCCAAATATGTTCCTCTTATTGTCCACAATATTCTCTGCACAAAGGTGACTTAAACAAAACTTTGCACATGCAGAAGAATAGGTTGTGAAGATGTGAATGTATATTTCATTCTATAATACATATGTAAAAATGAGAGAGTTTCTTGTAGTTTTATATATTAGCAAAAAAATTCTCCTCCTGTTTCCCAAGATTCATCTTTTTTTGACCACAATAGGTTCTACACAAAGATTTCTAAACAAGATATTTCTGGAAAATGTGCCTTCAATGATTTTTTCAAATTTCCCAAATTTTCTCCAAATTTCCTCAAAATTGCCCCATATTTACTTCATGGAGACCTGATATGGTATGCTATGCTATCATGGATGCATCAATAATCAAATCCAACTTATCCTTCTCTTTCTTCTTGATTATGGTTTCCTTTGCACTGTGATTTCAAGTAGGGTTTGTACTACTCAAGGTCTATGTTCATGCCTTAGGATTCTCCCTCCTTTATTGTGGGTCTTCGTCTCTTCTTCTATGGTGTCTCTCTCCTCCTCCATGATGTTTCTCTCCTCATGATGGCCTTCATCATCTTGCATGACTTCCTCATGAACAATTTCCTCTTTTTACTTTTTCTTTCCTTTTGTACATGCTTTGCTAATGAAGAAGGCAATGTCCCTTCCACAATATGTGGAGAAAACACCTTACTAGACCCTCTTTGATAAATTTTGGCCAATGTGTCTTTTTCAGACTCTTTGGTATTTTTAGGCTTGTTGGTCACAACTCTGCTGGATGACCCAATTTGGCTCTGAAATATTGATGATGGTGATGAGATGGGCCCAGTAGGTTGAGTTGATGGACGAATAGGTGTAGTGGGATGAGGTGGAGGAGGCATAGTTTCATCATGCTGAGCTTGTGGAGCGGTGAAGAAATCATTGGAAATGAAAGTGTCCCATGAAATTTTCAGCTCATTTAGATGATGAAGGACAATTATCTTGATCTAGGAGTGGTGGAAGAGGCTATTGATACTCTCTCTTATGTACTATGTAGGCCATTTTATCAATGCTTCTGAATAAGTAGTATGGTATTTTGAGAAATTTCACTCTTGTGAAGTGCATGAGCAATTTGATATGATAAGTGTAGAGTCTGGAGAATCTGCCTTCATAAGAGAAGTATTTCATGATTATTTTCATCATGGGAGCATATCTATCAAGAAGTTAGTTGAAAGGGAAAAATCTCTTTCCTTCATTTTTGTACCGAGCCTTGAGGAATGGTTCATAATGTTTGTTATCTAGATCTTTGGCGTTGAACCATTTCTCACCCACATTGGGTATCCCTGTGGTAGATGGTTGTGGAGATGGTGAAGGTCACACCTGCAAGGGTCACTTGATTGTCTTGAAGGTTTGATATGAAAATTGTGGTCAAAACAAGGTGATGTTGAACTCTTTGGACCATTTCATAGAAATCAAAGCAACCCACATGTTTGAAGCAAGTGACTACCATGGGTGAGGCCATCAACTCTCTAGTTTTAGTTGGCTCAAGCCTCAAAATCCTCTCTCCCTTGTGAGGTATTCTTTCCTCTCTGTCCTCCTTCATGAAATCTCTATCTTCCTCCTCTATGATGCTTGTTTTGGTTATGAAAACCCTAGGGAAGGGAAAGAGGAGTGAGAAATAGGTTTAGGGAGTGGGGATGGGTGTAGGAAAAATTAAGGAAGTAGGGAAGGGGTTTAGGGAACTTAGGGGAGTGATAGAGGATCAAAACACTTAGGGAAATGGTATTTAGAAATTTATTACATGTATAGGGAGGCTACCTAGGAAATTTGTAGCCTAGGAGTTAGGGTTTTAGGGAATGTGCCTTAAGAATGGGATTTAGCGATATAGGGATAGGGATAAGGTTTACTGAGATGTAGGAAGGGTAAATTTGGGTTTAGGGGAACAAATTTAGGATGCAGGAGTGAAACTAGGGTTCTAGATTGAAAACTCAAAACTTGAAACAAGGAGAATGAACACCATGAAATTTGCAATGAAGAAATGTATGGAGGGATTTTATGAGGTTAAATTACTTGTTTACAACTGAATGTACCCTCAATTTATGATTAGAAATACTTGCAAGTGGTTTGGAGAGCTGTGGGCGAAATTTGTGTAGGTTTTAACCCTGAACAGAAATTATCTACACACGAATCTTATAACAGAAAATAAACAATAGCGAGAGCATAAAACATAAAACAGATAAACACAGAGATTTTCCCCTGGATCCCAAATTGGGACGACCAGCTTGATTTTTCATTACAATCCTTTTAGTGTTGCAACACATATATATATACATGCCGAAGCATACATAAACCCCAATCCATTAACCTTGGATTAGAACATAACCATAGTTCCCTTGACCGGATCTACAAAATACCAGGGGCCGAAAACCATCGTACCCCAAAACCATGTGCAAACTCATGCACAAAACATGGGTGGGTCCGCATATGAGTGGGACCACATACCAAAAAAAAATTCGCTGGGGCTCTGCCCTGGACCCCGGCAGGGGGGGATACCGCCCCCCTTGCTGCGCCCGGCGCAACGTACAGTGCGTGGGGCTAGTCGTGGAAAGAATATAACGCATACCCAACATTCTCCCACTTGTTGTTTTCTTTCCACGGGGGGCCACAGGAGAGCTTAGTCATTTGGCCAATTCTTCAACACCCATTGTTTCTCTACACCAAGAGAACTTCTGAGTGCTCACAGACTTCGTCAATGCATCCGCAACATTCTTCAAAGTGTCCACCTTTACCACCAACACCCTTTTAGCCTCAACCATATCTCTAACAAAGTGATATTGAACATCAATGTGCTTTGTCTTCGAATGATAAGCAGGGTTCTTAGCCAAGAAAATTGCACTTTGGCTATCACAGTCTATCTTTATAGCTTGTTGTACCAACCCCATACTTGAACACAATCTCTGCAACCAAACTGCTTCCTTGCTTGCATGAGTGGCTGCTATGTATTCTGCCTCTGTAGTTGAAAGAGCCACTACAGACTGTCTTTTACTCATCCAACTGACCGCACCTCCAAATAGGCTAAACACATACCCACTTGTAGATCTTCTTTGGTCCAGATCTCCAGCCCAGTCTGCATCAACAAAACCACGAATGTCCAACATTATTTCTAATCCTGGTCTTCCCTGGTAGCACAAGCCATAATCACTAGTGCCACGTAAATATCTAAAAACCCGCTTCACTGTTGTCCAATGCTCCTTCCCCGGGTTTGACATAAACCTGCTCAATACTCCCACTGCATGTGCAATGTCTGGTCTAGTACAGACCATTGCATACATCAGGCTACCCACTGCACTTGCATATGGAACACGAGACATATCCTCCTCTTCTTCTTGTGTCTTGGGACACTGTTCAGCAGACAGCTTTGCACCTATAGGAATAGGAACACTCACCGGTTTACTATCCTGCATATTGAACCTCTGCAATATAGTCTCGACATACTTCCTCTGGTTTAACCAGAGCTTCCTCTTTGCCCGATATCTCTTAATTTCCATGCCCAAAATATAATTTGCAGCACCCAGATCCTTCATGTCAAATTTGGAGAACAGTTGGGTCTTCAAATCTTGGATAATTTCTTTGTCATTTCCAATCAACAACATATCATCCACATAAAAGACCAAATAAATAACACGGTCACCAATTAATTTAAAATAAACACAGTGATCCTCCTTGCTTCTAGTGAAGCCAAGTCCCCGTATATAGGTATCAAATTTCTGATACCACATCCTTGGTGATTGTTTTAACCCACACATCGACTTCTTCAACCTGCATACCAGGTCTTTCTTACCCTTCACCATAAAGCCTTCAGGTTGCTTCATGTAGATCTCCTCTTCTAGATCCCCGTGAAGAAATGTTGTCTTCACATCCATCTGTTCTATCTCAAAATCAAATGCAGCAACAATAGATAAAAGTAATCTAATAGAAGTAACTTTGGCAACAGGAGAGAAAATATCACCAAAATCAATTCCTGGCACTTGGGAATAACCTTTTGCTACCAACCGAGCTTTGTATTTCTCCACCTTTCCTTCTACATTCATCTTCTTTTTAAACACCCATTTTCTCCCTATGGGCTTCCTTCCAGCCGGCAACTCCACCAGATCCCATGCCTCATTTTTGTGCAAGGCTGCCATTTCATCAACCATGGCCTCCTTCCAGAGTTTTCCATCCTTTGAGTCTACTGCCTCCCTGATAGTTCTGGGATCGTCATCAGTTATAGTTAAGGAAAAACCTGAACAGAAAGCAGATGGACTATACCTTTCTGGTTGCCTTCTTTCCCGAACTGATCTTCTCAAAGCTGGAGTTTGTGGCTCTTCCTCTTCTGAGTCTTCTTCTATTGTAGAGTCTGATTCATCCTCCTTTAGCTCAAACTCTATCTTCTCAGGTTCCTTTGGTAGGACTTCATGTTTAACAACATCTTTCACTTCTCTAAACACCACATCTCTACTGTACACAACCTTCCTTGTTTCTGGGTTCCAAAGCTTGTAACCCTTTAAACCATCCTTATACCCAATAAAGATGCACCTTTCAGATTTATTATCCAACTTGGTCCTTTTCTCCTTTGGAACATGTACATATGCATCACATCCAAATACCCTTAGATGTGAAAGAGAGGGTTTTTTACCAGTCCATACCTCATGTGGGGTCTTATCCTCCAACGCTGATGAAGGTGATCTGTTAACTAAGTAACATGCAGTCTCCACTACCTCTGCCCAAAATTCTTGTCCTAACCCGGTACCACTGAGCATGCTTCTTGCCTTTTCCATCAACGTTCTATTCATTCTTTCTGCAACTCCATTTTGTTGAGGTGTGTATGGAGTAGTCTTCTGCCGTGCTATACCACACTTCTTACAGAACTCTTCAAATTCCTTCTTGCATAACTCCCCACCATTATCTGTCCTCAACGCCTTTATCTTCTTCTCTGTCTGGTTTTCCACCAGAGCCTTAAATTCTTTAAATTTGTCAAAGACTTCAGATTTCTTCCTCAAGAAATATATCCATGTATTCCTTGAGAAGTCGTCTATGAATGAAACATAGTACACAGACTTTCCCAGTGATGGAACTGACACAGGTCCAAACACATCATTGTGCACAAGTTCTAATATCTTGTTCACCCTCTTAGCACCAGAAGGAAAACTCACCCGATTCTGCTTCCCATATACACAATGTTCACAGAAATCGAAATCCAGAGAGAAATTAGACATACCTTATACCATACCATTTCTATGTAGTATCCGAAGGCCCTTCTCTCCAATATGTCCAAGCCTTTGATGCCATAGCATGGTCTTTTCTCCAGAGACAGCTAAGCTTTCCGCTCCATTTTTAGGAACCACATAACTGTTACACCCATCAATAACAGTGCTACCTTGTAGCTTGTACAGAGTTCCAGTCCGAACTCCCCGCATTAATACCAGTGCTCCCCGAACCATCTTGCATGCATCTTTCTCGAACATTGTTTTTACACCTGCATCATCCATCTTGCTTACAGAAATCAGATTTCTGGCCAATGCAGGAATATGCAGAACACCAGGAAGTGTTCTAATCCTTCCACCTTGCAGCTTCAGCTTGACCTTTCCACGTCCAATGATTCCGGCCTTCCTATCATCCCCTAGGAAGACATCACCACCATCATATTTCTCATACTCGCAGAACCACTCCCTATGGGGAGTGAAGTGAAAGGATGCACCTGAGTCAATCAACCATGACTCATGATATACATGTGTATTTAAAGAAGAAGCCAAATACACATCTCCACCTTCATCCGAGGTGGTTTTTGCCTCTGCAGAAGGAGCTTCATCAGATCCCTTTCCTTTCTCAGGAGCTTTAGATCTACATTCCTTTTTGTAGTGTCCTTCCTTTCCGCATTTCCAGCACACCTTTACAAAATTTCCAGGAGATTTAGATCTCCCTCTAGATTTAGATCTCCCACTCGAAACCTTATTCTTGTTTCTGTTCTAGGACCTTCCTTGTACAGATAAGGCATCTCCATTCTAACCCTCCATATTTCTCCGTCTCATTTCCTCCGACAGCAAGGCTGAGACAATGTCATCAAAATTCAAGGTAGTTGTATTGCTACCTATTGCAATAACCAGACTGTCCCACGAGTCTGGTAGAGAGCACAACAAACTGATGCACTTATCTTCATCTGAGATTTTAATATCAACAGACAACATCTGACTTACCACAGTATTGAAGGCGTTCAGATGCTCTGTCACCGAGTCTCCATCCTTCATCCTCAGGTTATACAGCGTTTTCCACAAGAAAAACTTATTCACCAGAGACTTAGATTGGTACAAAGTCCCAAGTTTTTCCCACAAATTCTTCGCCGTAGCTTCCCCAGATACATTCAACAATACTGAATCTGAGACACACAACCGTATTGTGCTTTTAGCCTTCCGATCCAGTTTCTTCTAGTCTTCATCTGACATTCCTGTTGGCTTAGTACCTGGATCTACCGCAATCCACTGATCTTTATCCACCAGCAGATCCTCCATCTTGAGCTTCCACAACTCAAAACTCTGACAATTAAATTTCTCGATCTCTATCTTTCCGTTGCTCGCCATCTTCTCTCACCGCAAGAATTGATCCTACAGATCTCCCACTGAACAGGGTCTACCTCAGGCCCGAACTAAAAAACCCTCAGCAGCAAAGGCGTCCCCTTGAAGCTGAAACAGCTCTGATACCAAATGTAGGTTTTAACCCTGAACAGAAATTATCTACACACGAATCTTATAACAGAAAATAAACAATAGCGAGAGCATAAAACATAAAACAGATAAACACAAAGATTTTCCCCGGATCCCAAACTGGGACGAACAGCTTGATTTTTCATTATAACTTTAGTGTTACAACACATATATATACATGCCGAAGCATACATAAACCCCAATCCATTAACTCCCCGGATTAGAACATAACCGTAGTTCCCTTGACTGGATCTACAAAATACCAGGGGCCAAAAACCATCGTACCCCAAAACCATGTGCAAACTCATGCACAAAACATGGGTGGGTCCGCATATGAGTGGGACTGCATACCAAAAAAAATTTCACCAGGGCGCTACCCTGTGACCCCCCTGCTGCAGCTGGCGCAACGTACAACGCGTGGGGCTAGTCGTGGAAATAATATAACACATACCCAACAATTTGGCAGGAGTACAGCGCCAGAATTCCAGGAGTGCAACCCCACCTTCAAACCTACTTTTTGATGACTTCACAAAGTCCAAATTTGGTGCATGATAGCTCTAGAATGCCAGGTGCGCAACCCCACCTTCAAACCTACTTTTGGATGACTTCACAAAGTCTAAATTTGGCACATTATAGCTCGTTGGAAATATATTTTGTCTAATACACAATGGACTTATCAAACACTGAAAATGATCAAGTATAGCCCCTCAAAAATTAATTCTCCCAAGATAGGTCAAAAAGTTTAGAATGGGGGTGCAAAAAACGCAGTGTTCTCTTGCAGACCACTTTTGGAGGCCTTCTCAAACTCCAAATTGAGCTCAAGATAGCTCATTGGAAATATATCTCTATCTAGTTATCATTTTATTCATCAAGAAAGTCATGTGGACACTCCATATAGGATAAAATTTGAGTTTCCCAGGGTCACTACAGAAGTGCAGTAACTCTCTTGTAGCAACTATATTTTTGATATTTCTCCCAAACTGTAACACCTGAGTAAAAATTGAAGGATGTGTTTCTTCCTTGTTCTATGATTGATAAAAACCACTTTCATTTTTGTGAAATTCATCTCCATTTGGTCTGAAACATAATTTGAAGTAAAATTGGCCCTATGTGTGGAAAATTATTATTCCCTTGGAATGACTTCTTGAAAAATAATCGAGACATGATGTTTATGAGCTAAGATGGCCTCATACTTGATGAAATTTCATGAAGTGGCTTGGAACCCACATTTCCTCTAATTGTTGGTGTAGGATGGTGCAATTTTATTTTTGATGACCTTGAGAATCCTAATACCTAATGGAGACTCTGACTGAATGAAACCATGATGAAAGTGACTGAAATAATAATGACAACTCTTGGTGATGGTACACTCAGCAAAGTGGTGAAATGAGCCAGCAAGTGATGAAATTTTTGAAAGAGTGAGGTCTGACCTAGGACTACCTCCAATGACCAGATTTTTGCATGATGACCTAATGGAATGACAAAAATTTCAGAATGGGACCCTAATATGATGTGAAAAGAGATATTTTGATCACTGGTGGCAGGATGCAAAAACTGACACTAACAGTTGGTATTTTTATTATATTTTTAGGATTTAATTTATATTTTATTACTATTTTTAATTTTGACTTTTGACTTATTTCATTTAATTCTCTTAGTTTATTTCTAAATTTAAAATTATAACTATTATTGCTTTATTTGTTAGTTAATATTGGTAAAATTTGTAATTAATAATATTATTTTCTCAACGTCTATTTTAATTATTTAATTATTTCTTATTTCTTAGTATCTTAGGGTCTTGACCATTTCCATCTCTACACTATATACATTTATGTAAAGGATCAACCAAATCATCATTCTCCTAATGATGAACTACATTTGGTAGTTCGAAACGCGTCGGTTCTATAATTTCCTATGCGATTTCCGGAAGATTTATAAATAATATGACAGTTAATAACGACGAGACTAAAGTCATGATCATTAAATAAAAAATATCGCCCATGGTCGTTTCATATATGATAACCATTGTTTAGAGTAGGATTCTTCTTACAAATATTGGGCATTGACTTTCCTCATCAATTCAACTCAAATTATAGCACCGAGAAAAGGATTTTTGGAGGCTAGAAAGCTTAGTATGAGCTTCAAAACAATTGTAATTCAGTTGATCATTACATTTAGAGTAAAAAAATGCTCCTCTTTGACACACTCGTCACCCCTGTGGTCTTATACGGATGTGAAGTTTAGGGTTGCAGCATATCTAGAGATTTGTGGAGAAAGATTAAGATGATTCAAAATCAATTCATAACCTACAACCTTAATATCAAGGGAAATAATCCCTATCCTATCCTCTTGATCAAAGTTGGCATGGCCCCCATTGAAAGTATAACTATGTTTAGATATCTAATGTATAAGAAGAAGTTTTACAACATGTAATCCAAGAGGCTCCCAAAAATTTCTTCTAACTTTAGTCAAAACCCCCACCTTGGCCTCAAGCGCGGGTGCCATAAGGATGCTGAGTCTTGGCTCAACCATTGGGGGGTTAAGGAGGAGATCATCATGGGAAGCAAGGATAGTGTAAAAGATACTATTACCTCCAAGTTAAAGGAAAAGTTTTGGGATGATAAGGATGTGGAGGGTAAAAGGAAGCTAAGATACTATAAGGAGGTTATCAACCCCACCCTTGATAACAAAAATTATCTCTCAGTGTTGACTAGCACTAAGAAAAAATTGAACATCACTAGGATAAGAACTAACTTTCATGAGCTTCGAATTGAAACCCAGTGGTGGTCTACTCCCAAGACCCCCTGGGATGATAAAATCTATCAGATTTTTGATACTAAGAAGGTGGAAGATGAAAACACTTCCTTTTAGACTACTCGACTCTTACTCACATTCGCTCTCAATTCTCTAACATCTTCCACCCCTCCAATATTCTTGACTTATTAAGCCAACCCAACTATAATGATCTTGGAGCGCTTCTTTCTCTTCTTTTTTTATCACAGAAATAAGATTTTGAAGAACCACAATTATATCCTTTTTCTTTTCTTGAGGTCGGATATACTGCATTGGTCTTAGTGGACAATAATAATAATAATAATAATAATCAATATGAGTTATTTTTTATTAGTCTTAACCACAGTATTAAAAATCGACCGGGTCAAACTGAAAATCGGTCAAACTAGCCGGTCAGACCCTTAGCCGGTCAAAACTGGTCCAAAAACCTGATTTAATCCATTCTCTCGCCTTTTTTCTTGGTCAAACTGGTGTTGACCGATCAGTTAAGGATGGAACCCAGCGGTTTATCCATAAACCAGCCGGTTCTGTCCTTAACTGGCCGGTCTACGGCCAAGGCCGTAAAAGGGACCCACGCAAGCTTATTTTTCTGGTTTAGGGTTGATTTGGAGGGAAGAGGAGGGTTTTTTCCTTCCAAAAATACCCTCTCTAATCCTTTATAAGCCGGGGAAACCTCTCATTTGTCTCACACCATCTCATTTTGAGATTTTGTGAGTTTGATTAAGAGCTTGGAGAGTGTTGAGTTTTTGCTGGAGTAGTGGAACAACATAGAATTAGAGGCTTGCCGCTTGAGCTAAGTAGTAACCATCATGACTCCAGAAGGCAAGGATACTGCATGGGCTCATTGTGATATGAGATGGAAAAACGATTTGCAAATTGTTAGGGTCCCGTGATTTGGCCAATTGGCGAGCCAAATGACGATGTAACATCAAACCAAGCTATGGAGCCCAAGGACCTAGCCTTCCTGGACTCAGAGAGGGCTCTCTCTATTAGATGTAAAAGATATCGGTGTGTTCGCTTATGGTGTTCTGATATTAGGCTAGTTATGAAGTGAGTTTTTTGATTTTTGGTTTTTAAGTTTGTGAGGGTAAAACTGATCAAAGATGTAAAAATGGATAACAAGAAGTCAGATCAATTGGGCTATGGGGTCAGATAGGTCAAGGAAGCTATGAGATGATGATGCAAGGTTGCTGTAGGGCCGATTTGATTCACGGTAGAAGGGATCTTTGGGCAGAATGGAGTAAATGGACATCAAGCTTGTGAAAGATGAGGGATTTCAAGTGTAATTAGTTGATAGCATACATAAACATGTTATAGCAAGCCATTAATCATGCTAAGTGTAACTATGAGCTAATTAATACACAGAAATCAAACATTCCAGCCATACATAGAAGTATAAGACCCTCTAACTTTGGGAAATGGCTATCAGACTTTGGGGAAAACACATAAGAAGGACTACCAACTCATAAAACTATGCCGGAATGCCTAAACACAGTCTTTAAGTTATTGGGCACTTGGACAAACAAGCTTTCATAGTTTTAGGCAAAGGGCTAGATCGGGACTAGGGCTCCTTGGTTCAACAAGATGATCAACTAATCAGTCAAAGAGAAAGTTTTATGGACAGAACTATGGACAGCTTATAGGTAGGCAGGGCACACCATACATCCTACTCAACATGCATAGAACTTGTAAATAAAACTAGCAAACAGTATCCTTAAGTTACTAAAGAGCAGTTAAGAATTCTTTAGCATAACTAAGGAAGAAGAAAACATCAAACTATGAAGATTCAGGAATTTTGAGGTGCCTCCATGGGCATATCTCAAAATCAATCTCTACTGATCTATAGCAGCAAGAAGCATGTATTATGAATGAAAACTAGAAGAAAAAAACATAGCAAGAAACACTATACCATTCTACCATGTCGTGGAATCCATCACCAATCCTTCATCATTCATCAAAAGCATCCAAGAGGCAGTCCAAAAATCATAACGCAAGTATGTTCTTCAAAGCTCATATGACCAATATATTGATTCTTCTCTCAAGTTCAGCCTCTGTTTTACAATGAATCCTTGTGGAATAAATAGGCTAGAGGAAGGAAAACCTCATGGAGCAACTAGCTATCCCATTGGCCAAGTCAAAATATCTAAACTTGTCCTTGAGGCTTTACAAAGCCCAAGGCACAAAATATCCCATAAAATATCTAAAAAACTGCTAAAAACGGAAATTATATTGACTTTACATCATTTCCCAAGTGTAAAAATAGCTTAACGCACATTTGGGAAAAGCAGATTTTTGAGGTTCAAAAATTACAAAAATACTTCATATTTATATCTGAAAAAGGTCCCCTGACTTGCTGGAGGCAATTGGCAGCCTTCCCGATGTTGAAACGAGGCTCATGATGGCTCGTTGGAAAGCTCTCTTTATCTACTTTCCGGCGCAACTGAAATCATCTCAATCTGATGTCTGGAAGTTCCCCAAAACTGTATCTATGTGTAAAAAACCAGGAAATAGCAGACTGCTGATATGGCGGGCAGAATGTGCAAAAAGTGGGCATTTTTCGCCAATTTGAGGGAGCGAATGATCTCCGAATGCCCTGAAAATCACTGGGGACCTGCTCATAGAATTATGGCATCCACTGGCATCATCCTTCTCCCTTGAAAAATCCTCAAACTGAAATGGCGCAATTATGAGTTTTCGACCAAAAACCCAAAAAATGCCAAAAAACAAAAAGTTGTCGAAAAGGGCTCAATTTTGGCATGCATGACCCTCAAGGGTCCATAGCAACGTGCTCCGAAGCTGATGCCAAAATATCAAGGGCTGATATGCTTTTCTCCTCTTTCCGTGCCGGGCGCTCCTTAAAACTGCTATTCTTGATCATCATCCTTATGTTGCTGCTCAAACTGCTGAGTTGCTACTGTTCAGCACTTTCTTCCTCTGTTTCCTGCTACCTTGCCTTGGAGGCATTTTGACCTAAATATGCTTTGGAAGAAACAAACTGCCTCACTGTGTGTAAACTGCCCTTTTGGAGTCAAACTGTGTCAATGTACTGCTTTGGCAGAGAAACAATGTGATTCGGATGGTTTGCAACAGGTTTCTTATAATACACAACCTCTGCTCTCTTTAGAAAATGACCTTCTACCTTGAATATATCTCTGTCAACAGAAATTTTCAATAAGAGACCAAACAGTGGAATGAAGGACAGACTGTTAGGAGGAATTTGCTGTGAGAAGTGTCAAAATTACCTTGTCCTTGTGAGTTTTTTAAGAGGTCACTCAATACATCTTAATCCTTGCCCATGGTAGATTTTGCAATCATTAAAATCCTGCCTTGTCGAAGTATGCTAATCAACCACCAAAGTTCACACCATACACACAATCACCTTATGTGCCGACACACAGTCAATCTCACTGTCCATAGAGAAAAAAGTGACAGATCTTGGAAATGCTTCAGAGGTTTCAACCAAGCCTTTTGATGCTTTGCAGATATAAGAAACCTTTGTCCTTTGAAGAAGAAGGTGAAAACACAGTTTTGAGTTCAAAACTTTATTCCTTGTAGGTATTTCATTAGAATATTCAGCATTTTAACACAGTTTCAGTCACTGTTCATAATATAGGGAAAAGGGGCTTATGTTGTTTTTATGATGTAGTAGCAAGGCCTGCAGCCTTCAACAGTAAAAACTCCCCATCAAACAAAAACTTCCTTCTCTATACCCCACTGTTTCTTTATACCAGCTTTTCCCTACCTTTGAATACAGATGATGACCTTTACTTACAGGATATGCTATAAGGAACTGAAGTTAAGACTTTGTTTTCTCCCTTTGATAAAATAGAAGAAACTCTTTTTGAAAGATCAAAAATGTATATGAGGGCCACTGCTGTCTAAAAACTGACCTATTGTTCACCCTTTAATCACATTGTGCTCCTTCCTTCTTTCAATATTGTTCCACTGTGTTTTGTGAGGGGTTTAATGTCTTGTCTCTTATCAACATAAATCATAGTTTGAGGGCAATCACAAAAGCTCTATAATGCAACTTCCACAGCTCTTTTTTTATGTTTCATCCTTAGCTAGCAAAACCACAGTCAGTCTCATTTTTCTTTGCCAATGAAAACACCAAACACAACTGTGATTTTTCACCATGATTTCATCCCCTTTCACTTCACATCAACAATATTGCAAAGGTCATATAGGCATATAAACTCCTTTAAAATGGTGGCAAGGATTTTTAGAAGGCTGGAGCAGCCTTTAGAAGTAATGTGGAGGCGTGTTGAACCTTTGAAATGTGCGCGGTGTGTTTGCAATGGAGAGCGGCGTGCAAGGTTGTGGTGTCGGGTCACTGTCGGGCCGACAGGACCAACACGCACAGGCGCGTCGCGCCTTAGTTATGGCCTTTTGTATTTTTCGCTCCAGGCGCGTCGCGCACTTTTCCAGGCGCGCCGCGCAACACTTCGACCCACAAAAACTCTGTTTTTTATTCAATGCCTCCTTTTCTGATCTTGAGGGCAGCAAAAGGGATCAAATGCTCGGGCTTTTGATTTTGCATGATGAACTTCCAATGGTATTTAACTTGTTTGGAAATGAAAAGACCACAATATCTTTGGTTGTGACTCGGAAGGGTTTGGGAGACCTTTCTTCCCTTTAAACCATTAATATGTCATTTGAAAGAGAAACAAAAAGATTTATGCATGTGTCCAGACGGGCCCATACTTTAAAATGCTGGCATAAAGGTCTGTGTTATGTATTTGAAAGTGGTTTTCTGTTGCTTTTGGCCTTTTCAACATAGCAAGTATACTCAGAAATCACTAGTAATTGATGAAGCATCCTCGGCCATTCTTCAAGGGGAAAAATTTACCTTTTGACCCTGAAAATGATAGTGTTTGCTCTGGATGTTCTGGCGGTGATAATACTTACTGTGAAACTGATCTGATTGCCAAGTGTCTTTTAACATATTTTCTGACTGTGGGTGCAGAAATCAATTGCATTTATTCAAGCGCTTTCCTCTTAGTCCATTTCTAAAAGAGATATCTTCAATCATCTTTCTCTTACTCAATTGTATTGATATGGTGCCATCAACTTTTTAAAGTGAACATGCCTATATAATTTTTAGGATCATTCTCCAGAAACTGAAGATATGTCAAAGTGCTTCCTTGTATGTTATGAACCTGTAAACTTACTTGTAGGACCCTTTGCTGCAGAAGAAATTTAACTGTTGCCTCAAATATCTTTTATAATTTCTGATTCTTGAATGGCATACTTGTCTCTGACATTTGAAAGGAGATGGCTTACCCTTGGTTTGACAAACTCTGCCTCTAAGTGCTTCATCAACCCTTTCCAACTGTAGGTGTCCAAAATGTGTTGCATTCTTTTAGACTTGGTCATGGTCTATTGATCAAGAAGGGCGCTGATTTCCAATACACTTTCTCCGCTCAAAAACTATTACCATGATGTCTCTGTCCACTTGAATAATGAAAACATATGCTTGTTTCAAGCTTTAAAAACCTAACAGTATGTCACAGTATCTCTTTGCCTATTTTATGAACAATCATTTCAGCGGTGATGTCTCTTGATGATAAAACTTAAATTGCCCTTACCAGCTGATCTTCTTTCTATGCCTTTCAAAGTTTTCAACACTCAGATGATAACTTGTGGATAGAATGTATTTTGAAATTTTGATTGTTCCCTACTTAGAGGAGGAAATGTCTCTTTTTGGAGCAGTGGCATGCATATTCAAATTGTCTCCTGTCCAATATGATGTATAGCTTGAAAAAAATTTCCCTATGAGTAGGAAAATCAATACCTTTTGAAACATAAACACCATCTGTTACCTGTGTAATGGCTTTTTCTTTCCTTCTTTGTTTCTTTCCACTGCATCTTTGATCATTCAGTCTTTTCAAACAGTTAATGCCTTGGCCATCTGCTCATGAATGAAGGAGGCCCTTCACTTAGCAAAGTATCTGAAGATTATTTGATAATGCCTTTGAAAAACAAACAACCTTTCTTCTGCCTGTGTGATGACATGATCTGTCAGCATCTCTTCAATTTGGTCTTGTGGGAAAGCAAACTGCCTCTGATTAGAATTGTTTTTACTCATGATATGCCTTTCTAAAGTTTAACAATTCACATGATTTGAAAACTTCTCATGACTTCCTTTACAAGACCAAAGTCTGTTTTCCTTTGAACTGGCATACCTCAGATTCTATCCCTGCTGTGATTATCACTTACACTCAGAAAACCTAGAATCTTTGTTTCACTGTTCAGTAAAAAGAAAACCTGGACTTTTGCAATCCTTTAAGTCAATACTGGCCAGCGCCCTCTGCTTGTAGATGAAGGAGGCGCCCTAAACCCTCTGCTTGTAAATGAAGGAGGTTCTTGGCCATGAAAAATTACCAGTTTGCTGTGACAGTGGTGTCTTTCCCTTACTGTGATTTTTTCATGCTGGAAGGAGCTGTAAGGTTTTGATGAGTGAATTTTTGTTTTGCAGATATATCTCAGGCTCATGTTACATTTAGAAGCAGCTGTTCTTCTAACTGTAGTTTCAAGCATTTCCTCCTGAGATGAAGTTATATTTCCTGCCTTTGTAGAATCCATAAAGCGCTGTGAAACACCTAATAGTCAGCTTGAGACTGTGGTTTGTGCAGTGCTGAGACCTGGGGGTGTAAGTGGCGTGACTTAGAGCTGTTTGTCAATTTCATCTGCAGAGTGGGAGGTCAGTCATGGTTGGTCTGTAGCAGATGGAGGCTTTTTTGGCCTTTTGATGATTGCCAAGGGTAAAATTTCTTAAAGCGCCACTTCCTAACATAGGGGAAACCTTTTGAAACAGACTTGGACTTTTCTTTTTGGAGCTGATGGGCAGACCAGTAGGGCTGAAGCTAGATAGGATAGTGATAATGAGGTTTTGATTTTGACAGGGGTGGACTGAAAAGTAGAAAGGCGAAAAAAGTTTTAGGAGGGCTTTCTAGATGACAAATTGACATAAGGAAATCAGCTTCTAGAAAACTCAGCTATAGATATAGTCATCACTAACATGTAAAAAAATACTGATGGCTAACACAAATATTGCCAAAAATATATTGTAGGAGGGGGTATTTACAGGTTCAAGCAACACTTGGCTGGGATAGGAGGCCATGTAAAGTCATGTGGAGCACCAAATGAAGTAATAGGGCATATTAGGGCATAATACCTTCAGAATTTTGAGACTCAAGTCACTGAACCAATAGAGAATTTTGTGACTGGAGTAGTTTCAAAGTTTGGCAGTCGAGATTCGGGAGACTGTTAGAAAATTATATATTATGGAGCAATGAAACACATAAAATATGCGGAAAATACAAGCACACAAAACACATAAAACCAGAGAGACACAGATATACGTGGTTCACCCAATTTGGGCTACGTCCACCCCAAACAAAGGTTCTTCCTTTTCTATTATCCAAAGAAAATGAGGAGACAAAACCTACAAACAGATCCGCTCGTAATATCCTATGCCCTCTCTCCGCCTCCCTCTCGTTTCGCTCCAGAATACCATAATACACAAACCGCAATACAATGCCCTATATACAAGGGGGTTTCCTAGGGCAAGTCTCCCAATCTAAACATAACTTCTACCGTCGTATCATTTGCCTAATGAACTACCGCATTGACTAGAAATTACTATACTTACAAGGCAATTTAGCCCTGCGTAGCCTCAGCGCTGCCCTAACTCCGTGGGGTCTGTGCGCGCCGCCCCCACCGGACCCCCACTGCAATGACACTCAGAATACGTTGCCGCCCCCAAGGTACAGGGTCCAATGCTGTGATACAAAGTAAACAAGATAATTAGGCTCCACACCCAACACCTACTTGAGACCGGACAGCAACTCTACCACGTTTATTTGTCGACAAATTTCACCCTTTGACTGGCTGTTTCTCATCTTCATTGTCATCCTTGAAGACCAATTGAAACTGAGCATGTTCTCAGTTTCTCCCTGGTTACAAATTTTGTTAGCATATCTGCACGATTCTGGCTAGTGTGTATCTTTTCCAGCTTCAACTCTCCATTTTCCAATACTGACCGTATGAAATGGTACTTGAGATGTATGTGTTTAGTCCTGGAATGAAATGCTGAGTTCTTTGCAAGATGAATAGCACTTTGGCTATCACCGTATAGTGTGCCCATATCATGCTTCTTACCCAATTCATCCATAAACCTTTGTAACTAATTGCTTTTTTTGTAGAATAGGCCTCTCGTAGCAAAGAACATTAATGGCCGTTGTTGAAAGTGCACACATTTGATTTTAAAACTAACTGCCAATGCTCCACCTACAAGAAACATTATCCGTAGTCCTTCCGCGTATCCTCACACCGGGCCATATCCGCACTTAAACATATACTCGTAGAGTAACAAGCCAACCCACCAAAGCATAATGCTTGATTTGTGGTACCTCTCAAATATCTGAGAATCCATTTTACTGCCATCCAATGTTCTTTTCTTAGATTTTTCATGTACCTGCTTACAACTCCCACTGCATGTGCAATATCAGGCCTTGTGCAGACCGTTGCATACATTAAGCTTCCAACTGATGATGCATATGGAACTTTAGACATATAGTCCATTTCTTCTTGGGTCTTGGGGTACATCTCCTTACTAAGTTTGAAATGGCTAGCAGAAGGTGTACTAACTGCTTCAGGCCCCATATTAAAATCTTTTAGACACCTTTCTACAGCATCATCACTTGACACGCTGTTGAATTTTACATTTTTCCTGTCTCTAGTTATCCTCATACCAAGGATTTGTTTTGCAGCTCCCAAATCCTTCATTGCAAATGAATTTGCCAATTTTCTTTGAGCACATTTATTTCCTGCATGTTAGACCTTGCAACAAGCATGTCATCTACATACAATAACAATATAATATAGCTGCCATCATTTTGCTTTTTTAGATAAACACAATGATCAGAGTGACATCTAGTATAACCTTGTTCAGACATAAACTTGTCAAATTTTAGATACCACTGCCTTGGGGCCTGTTTTAAGCCATACAAGCTCTTCTTTAACCTGCACACCAATTTTTCTTTTCCTTTTACCTCATATCCTTCTGGTTGCTGCATGTATATCTCTTCCTCCAAATCTCCATGGAGAAATGTTGTCTTTACATAAATCTTGATTATTGCCACAAGACTTAAAATAACATTTAATCATTTGTCAACAGAGAAAACATCACCAAAATCAATACCTTCTCAAGGCAAATCCCTTTACTCTATTGTTCATTGAAACTATGATTTCCTCCATCTTTCCTTTCAAATTTCAGTCTCATTTATTCTCGCAATGTAGTTTTACTCTGCAGCAACTTGTGACTAAGTCCCAAGTCTCATGTGTTTTTAAGAGCCCATCTCTTCTTCCATACAGCTCCTTTCACCTTTCCTACTTTCAACCCCGCATTGCTTCTTTCAACATTCAGTTCACCGTAATCATCAACAATAAATACAGTAATGAAGAGAGTATTGTCTGTGGGGTCACTTATCTAGATTCTTCACACCATTTCTTCCAGTGTTTGAGGTGCCTGTGGCTGTTGTGGTGGTTGCTGCTGCTGTGGTTGTTGATTATTATTATTTTCAGGCACCTTTACTTTTTCAGTTATCTCATCAAGAACCGTGTATTCTTTGCTTTCTTTTTCCTGTTTCTTTTCCTGCAGCTGATCCTTATACAAGACCTTTTCATTGAATATGACATCTCTGCTTCTAATGATTTTTTGATTTTCATAATCATATAAGCGATAACCAAAATCATTAGCACCATATCCAATAAAGGTACATTTCTTTGATTTTGCCTCAAGCTTTGTTCTGTTTTCTTTATTAATATGGACAAAGGCCTCACAACCAAAAGGATTTTAAAAAGAGTAGTTTACCTTTTTACCTGTCCATGCTTCCTCTGGAATACCACCATCCAAGGAACTTGAAGGCCCTCTGTTTATTAGATAAACAACAATATCTACAACATCTGCCCAAAATTGTAAAGGCAATCCCGCATGCAATCTCATGCACCTTGCACGCTCCATGATTGTTCTGTTCATCCTTTCTGACACACCATTTTCTTGTGGTGTTCTTGGAACTGTCTTCTCTCTACGAATTCCATGCTCTGAACAGTACCTATTAAACTCTTTGCTGCAATACTCACCTCCATTGTCTGATCTGAGACACTTCAACTTCTTTCCTGTCTCAATCTCAACCAAAGCTTTCCATTTCTTGAAAGTATCAAATACATCAGATTTATTCTGAATATAATAAATCCATGTTTTTCTAGTAGCATCATCAATAAAAGTAACATAACAATGAGAGCCACCGAGAGATGATACCTGAGCAGGTCCCCATACATCTGTATGCACAAGCTCCAATTTTTCGCTCTTCTTTTCTTTCCCAACTCTGAGAAATCTGACTCTCTTCTATTTTCCATAAATGCAATTCTCACAGAAATCCAAATCAACATTCTTCAAACCCGGCAACAAATTTCTTGAGTGAAGAATCTTCATCCCCTTCTCACTCATGTGTCCGAGCCTATGATGCCATAATGCTGCATCTGCTCCTTTGGAAGTTAAAGCATTAACAGAGTTAGAAATACCATTGCATAAATACAATGTACCAACCTTTTCGCCTTTTGCTATTAACAGGGCTCCTTTGGTGACCTTCCAAGTTTTATCTGTGAAAGTTGTCACACAACCTTCACCGCCTAACTGCCCTGTTGAAATCATATTTTTCTTCAGATCTGGAACATGCCTTACCTCCTTTAGTAGCCATTGGTTTCCATTTTGTTGTTTTACAAGAACTTTACCCATTCCAAAAATTTTACAGGGTTTATCATCACCCAAACGAACTTGTCCAAAATCTCCTTGAACATAGTCATGAAAATATTTCTTATCAGGTGTGGCATGGAATGAAGCCCCTGAATCTACAACCCAAGAATCAGTAACATTTTCGAAAGAAAGAATCAAAGCACCTTGTAACACATCACCTGTCACATTTGCTTCATGATTGTTTTCTTGCTGTGTGTCTCCTTCTTTTCCCTTCCGAGATCTACAGTCTTTCTTTAGGTGTCCTTTCTTTCCGCAATTCCAACACACTATCCCTGATCTAGACTTGGATCTGCCTTTCCTTGATTTACTGCGATATCCCGAGCTCTTTCCTCTTTCCATTCTTCTTCCCCTAGACTCTGCACTCAAAGCATTACCTGATGTCTCACCAGAGCTTTTCCGTCGCATTTCCTCGCTAAGGATAGCACCAACAACATCATCAAACTTTAAATTACTAGATCCAGAGACAGAGTTACTAATGGCCATTACTAAACCATTCCAACTCTCTGGCAATGAGCACAAGAATAACAGAGCTCTAACTTCATCATCAAAGTTTACCCCTACAGAACTTAACTGACTGGTAACTGTATTAAATTCATTTGAATGGTCTGCAACAGATCCACCTTCCGACATCTTCATATTAAATAGTCGTTTCATAAGAAATACCTTGTTTGAGGCCGAGGGTTTTTCATATAGTTTCACCAACGTCTGCATCAAACCCTCTGTTGTTGTTTCCTTCGAAATATTGAAGGTGACTGACACCGCAAGACACAACCGTACTGTTCCGAGTGCCTTTCTATCGAGAATGTTCCATTCTGCGTCTGTCATGGCCGCCGGCTTCTTTGTTTTTCCGCTCAATGGTAGGTACAGATCTTTCTGATACAGATAATCTTCCATCTGCATCTTCCATAGCGCAAAGTTTTGGCCGTTAAATTTCTCGACCCTAAACTTACCATCGTCCGCCATTGCTCCCACTCGAACCAGGAACCCTTTTTTCCTGCGAGTTTATCAGCCAAATATACCTTCGTCTATGATACCAGTTGTTAGAAAATTATATATTATGGAGCAATGAAATACATAAAATATGCAGAAAATACAAGCACACAAAACACATAAAACCAGAGAGACACAGATATATGTGGTTCACCCAGTTTGGGCTATGTCCACCCCGAACAGCCGGTCCTTCCTTTCTATTATCCAGCAAAAATGAAGAGAAAAAACCTACAGCAGATCCGCTGTAATATCCTCTGTTCTCTCTCTCAGTCTCCCTCTCTGTTTCTCGCTCTGAGAATACACTCATAATACACAGCCGCAATACAATGCCCTCATATATACAAGGGGGTTGCCTTCTAGGGCAAAAACCCCTAATCTAAACATAACTTCTACCGTCAGATCATTTGCCTAATGAACGGCCCAGATTGACTAGAACTCAGCCATACTTACAGCAATTTTATATCCGTTTTAGCTTTGGCGCCGGCTCTTGATCCCCGCTGGGGTCCCGAGCGTCACGCGCTCCCTGGGACCCCCCACTAGCACACACTCTGTATGCGTTGCCGCCCCTTTTTAAGGTACAGGGGTCCAATGCTATGATACAAAGTAAACAAGATAATCAGGCTCCACACCCAACAGAGACTCAAGTTCAACCAACTGAAGTCTGAGTTTGAACTTTGATCATGATTAGAAGTTTCAAGTGATAATGTTGATCATTAATTAGAATTTAGTAATATCATATATTTAGATTTGTAGTAGACTGTCATTGTACTATGTAGGCCAATGGCCTCAATGCTCATAGCTTGTAGCATTGTTTTTGGACTTTATGGGTGAAACTTATTGCTTATGGATTTTTTTGATGATATGTATTCCACTCAATGCCATTTTGATATATTCACCTTTACATGGTATATAAATGAGAAAAATTTGCATATTTTGTCTCTATTGGCTTGCAATCATGGTTGCAAATATTAAAAATAGTTTTTTAATTAAAAAATAATTATTTAATGTATTTTTTAAAAAACTGGTTCGTTTAGACATGACTAGTACCGGTTAGACCGGTTCCGGTCCGATTACCGGTTCATTAGGTCCATCGGTCAGGTCATCGATTCTGGCTTTTAATACTATGGTCTTAACTGATTTTTAAAATATTATTAAATTATGATTTTTTTTTTAATTTCTATTAAATTAAATATTATATATGAATATCACTTGATTCTATGCCTTACTAAACCATTCATTTTTATTCACTGTAGAAAATACACATAGATTCAACTGATCTTGTAATGTACTAAAACAAGATATTTAACCCTTATACAATTTGCGGAAACCAAATACGATTACACAATCACATAACAAGTTAGAGAAAGTGACAAACAATCGATTGCACAACACAAGATGTATCTAGAGAAATAAACTCCTCAAAACCCCTCTATTTCTATATTTCATAAAGTCAAGATCATGAAACAATATAACGCTATTCCTCCACTGAGAAACCTCTACACTCTGCTGACTACCTCACTTTGATCCTGCTCGAATCTAGCTTGCAATCTAAGCAAAAGCAGTCAAGTATTTAACCTTTTACTTACCTTTTCATGGCCTTCTTTGATTACGCATTCTTGAGCTAATTTAACCCCTATTAATTAGGAAAATACCAATTAATGATTGCATAATCCTTCAATGCCTTCCCAATGATCTTATGCATGACCTATACAATTTTCTAATAGTACAACTAATATATATCTTCCCTTTAACCTCAGTCTTAACCGGGCCTTATTTAGAACTAACATACAAAAACTATTTATAGTGAATTATTAGTTAACTCATTGATCACTACTTGTGAATTAAATCATGTTTAATTCACTAGACCTATCACCAGCTCATCTCTCAGTTAGAACTAGTTAAACTGATTTTAACTCAATTTCTTGAGTTAACTAATTACAACTCAAAAATAACTGTAATTGGACCCCCTAAAATCATGGAAATTCCTCTACATGCCTCCTTTATGACCTCTAACCCGAATTTACTAAGCTAACTAAATATTCCTAACTCAGTTAACTAATACAAGTTGTCATGAGATGAAATTACAATTTCTCTTCCGATTTAATTAAATCAGAAGGCTCATATGGTGCAATTTTTTGGGTGCCATTTTCTGGATTCCATTTCTGGTTGCCATTTTCAATGTTTCTTGTTTCCAATTTCAACACTCCCTCTCAACAAGCAAGGAATTCAAATTATCTTGATATGGTACCTTTGAAATGTTCTGCATGCAACACTTCTCTAGTGTTGTTTTCTCCTCCAACTCCTGAAACTGAGTAGCCTAAAAAAAATTGAATCAGTATGATGCATATGTCATCAGAGTGTCTGACTACCTCTAGCTACTGCATTTTCTACTAGAAAATTTGTGCTATTTATGATTCTACATATGTGCCCTCTACACCGCTGCCAACTCTGATCTGCGCTCTAGTATCTGACATATGTCACTTTGATTTTTTTCTTCCTGACAACTGACTGCATCAATCCTACTGATCCTTCTTGCTACTGTGTACTGTGGGCTCCTTGTAGCCAAGTCTGATCCATGAGACAAACCATCTCAATGGATCCTGCCCAAATTTCTTCTCTTGGGATTATGTCTGCACATTTCCCCACCTCTCACTTGGTAGTATTGTTTCATGTGCTTCGAAATGTCCCCCTCCTATAGGTCTTTGCTTGAGTGGATGCCTCCACTCGATATCCTCTCTACTTCTCCAATTGTCGCTAATCCACAACCTTCTGAGACTGCTTCTAAGGCTGCAAGTTGAGAGGTAATTTATGCTCCCTCTCAACCACCAAGTCACTAACCTATGCCTTTCTCGTCAAAGCTTTGCATGCATCGTCGACCTCGAGAGCATACAGGTTTTGGACTCTTACACTGATCTGTTTCACCCGTCCTATGGCGATGTGTCTAAGGAACACCCTTCCTTTTCTAAATTTGAAATCATAAATGCGGTCTTCCAATACCGCTACGAAGACAAGATTATTCTTTACTCTTGGAACATAAAACACATCTGTCAGTCTGAGACAGGAGCCAAAATCCCTCTGAAAGGTAATTGTACCTATGTAGGTCGCGATATACCTCCCATCATCTCCAAACTATATGTTCTTCTGGAGATCCTTCTCCTCCAAGTCACTAAAGAGATCTATATTCCCCATCATATGGAATGAGGCACCGCTGTCTAGATACCACATGCATCCCATTACAATGTTGGCCATGCATGCTGCAATGAGAGTAAATTCAAGCTCGAACTCTAAAGCTAGCGCTTCACCTGCTGCAACTGCAGACTCCTTCTTGCTTTCCTTCTTCTGTGGACAATTCGAGGCATAGTACCCGTGCTCGTGACAGTGAAAACACTTGATCTTGGAAAATTATTTCTTGCCCTCTTCACCTTGGGAATTCTTTCCCTTTGCTTTCTTTCCTTCTCCCAATAATGCAAAATCTTCTTCTTTGTATGTGTCAAAGGTCCTGTCTCTAGTGCTCCATCTTATTTCTTCTTGTTACACCAATTTTTGGTCATCCAACCTGTTACTATTAGATGGACCAAAGTTCACCATGTAAGACCAATTTTACCCTAGTAAAATTGCTTTCACTATGAAAAATAACTTAGTAATCCATAATTTATTAAGTTGTTTATGGTCTGAACAGGAAACCCCATGAGGAAATATTGAATAAATCCCTATTTGTTTGGTTTTACTCGGAATAATTAATTAAATAGCAGTTCAATTAATATTCCTAGTCATATTTAACCCAAAACAGGAAAATTAATTAGATAAATCATTATTTATCTTATTATTTTCTAGGAATAATTATTTAAAACATTATTTAAATAATATTCCTTGTTAAATTTGACTAAATAATTTATAAATAATTGAATAAATCACTATTTATTTCATTATTACTCAACCATATTCTTAAAATAATAAATAAATAATTTATTTATTTATTGTTTACAAATAAAAGGATTTGACCAAATTCAAATTCATTTTCCCTTTAACAAAATAGTAAAATATTCCATAAAATTTGGATCTAGATTTGGTTAATAATATTTTAATTATGCACCAATATCTAGACTAACTCAATATTTTGTTATGAAGAGAAGGTTTTTTCCATTCATTTACTACCTTTTGTTGCCCAAAGATCACTCTGGATCTATACTTTTGGTTTGACTTTGATCCTCCGTCATTTTCATATTTTGCTACTATTTTGCTTGTGAGCTCCCTTTGAGTTCCATTTTTGTTTGGGTTTTCTACACCATCAAGAGAGATAGATCTTAGATCTGAAGCGTTGAGGACATACAAGAACCCATCCCATTGAGTTTGACTGGTAACATCCTTCTATGTTCCCTTCCCAGGTCACATAAATACAAAATTATTTAAAAATATTCTTGTCTTGTCTATTGGATGCATGGAGAAACTCTTGCTTTTATTTTCTATTTAATGTCTTGAACTGCATAGATCTGGATTTTGTAGCATTTTTCTTGGTCAACTAACTGCAGATCTAAAGAAATTGGCAGACATCTTTGATGTTAGGGTTGTTTGTTATGCACAACTAAAGTGAGATTTTTTCGTATACTTGTGATTAGAATTCACACTAACAACTAGCGACTCCACAAGGGTTTATAATTACGACCGTTGTCATTTTTCAGATCCCTGCATGACCAGCTACTTCAACCCCTAGGGTTTTTATTCAACTTCTTTTTTTTCTTTTCTTGATGTTGTTTTTAATCTTAAAACCATAAAACAGTAAAAATTCTAACTTCCATGTGTTTTCGGGCCTATTGAGCATGTGACAGGTATCAGTTGCTGCTGAGATGACAATTTTTTCTGAAACCTACTCCCGAGAGTTCCAAAAGTGCAGGTCACACTTTGTGGGCCAAAACCTACGACCTCAACCTTCAGGGCATAGAAAACAACCAGAAAACTATGACCTCTGCTGAAAACAAGTCAGAAACTGCGACCTGAACTTTTTGCGGGAATTTTTCTGTGATTTTTCTAGGTTTGTCTAGGCTACTATTGAGGGTTGTCTGAACTCCGTCTCCACCCATCGTGTACCTGTACTTGCTCTGTTTTACTCATTGAAGTAGGAATTAAGCCCCTTAGGGCTTGAGTGGGCTTCCACCTTTTTAGGAGGAGTTTAGCTAAAGCAGGTCGTCTGAGATTTCAGTGAGTTCAACCATTTTTTAGATCTAATTTTGTACTTTCAGATCCATTTTAGATTGGTTATTCATCCATCCAAAACACTTATTTTCAGTTTTTTTTTATCCTCCTCTAAGGTCCCCTCCGTTTCCCTTCAGGTTGTAGTCTTTCACCACCTCATTTGCAGCACTTTTCTCTCTGGTTTTTTGCTATATTTTTGCACCTATTTCCAGCAGATCTGACCTTTAGATCCCTGTCCCTCACGAATTTATATCCATTGGCCATTTTGTGTGTTTTGACTAGACTTTACCCACCTATAGACTATTTTTTGGGAAGCCCTCCTCCTTTGGTTTAAATTGATGCATCTTTAGTTGTTTATTTTCTGTCATATTTTAGTTTACTTCACTTTTATTTTCAGATTTATTTACAGTTATACAACACATTTTCTATTTTTCCCTACACATGTTTGGGTTTAATTAAAATTAACACACTTATCACATGCACACACCCGAAGTGAAGAGCGTCTGGTTTACACCGCCAGGCCAAGACTATCACATTGTAATCAATTGATCCTGCACCTCCCTGCCCTTGTTTCGACATTGTAATAATTTGATCTTGCACCTCCTTGCCCTTGTTAACCTCTCAATCCTTCTGTGATCCGTGTCTGTTTTTCCATCACTGCGCCCCCAAAGCATTTATCTCAAAGACTTCTTTGCCTTCATCCTAAGTTTCCGTTAGGAAGACTTACTCTCCACGCAGGGTTCGAATTAGTCCTCCACCGAGTCCTCATTTTGACTCTACTTCGGGTTCATCGGGTTCCCCTTCTGGTTCTATCCCTGGCTCTCCTCTTGTCACCTTCATCATCTCTGGTTCAGGACCTAATGCTAGTGGTAGCCCCAGCCCTAATGTTGGGGATACTACTAGTGGGACTGCAACAGGAACTATCCCAACTTCTCCCTTGCTCCCTTATATGGCAGGAATCAGTCTTCTCGATTTTAACCAGTTGATCAATGACCCCATACACCATGATCCTAGTTGGCCTGCTATGCCAACCTAGCTCCCTTCAGACATCCCCAAGTTTGAAGGTATTGCTAGAGGGGATTCCACAAACCATGTTCGATCTTTCCACATGTGGTGTTCATCTAACTCCATCACTGATGACTCTATCCATCTTCGGTTGTTCCAACGTATATTTACTGGAGAAGCTTCTAAGTGGTATGTCGACCAGGCTTGCTCCTCTCATACTACTTTTTCAACTGTTTCCAGGGCCTTTCTGTCTTACTTCTAGCTTCCCCTTCGTTATGACACTAGTACTGAACTTTTGACCTATTTCCGACAATCTTCTGCGATCTGCCTATCTGATCATGTCTAGGAATGACGGAGAAGAAAGAGCCTATGTCGAGCCCTTATCGTCAAAGACCGTCTCTACACGGATTGGTTTCTCAGATCCCTTTTTCCTGCTATTGGAAAATATGTCACATCTCATTTCCCTCAGATCGAAGAAGCTTCCCTCCAAATTGTGTTGAAATATGACCTAATCTACGCACAATCTAGTTATGTTTATACAGTCTTACCTGATCTCCTTAGACCTGGTGGTGCCAACACACCAGGGAAATCCCATGCTGCTGACAGTATCGTTGGAGCCCTTTCTCATCTGTACACTCATCCTCCCATGGGTTATGGTTTCCCTCAGGGAGGGGCCAACTCCTCCAACACTTTTCCCCCTATCGGTAGCATGTATCTAGGATACAACATGCCTCCTCCTTTTTCCCCACCTTCTTACCACAATATTTCCCAGCCTCCTTATTATCCATATCCATAGCCTGGTGCTCCAACTCCTCCAGCATTAGCACCTCAACCTCCCTTGCCTTCTCAACCCTCGTAACAGCATCCACCACCCCCCTAGGGTCAGGCGTATGCACAACAGGGTGCGACTAATCCTCCTACTTCCAAAAAGAAGAGGAAAGGAAACCAAAACCAATTTGCCCCAGGTAATCCAGGACCCAATCCCCAAGGGAATACACCTAACACTGCTAACTAGCAACAGGGCACTCAGCCCAAGCAGGACATGCCTATTTGCATGAACAAACCTTGCTCTTGTTGTGGTGTCTATGGTCACTATACTCACGATTGTCCTCTTTTACCTCAGATGAGACAGATGTGGGAAGCTCAAGCAGTGTAACAGCAAGCCTCCCCTTCAGTTCCTCCCCATGTTTCACCTATCCAACCAGCTGTGTTTACCAATCCTTTCCCCCACCAAGGATTTATGGCTACCCAACCCCCTGAAGGTCAGGTGGTCACTCAACCTCCTCCATCTGGTACCTCTGATTACCAGATTATCATAATGAACTCTGACCAATCCAATATCTCTAATCTCAACCTTCAAACTCGGTCCCATCAGTACAACAAGCCCCTCGCTACGTCTGCCCCTGAGCCCCCTTCTTCAGGTCCCACAAAGCCTCTTTCGACACCAAATGGTCCTTTACAGATCCCTCAGCCTAAGGCATAGGTTCATACTAAGATCCCCAAGGGACCATTACACTGAAACGTTGCTTCCGGTAAAGCTGCCCATTCGTATAATACAGTAGATGATTTGGCACAATCCCCTACTGCCATATCAATGCTAGAACTCCTCCAGTCGTGCTCTTCACAACGAAAATCTCTACTAACTTCCATGGGTGCTATGGATCCTTCAGATGATGGTTTTATCATCTTTGATGTTGACCAGTCAGAACACCCCCCCCTTCCTGCTTTCGTCGCCTTCCAAATCCCTGTCAAGATATGGAATGCCAATGTCTTCCATTGTATCATTGATGAGGGGGCATCCACCTGTGTGATGTTCACTTCAGTTTGGAAGCAACTCGGATCTCCTGAGTTGGCCCCTTCCACTATCACCCTACGAGTGTGGGATGGCCACTCTTCCCAACCCATAGGCCTGTTCCGCAACTTTCCTATTACTCTTGCGGGTAAGATTGTTTGTGTTGGTGTAGAAGTCATTGATGCCCCCTTAGACTACAACATTCTTTTGGGTCATAGCTATGCTTATGCGATGTGTTTTGTAACATTGGCAGTTCACCGTAAGATGCGCTTTCCTCACAACGGAAATATTGTGACCATTGACAAGTTGACATATTACGAACCGAAGTCTCATACCTCCCCTGAGTCCATCATCTCTTTAGTGGCCAATAAACAAATAGTCGAACCTTTGACCAGTGTTTCACCCAGAGTGTACAAAGACTCCTCTTTTCTTGGTTCATTCCCTAGTCTTTCTCCTCCTATCTCTAATCCCACCTCATCGAAATTTTGCATGATGCAATCATCTCAATCCGACCTCAAACGGACTGGTTTGACTAGTCAGCAGCCCCACCCTCCGCAACCTGCTCCTAGAACCTCAACTCAGCCTTCAAAACCCTCTCCTCCAGGACCCTCATCTGCAGTTGGTATCCATGAGCCTATCTACCCTCCTGGAACTGTTCCTCCTAGCCTTAACCATCTCAGAGCTGTCCCACCTGGCCACTACCCCTCCGGTCAGATACCGTTTCCAGCTCCCCCTCCTAGAGTGTTTTCAGTACTTGTTATGGCTACCTTATCTCTTCCTAACATGAACCTAGGGATCCTAGTCTGTTACATTGATCCTTGTTGGCTTAAGGGGTCCTGAACCAGGTTTGGAAGTGAAGGTTTTCCAACAAACCCCTATACTACTGCCCCTTTTGGCAATGACCTACTTGTGCAGGTCAAGGTCTCACCCAAAGTAGTATGGGAGGGTGTTGGAACCAGGTTTTCGCACCCTGGGAGAGAGTGGGTAATTCGAGGCATATATGTTTTGTAACTTACTAGGATCACACAGAATGAGTCTATTCACAGCTCTTTTAACAGTGTAATCAACATATAACCATAACAAAGCTACCGGATCTAATTATTGTAGTCACATCCATGTGCGTATTACCAAATATCATCACAGATCACTATAACCGCAGCCAATATCAGATCATATATATACTTATGCTAATTCCATAACACAGATATATTCGCAGCTTAAATAGGCGTCACAAATGCGCTTCAATAGTAATCATAACCAATTCAGATAACACACAGATACTTTAATGATACTCCGCATTCATTAACATTTAGATCCACTTACAACCAAAACACAACCTTCACACACAACCAGTAGGAGTCCTTACCCAGAACAACCCAAAACAGATCTAACAATTCGCACGTAGCATCTATCTATCAACTTACTTACCTACTAGACCCAACTATCTATCTATTTATAATATTGTACCCTTCGCTATCCTATGGTCCACAAACCATGGTTTATGGACCCTAGAGCTACCCTTCAACCTATTACAACTCATTAGGAGTTTTGACCCAACCCAAAACCCCTACGCAGGACCGATTTTAGCAAAATTGTACAAAAACGAAGGTTAGGGAACCCCGTTCTAAGAGGCCCCCAACACAATCTTGTGACTTGTCCCAAGTCACTACGGCCGTGGGTTTTCCATCTTCGCCTGCGGTAGCTTGATCGCATCCACCAGCGGGGGTAGCACTCCTTCCCTCTACACAGCAGCGTTCTGAGAAATATCCACCAACTTCTGTGATGTTGGGCCTTCTGTAGCAGCAGTGACGCTCTCCAAAGTCTGGTTCAGTTGCTTAACTGCGATATCGACATCTTGAGAGAGCTTGAGAGCTTCATTGGCCCACGGCTTAAGGTGGTCGTTGAGAACCTTCTTTTTCTCAATGTCATCTCTGAGGGTATGGCTGGTACGTAGTCGTGCCACGCGTTGTGTGGGGATTAGAGTAGACATAGTGACTTCCATATGCTCGAACTCTTCTTCCTTTTGGCATAGCTCTTGAGTAAGTTCGTGCAGGAGAGGATCGCACTGCACTTTAGTCCACAGCTTCATGGTTATCTCCAAAAGTCCTGCGCCCTGAGCAATCTGATTAGTGATGACATTGGTGGCCTCTATGACCAGCGCAACTCTCTAGGCCCTTACCTTAGGTGGCATTTCTGGCTGTAATTTGGCCTGCAAGGCCACAATCTGTTGTTCCATTTCTATCTTGACTGCCTGGATATCGGTCCTTGAAGCCTTTAACGCTACAACCAACCCCTCAATATTTTCCATGGGGGTGGCAGAAGCTGGGATATCGTCAGTGACATCTGCGCAGAGCCTACTGATTAGGCGTTCCAACTTTAGCTGCTACGCGACGGCGAGGGTACATGCAGCTTGAGCCTGGGATACCTCAGCAGTTTTCTCCTCAATCGTCTGCTCAGCTATACTGAGCTACTGGCGCACTTAGTGGTATCTGTGTTGAATCTCTTCGAATAGGGATGCATGGAGGACCCATAAGGGTTCATGTGGCAGTCGGGCTAGATCCAACTATATCCCTGCGCAGGCCTAGACTTGCGCTCCTAAGTCAGGTGGACTCAACATGAGGGTTGCGCCTGGAAGAGGGCAAAGGTGACTTTCCATTGTACTGATCACTGCGCTCCTTATCATTGGGACCCTTCTTGTCTTAATCATAATTTTTTGCAAGGTGTCATTTTTGAGCTGCAGAGCCCAGAGCTTAGCCTGGAGTGTATCGACCTTGGCCTTTTGCTACTCTTCCATAGCCAACCATTTATCTTTTGTAGCAAGGGTGACTGTGTCAGCGATCTGCTCTAGGTCCTCCTTAGTCAAAGTAACTCCTGTGTTTCGTTCTGACCATTGAGCTCGTTGCTTCTTCCATGGTCCTTTAACAGGGTCACCTATCCATTTCGTACCTTGATGGGAGTTAGCACCTCCTGCATCCAGACCCTCTACGCCCAGATCCTGCTGTGAATCCTTCTATGACTCCAGTTCCGCTCCCTTCCCAGTACTCTTGCCCTGTTATGAATCCTTTAGTGATTCCAGGTCCACTCCCTTCACAGTACCCTTACCATATCCTCCATTCTCTTTGGTGGTGTCGGGCGGGGTGACCTTCATGGTGCTCGTACCCAGGGTATGAATGAACAGGTGGACCCATTCGTTCGTAGTTTGTTCACACCATTCCTCCATCCATGCAAATAAATGCTCGTGCAGGTCCTCCAGGCCAAGGAAATTCTTTATGCACAGGTGACCTGGAGGTTCAAACCGTAGGACCATCATCTCACGAAATTATTCCCAATCCTGGAATGTTTCCTTATGCGTGTCCCACCACCTTGCAGGGGTTAAGCGCATGACCAGATTAAGGGCCCACATCCTTCACTCCCTTGGGACTTCAGCTTCAAATGTTTGCAAAAACTCCTTAATACTACCAGAACCATCAAAGTAGAGTAGTTCTCTTACCTCTGAGGAGATACACCAAAATTTCTTTGTGATTCTAAGACATCGCAGTGTAGATACATCATGTAACCGATTCTACCAATTTTCCATCTCCCCATTAGAGTCATAGAAGCATTCGTTGTCCTTCTCCCAGAAAAGCACACCATCAGCCATAGGATTGATCCAATCCTTGTCCCAAGTGGTTAATTTATAGATGTTATCCACATCCTCTTCTTCGTGCACCGGTTCTGTATACCGCTCCCCTTCTGCAGGGTCTAGTGGGAATATCACCCTCGTACCCTCATTCTCAAAGACCATGCTTATTTGCTTTAGGTTGATAATGCTTCCCATATCTATAACCCAATCCAGTCCTAGAAGCGCAGGGTAAGGGTCTGCATCTTCCACGATCTGAATTCCTTCGAAGTCAGCTCGTACCTTAACCCCTGCAATATCTACCATAATTTTTTACAGCCTCCCCAATGGTATGATATTCTATTGGTTAGCCATGTACAGCTGTATAGTAGACTATTCCAGCTTAGGCTCTCCCATCCGCTGCCAAGTTTTCTTGGGTAGTACGTTAGCATTTGACCCTAAGTCCAAGATAACCTGATCCATTTCATAGTCGCCAATCTGCGCTGTTAACCGCATTTCCCGACTAGTGCGCTTCTTATGCTTGTAAAGTTTGTGCACATCCTTAAATTCTTTGAGCAGGTTAGTTCTTTCTGTGTAGCTTTATATTAGAGCTTGAATATTTAATACCGCCTTCTGGTTGCGTAGCAGCTTCATACATGCCTGTAGAAATGGTTTAACTTTGTCATCCATGTGTAGGTTTACTAGAGCCTTGGAAGCAGGTGCCTCATCCTTTGTAAAGTCGTTGTGGGCTGCGACAAAGGTTTCCTTCTGCTTCTATAGGTCTAAGCTTTCCTGCTTTACAACTGATTTTTGGATAAGAGATTCAGTCGTGGCTTTCCCCTCAACTCCCCTAGTAGCCATGTCGCTGTGCGTTATGACATTAATACTTGGTTCTTCATCCCGCGGTTCCGCCTTAACCATCTGCACGTTCTGCATAGGTGTCTGATGTTTTTCCTGCATTTTTTCTATTAGAATTGGACAGTCTTCAATCACATGGTCCAGTTGTCGACAATATCGGCAAGATTGTTTCACAGGGTTCATACAGTCCCTCGCAAAGTGCCCTATTTCTCCACAGTTGTAACAGATCAATTGTCCTCTTCCCCAACCTATGCCTCCACAGCTTCCCCCTCCCCTACCCCTTGCTGGGGAGCCTCCTCTACTTGAGGGAGATAGTGGTGAAGAAGGGTCAACCTGTACCCTATATAAGTTTCCTCGATCTATCATTAAGTCATAGGTCTGATAGTTATGCTCGTCATGTCCTAGAGAGGAGCAGAATCGACACAACTGCTGCTTTAATTCTGGAACATAAGCACCAAGGCAGGGACAATGATTAGTGTTGTGTAGCCCAGTAACACGACAATCAGTGCACCATAACGTTGAACCACTTGGCCTCGCAGCCTCCTTAGGGGGCAGTGGGTTGGGTCCCTCGGTTTGCATGTAATCTATCAGTAGGGGGCACTGATCCTTGGTATAGCCAGACACCTTGCATCTTATGCATCATATGTCGAGGCTGGTCTCTGTCCCCCGTTATTTTTGTAGATTCTGTATTTCAATGTGCATTGCCTCCAGCTATCCCTGGATCTACTGCACCCCAAATTCGGCATCATCTCTTGGTGCAACCTCTAGTTTCATAGCAATTTCCAAGGCTTTCTCTTGCGTTGCAATTGCCTCCTGACCCATACGTCCGCATAGGTGAGGCAGCAGTATAGTGATAAACCATTACTTGTGCTGCCTATCATCATATTGAAATTCTCCATCTCTGATAACCTTCTTTAACTGCTGACCAACTTCCCATATTGATTCAATGGGTCCCTATTTAAAGTATTTCAAGTCAACCACTATTTGAGAGTAGGACTTACGCTTCCATAACTGTTGTTTTAACGTCATCTTAATCTCTCGAATAGACAAATCCGCGTGCTGTCCTACGTACCCCATATACCAATCCAAGGCCCTTCCTTCAAAGGCAAGTGATAGATGTGCTCTATTTACAGCGTCAGTAGCCACATTCTGCGCAGTCCATACTAATTCTGCGACAAACTAAAATCAGTCCATATCTTCATCCCCTACACCCTTGAAAGTGGGTAGCTTCATGTGGGTGGCCATATCTTCTTCTGGTGGTGGTGGAGGTGTGGGTGAGTTCTTACCTTTATGCTGACTTGAAGGTGGTGTAGCCGGAGGACTATCTCCTGCATGCGCAGCCGATTCTTTTAGCGGACTGTAGATGGATCTATCCCCTTCTCGATTGGTTTAGTAATAATTACCACTTTTATTTGTACTCTCGCTCTTATCATAGTTCATTCATTCGGTGTGGCTGCACAGAACACCCTTTTCGCACAATATTATTTTGATTAATAATGGCAATGTTTTCAAGAACTTACCCTGGAAACCTTTGAAGAACCTCTACTCTGCTTTAGAATAGGATATGAACTGATCGACTGCGAATTCTGTCACAAATCCTCCCAGCACGCTATCCACCCAGTGATCTACCGTACGGGTGATGGTACTGTCAGTCCTCTTTAACTGTTGAATCAACTTTGGTGTCCATTGCGTAACCTGATCGTCCTTCCAACACGTCTGGAACTCTATGAGCCTTGCCAACCACTCCTGAAGCTCATGCACAAAGGTTACAAAGAAAATTTCATAGACTTCGGTGAAGATATACTTGTTCTTCCACTTCTCAACCGTCAACTTCGTGCTACGATTCTCCTTTACATAAAATTCCTAAATCTTCCTTTCAAACCAGTCTTCAATTTCCACCCTCTCAGGTCTCCAATGACCTCATGGCATTACCCGATATCTCTCTCAAAATTCTCCCGGTCCCAGCAACGGAACCATTTGTTGGATTAAGGAGTCCTGACCGAGGTTCAAAGGTGAAGGTTTTCCAACAAACCCCTATACTACTGGCCCTTTTGGAAATGACCTACTTGCGCAAGTTAAGGTCTCACCCGAAGTAGTATGGGAGGGTGCTGGAACCAATTTTCCGCACCCTAGGAGAGAGTGGGTAATTCAAACCAAATCTGTGTTGTAACTTACTAGGCTCACATAGAATGAGTCTATTCGCAGCTCTTTTAACAATGTAATCATCATATAACCATAACAAAGCTACCAGATCTAATTAGTACAGTCACATCCACGTGGGTATTACGAAATATCATCACATATCACTAAAATCACAGCCAATATCAAATCACAGATTTACTTATGCTAATTCCATAACACAGATATATTTGTAGCTTAAATAGGCGTCACAAATGCACTTCAACAATAATCGTAACCAATTCAGATAACACATAGATACTTTAACGATACTTTGAATTCATTAACATTCAGATCCACTTACAACCAAAACACAGCCCGCACACACAGTAGGACTGAGGATCTCTATGCACACAGCCAGTAGGAGTCCTTACCCAGAACAACCCAAAACAAATATAGCAGTTCACACGTAGCATCTATCTATCAACTTACTTACCTATTAGACCCAACTATCTATCTATTTATAATATCGTAGCCTTCGCTATCCTATGGTCCGCAAACCGTGGTTTACGGACCCTAGAGCTACCCTTCAACCTATTACAACACATTAGGGGTTTTGACCCACCCCAAAACCCCTTCGCAAGACTGAATTTAACAAAATTGTACAAAAATGTAGGTTAGGGAACCCCGTTCCAACAATCCCCCAACTACTATCCCGCCTAGTTTGCCCATACCTTATCTTGCTTTGACCCCAGTCCAACTGGTCACCATGACCCCTCCCTTTTCTTTCATGCCTCAACCACCTCAACAGGAACCTACTCCTATTGCGAAAGCTTCGGGTGAAGGGGAAAAAGCTCGTAAGAAGGCACCTAAGGACAAGGCTACCCAAAAAACTACTACTCCTCCTCAACCTCCAGATCGTACCCCCCCGTGTGCTTTGTGTGATGTTTTTGGTCATGCCACCCATCATTGTCCTGAACTACCTTGTATCAAGCCCATGGTTAATGTCACGTTTCTTAAGTCTAAGTTCCCTGAAGCCTCTGTTTCTTCCTCAACTATAGCTAAGAACCCCAAGACTGTTCACAAGAACCACACTTGTGCTCTGTGTGATCTCCATGGCCATTATACCCACCTTTGCCCCCGCCTCAAGCATTACCGTGCCTCTTTGGAGGTAGTTCGAGAGTACTAGATCGAAAATTAACTAATCCACATCTCCCGTCCTTGTGCAGTATGCTTCAGTCCAACCTGAGGATACCTCTACTCCCATTGACATTCCCCCTCCCGATGTCGAGATTACGGAGTCTTTGGCCACTATCCTCTACCTGTCATCATCTATGAGATCCACGGTGGAAGATCCCTCTGGGACTTCCCCTTTTGTTTCGCTTGACCTCCCTTCAGTGACCACGTTGGGCTCAACATCAGTGGATCCCTTATCTGCTTGTTCTTTTTTCACCCCCCGTGACGATGCGCATGTGAACCTTTCTTCTCGTGATGATGAGTTAGGTAGCTTTGCCCCATCATGTGGTTACCCTTCCACCAGTCAACCCATCTTCTACTTTGATGACGACATCATGGAAGCCTTTTCCACCCTTGACTTCATCTTTCCTACCCATAAGAGGAATGGCACCATCCGTGTCTATGGTTACTTTCGTGACCTCAGCGCAAGCTGCCCCCAAGGTAGCGCCCACACATCACCTACCCTTTGGTGTGTGGGCGATAGACATCCTACCCAAAGCATTCCCTCTAGCAGTGTTTGTTTGATTTCTACCTTACGTCTAGGTTTTGATCATTGTTCATCATCCTCTCATTCATTTTCTTGTGGCACCTTTCAGATGGACCCCCTGTCCACACCATATATCGGTTATGCCGATGGTGCAATTTGCTACTCTCAGAATCTAGCATCGGCAAGTTGGGCCATTTTTACCCCCTTACATTCTCTTGTTCTCTCGAACGACGTATGCATTGGTACTGCCACCAATAACCAAGCCGAATATAATCTATTGTGAGGTTTATTAGTCGTTGCCCTTTCCCATCACATCCTTCACCTTCATGTTCGTTTATATTCCCTACTTCTTTTCATGCAATTGAATGGTGTCTATCGTGTGCATAATCCTGTCCATTTTAGACGATATTTACGATTGAAGCTTTTGATGCATGAATTTGAATTCACCACATTTAGTCATGTATCTAGAGCACAAAATCACTATGTAGATAGCATTGCAAATAATGTTCTAGATTGGAATTTATCACATGCATTTCACACAAGATAATAACAAAAAATCATAAAATGACGCATATCCATTATATGTGTCAATAAAAATGTTTTAGAGTCCATCAAATCTGATACATATGACATGCACATAGCATGTTACAAAAACCCAAAACTGGGGGCACCACATGCCCCTGCACCTAATCACTATCTGGAGGATCCCAGGCCAATGGCTCAGCTCTGATAGCTCGTAGATCACGCATGCCCTATCTGGGCATCGCCATGCATCGCATGACCCCTCGCCACTCTGAGGGCAGACCAATACATGGCTCTATGTACTAGTCATCAAGATCTTGCCAGCCACGCTCTGAAACACTGGTTAGAAGCCTCTCACATATACGAAAGATGTCCTCTAGGAGGGCCACTACATCCTCATCTTGCGGTGCTCTCGAGCCACTAGGTCTTGCAGCTCCTGCTACTACAAGTCGTCCCATGTACCCGACTGGTTTCACTAGTGTTGTATCTGCATACCAAAAGTGAATGAATCAATACCATATACAATCTTCTGAAACTTTAAAATGCAGATAAAATATTAGCATCTTGTCACTTACCATCGGGCCCCCATACTCGACCAGGCAGCAGTGGCAAGTCTGGGTCCCCTTGATAACTCATCCCACTATAGGGATAGTCGTCTATGTACAGTGGTAGCTGATCCCAAGAGAGAAAACCTCAGGTCGGAACACTTGTGTGGCCACGACAGAGGTCTCTAGCCTCTCTAGATTCCTGATCGGTATCTATGTCCCCTTCACATGGAGACCTGGTTGGCAATGGTGCTCTACAAACTCCATGATGTTCTGCCCTTGCGATAACACGGACTACGTATTTCCCACCATCCCAAGTGGTGGGAGACCAGTCAGGAAATATATATCCTGGATAGTCAACTCGATCTGGTGCCCCTGCACTGTAAAGATCTCGTGATCCGGATCCCAATAGTTGACAATCTGGGCCAACAGGGGCTCCCCAGCTTTCATCAAATGGTTCTCCACAAACTGCAGGACCCTAAACCTGGCCAATGCACTGCGGACACCATGATCCTCTCGGATCTTTGACCGTAAAGTGTCCAGGTCTCTCTCTCTCCAGTTGATCCTCAATTCCGCCATATCTGCACAAAACCATCATATTTGTCAGTGTACAGAAAGGAGGTGGGCTTCCCAACAACTAAAGATGCGTCAATCTAAACTCAAGGAGGCGGGCTTCCCAACAACTAGTCTATGGGTGGTCAAAAATCTATTCAAAACACATCAAAATAGCCAATGGATATAAATTCAGGAGGGAAAATGACCTAGAGGTTAAATCTGCTGGGAATAGGTGCAGAAAACAACAAAAAACCAGACGAAAAAGTGCTGCAAATGAGGTGGCGAAAGGCTATAACTTGAAGGGAAACATAGGGGACCCTAGAGGAAGACCAAGAAAAATTGAAAAGAGGTGTTTTGGATGGATTAATAACCAATCTGAAATGGATCTGAAAGTACAGGATCAGATCTGAAAAATGGCTAAACACACTGAAATCTCAGATGAACAGCTTCAGCTAAACTCCTCCTCGAAAGGTAGAAGCGTACTGAAGCCCTAGGGGGCTAGGTTCCTACTTCTATGAGTAAAAAGGAGAAATTGTAGGTCCAAAATGGGTAGAGATGAAGGTTAGACAACCCGAACAGTAGCCCAGACAAACCCAGAAAAATCACAGAAAAATTCCCGCAAAAAGTACAGGTCGCAGTTTTTGACCTGATTTCTGGAGAGGTCGCAGGTTTGAGGATTTTTTCTGCGTCTTGAAGGTTTAGGTTGCAGGTTTTTGCCCAAAAAGTGCGACCTACACTTCTAGCACTCTCGAAAGCAGGTTTAAGAAAAAATTGTCACCTCAGTTGTGGTTGATGCTTGTCACCTACGCAATGGGTCCGGAAACACATGGAAGTTAGAATTTTTACTGTTTTAGGGTTTTAAAGGGTAAAAAAAACATCAAGAAAAGAAAAACAAGAAGCTGGGGTTTGAAGCAGCTAGTCATGCAGGGATCTGAAAAACGATAGTGGTCGTAACTATACACCCTTGTGGAGTTGCCAGTTGTTAGTGTGAATTCTAATCGCAAACATATGAAAAAAATCTCACTTTAGCTGTGCATAAAAAACAACCCTAACATCAAAGATGGATTCCAATTTCTTTAGATCTGCAGTTAGTTGACCAAGAAAAATCTACAAAATCCGGATCTATGTAATTGAAGACATTAAGCAGTAAATGAAAGCAAGAGTTTATCCATGGATCCAATGGACAAGACAAGAATATTTTTAAAGAATTTTTGTATTTATAACACCTGAGAAGGGAACATAGAAAGATGTTACCAGTCCCTCTCAATGGGATGGGTTCTTGTATGTCCTCAACACTTCAGATCTAAGATCCTTCTCTCTTGATGGTGTAGAAAACCCAGACAAAAATGGAACTCAAGGGGATTTCAGAAGCAAGAAGATAGAAAAATATGACAATGATGGAGGATCAAGGTCAGAACAAAAGTATAGATCCAGACTGACATTTAGGAAACAAAAGGTAGTGAGTGAATGGAAAAACCTTTCTATCTATAACAAAATATTTAGTTAGTCTAAATATTGGTGCATAATTAAAATATTATTAACCAAATCTAGATCCAACTTTAATGGAATATTTTATTATATTTGTTGGAGGGAAAAATAATTTGAATTTGGTCAAATCCCTTTATTTGTAAATAATAAATAAATGAATGATTTATTTATTATTTTAAAAATGTGGTTGAGTAATAATTAAATAAATAGTGATTTATTCAATTATTTATAAATGATTTAGTCAAATTTAACAAGGAATATTATTTAAATAATGTTTAAATAATTATTCCTAGAAAATAATATGATAAATAATTATTTATCTAATAATTTTCATGTTGTGGGCTAAATATGACCACAAATATTAATTAAACTATTGTTTAACTAATTATTCCTTGAGGAAAATCAAACAAATATGGATTTATTTAATATTTCCTCATGGGGTTTCCTATTTAGATGATAAACAACTTAATACATTAAGGATTACTAAGTTATTTTTCATAGTGAAAGCAATTTTACTTAGGGTAAAATTGGTCTTACATGGTGCACTTTGGTCCATCTAATAGTAATAGGTTAGATGACCAAAAATTGGTCTAACATATTTCCCCCCAGCGTGCAAGCGTTAGGAGCTAATCGTATGACCAAAGTACGTTGTAAGAACTCAATCACTAGACACCGAAGGGTAAGTTAGAGAGAGAGAGAAATATAAGGTAAACTAAAGCGCTAGAGGACAAGACCCTGAGGAGGCAAGAGTTACAGGTGCGAAAAGCCTCTTTTATGAGTGAGTACCTGTTCTACAAGAGGTAGGGGAGGCATACCTATGCCCGCCGAGACAAAGTACAAATAATAATGTGTCAAGTAAACAAGGGACTGAACTATATAGTACATGTTGGCATAAACATGAGCCAGATAAACAACATGATAAAAGATCCCACATGCATACTGTGCCTGGGATAACAGCTAGGACTTATATAATAATACCTAAGTACATGGGATATAAGTACAACCAAAAAGGCCCTGTAAAACAGGAGAGGGCTCTGAAAATCTGAATAATACATGCAAACTAAAGGGGCGCTACAAGCGGCTGAGGCCGAAACCATCAAATCTAAGGAGTTGCATCGAAGGCTATAATAGAGAGGTCATCCAGGCATGTGGGGGGCTACCTAAAGGGCCACCCCCTCGTGAGGTCTGAAACATCTCACACATACCCGAGAATCACCAGTACGATCTACTGCATCACTGAACCATCGAGTATACAGATCTCGATCATGTTGTAAAGAGCTGGAGCTAAGAAACAATCAATTCAAAGGGAAATAAAGAGTCCCTTTACCTGATCTGAGGCACCGAACAAGATTGGAAGCTGGAACCAAGGTACACTACCCTCTAGACCTATCTTCTGGAATGAACGAGCTTATGTCGACAGAAGGAGGTCCACCATAGGTGAGGCAATAAGTGATCCTCACCTAATGCACGAGAGATAATAGTAGAGTGACTAATAGAATGACACCAGGGATGATGGTGGAATGGGGGTACTGAGTAGTGGGATGACGACTTCGCTTATTAGAGACTGAAGGGCATAGATGACCTAGTAGCAACTAACACAACATCAAAGGGGATATCGGACAGTATCACTGAAGGACAAAGTGTGTGATGCGAGAGAGGGACAAAGAAATGAAGGATGGAGGACTATGACGGGATACAAAGGGACTCGGGATAGACTCCATGAATGCGATGATGAATCAAATCGGATGCTTTAAACAAGGGCTCCTCGATGATGATGCCACACAGAAAAGGTCTGGTGGGGTCCATAAAAACATGAGTACAAGATGGTTACTCACGATGGAAATCGACATGAGCATGGAAATTTATGGAGGCAAAGTGGTGCCCCAAGTACAAGTGTTGCAAGTGAAGAAATTTTATTTTGAGGAGTGGTGAGGTGACCCTTCTTGGAAAAAATGTGTCCTGGTGAAGTATCAAATCAGAAAAAACTAACAGCTGCCAATTTTAGAGCTTGGTGAGAGCTTTCCAATGGTATGGATGGTTTGTCAAACTGAGCTATAGTTTGGCCGCAGCGGGCGAAAGAAAAATCTGGGGTTTCTCTTTTATTAAATGTATTTTCCCTCCAAATTCAGTCATTTGCAAGTGTAGTTGTGGTGAATGTAGAGAGGAGAGAAGGCCCTAAATCTTGCGGCGATTGTAGCAAACAAACCGACCATTGGAATCGAGATCCGTCAATTGCAGGAAGAGGCCTAACCCTACTCTTTCATTTTAGTGGATTGAAAGTTTAGTTTAGGTGCCTAGAGCTTAGTAACAGACCCCTACTCTGCTTCACGGCCGGCTCACACTTTTTCGAGCAATATCTGCGAGCTGGGTAGCATGTTTTAGGCATAAAACTATGACTTATCCTAGGATTTTGCATGAAAAGTGCGAACTGAAGGAGAGGGGTATTTTAGTGTTGTTTCTTGGCTGAGAGCTAGGTTTTATGATTGAATGCAGACTTTCCTTTATGTACACTGAAAAAAATGATGGTTTTGTGCAGATATGGCAGAATTGAGGATCACTTGGAGAGAGAGAGACCTGGACACATTACGGTAAGAGATTCGAGAGGATCACGGTGTCCGTACTACATTGGCCAGGTTTGGGGTCCTGAATTTTGTGGAGAACCCTTTGATGAGAGTTGGAGAGCCCTTGTTGTCCTGGATTGTCAGTTATTGGGATCTAGACCATGAGGTATTTATAGTACAGGGGCACCAGATCGAGTTGATGGTCCAAGATGTATATTTTCTGACTGGTCTCCCACCACTTGGGATGGTGGCGAATATGCAACCAGTGTTACCACGAGGGCGGAACATCATGGAGTTTGTAGAGTGCCATTGCTATCTAGGTCTCTAGGTCAAGGGGACATGAATACCAATCAAGGATCTAGAGAGCTTAGAGACCCGTGCTATGGCCGCAGCGGTGTTGCGGATCTTGGGCAACCAAGCACTCCACCACATCACTGGGGGTTAGATGATGCTTGTTAAGAGTGTGTTGAGTGGGACCTACTATGGGTGGGCCCAACTGATGTTGTCGTCGTTGAAACGACAGTTGTCGCTATGCGAACAACAAGTGAACCATGACTGTGCATATGGCACAGTGTTGTGCTCGCTCTTCTTTGAGAAGATCCCGACAACCTGACCTCACATACAAATCCAGGATGGGGGCTCGAGGGAGCCCAAGATGCACTGCTAAGGGCAACTACTGTGAAGAGGGGGAGGTGGGGCAGTTGGACAGGTGTTCTGACCCAAGTTTTTCGCTCATTGGGATCAGATGCCACTGTACATAGACGACTATCCCTATAGTGGGATGATTTATCGTGGGGACCCGAACTTGCCACTATCGCCTGGTCGAGTATGGGGGGGCGATGGTAAGTGATAAGTTGCTAATATTTTATGTGCATTTTAAAGTTTCAGAATATTTTATATGGTATTGATTCATTCACTTTTGGTATGCAGATACAACATCAATAAAACCGGCTGGGTATATGGGATGGCCTACAGTATCAGGAGCTGCAAGACCTAGTGGGTCGAGAGCAACGCAAAATGAGGATGCAGTGGCTCTCTTGGAGGACATCCATCATAGATGTGAGAGACTTCTGGCCGATGTTTCAGACCACGACTGGAAAGACTTGGATGACTAGTACAAAGAGCCATGTATTGGTCCAGATAGGGGATGCATGATTTATGAGCTACAGGAGTAGATCCATTGGCTCGGGATCCCCTAGATAGTGATTAGGTGTGGGGGCATGTGGTGCCCCCATTTTTGAGTTTTTTGTAACATGCTATGGGCATGTCATATGTATGAGAGTTGATGGACTCTAAAACATTTTGTACGACACATATAATGGATATGCATCATTTTTATGATTTGTGTTATTGTCTTGTGTTAAATGCATGTGCTAAGTACCAATCTATAATATTGTTTGCAATCCTATCTACTTAGTGATTTTGTGCTCTAGGTACATGAATGAATGTAATGATTTCAAATTCACGCATCAAAATATTCACTCATAAATATCTTCTAAAAAGGATAGAATTATGCACATGATAGACACCATTAAATTGCATGACAAGAAGCAGGGAATCTAAACGAACATGAAGGTGGAGGATGCGATGGGAAATGGAATTAGCTAATAAACCTCGCACTGCATCATATTCGGCCTGGTTATTGGTGGTAGTACTAATGCATACGCCGTTCGAGAGAACAAGCGAATGTAAAGGGGTAAAAATGGCCCAACTTGCCGAGGCTAGATTCTGAGAGTAGCAACTTGCACCATCAGCATAACCGATATAAGGTGTGGACAAGGGGTCCATCTGAAAGGTGCCACAAGAAAAAAAATGAGAGGTTGATGAACAATGTTGGCATCCTGAACGCAAGGTAGAAATCAAACAAACACTGCTAGAGGGAGTGCTTCAGGTAAGATGTCTACCACTCGCACACTGACGAGTAGGTGGTGTGTGGGAGCTGCCTTAGGGGAAGTTTGTGATCAGGTCATGAAAGTCACCATAGAAACGAATGGTGCCATTCCTCTTATGGGCGGGAAAGATGAAGTCAGGGGTGGAAACAACTTCCATGATGTCATCATCACAGTAGAAGATGGGGTGACTGGAGGAAGAGAGACCACATGACGCGGTGAAGCTACCTGACTCATCATCATGAGAAGAAAGGTTCATATGTGCATCATCACGGGCAATGACGGAAGAACAAGCAGATAAGGGATCCACTGATGTTGATCCTGGGGTGATTGGTGAAGGGAGGTCTAGCGAAACATAAGGGGAAGTCTCAGAGGGAGTTTCCACCGTGGATCTCATAAATGATGATAGGTAGAGGATGGTGGTTGCTGGCTCTATCATCTCGAAATTAGGAGGGGGAATGTCAATGGGAGTGGGTAAATCCTCAAGTTGGCCTGAAGCATACTACGCAAGGATAGGAGAGGCATTCGGTTCAATCTCGTACTCCCGAACTACCTCCAAAGAGGTGTGCTAATGCATGAGGCGGGGACAACGGTGGGTATAATGGCTATGGAGATCACACAAAGCACAAGGTTGGTTGGTGTGAATAGTATTGAGGTTCTTGTCTGCAGTCGAGGAGAAATAGAAGCTTCAGGGACCGTAGAATAATGGAATGCAACATTGACCATGGGCTTGATACGAGGCAATTTGGGACAATGATGGGTGGCATGACCGATAACATCACACAAAGCACACGAGGGGGTACGCTTTGGAGGTTGAGGAGGAGAAGGATTTTTCAGGGAAACCTTGTCTTTAGATGCCTTCTTCTGAGCTTTTCCCCTTCACCCGAAGCTGTCACAACAAGAGTAGGTTCTTGTTGAGGTGGCTGAGGCACGGTAGCAAAGGGAGGGGTCATGGGGACTGGTTGAACTAGGGTCAAACCAAGATAATTTTTGGGCTGACCAGGCGAGATAGTGGTTGGGTGATAAATGTACCAAACTGGGATCCCCAGGGTCATGTTAGGAAGGGATAAGGTAGCCATAACAGGTACCGAAAATACTCCGGGAGGGGGAGCTAGGAACGGTATCTGATCGGAGGGGTAATGACTAGGTGGGACAACTCTGAGATGGTTAAGGCCAGGAGGAACTATGCCAGAAGGATATAGAGGCTCATGGGTACTAGCTGTAGGTGAGGGGCCTGGAGGAGGGGGTTCTGAAGGCTGAGTCGAGGTGCTAGGAGCAGGTTGCGAAGGGCGGGGCTGCTGACTAGTCGAAGCAGGCCGCTTGAGGGCAGACCGAGACAATTGCATCATGCAAACGTTCGACGAGATGGAATCAGAGACATGAGGAGAAATACTAGGGAATGAACCAAGAAAAGAGGAGTCTTTGTAGACTCCAGGTGAAACACTGGTCAAAGTTTTGACTGCTTGTTTTTTGGTCATCAAAGAGATGATGGACTCAAGGGAGGTCTGAGACTTTGGTTCAGAATATGTCAACTGGTTGATGGTGACAATATTTTAGTTGTGATGAAAGCACATCTTGCGGTGAACCACAGGTGGGACAACAGACATCGCATAAGTGTAGCTATGACCCAATAGAATGTTGTAATCTAAGGGGGCATCAATGATTTCTACGTCAACACAAACAGTCTTACCCGCAAAAGTAATAGGGAAATTGTGGAACAGGCCTATGGGCCAGGAAGAGTGGAAATCCCACGCTTGGAAGGTGATAGTGGAAGGGGCCAAATCAGGAGATCCAAGTTGCTTCCAAACCGAAGTGGACATCACACAGGTGGATTCTCCCTCATCAATGATACAATGGGAGATTTTGGCATTCTGGATCTTGACAGGGATTCAGAAGGCGATGGAAGCAGGAAGGGGAGGATGTTCTAACTGGTCAACATCGAAGACGATCAAACGATCATCTGAAGGATCCACAATGCCCATGGAAATTAGTAGAGATTTTTCATTGTAAAGGGCACAACTTTAGGAGTTCCATTATTGAGATGGCAACAAAAGATTACGCCAAATCATCTACTATACTATACAAATGGCCAACTTTGCCAGAAGCAGCGTTTCGGCATAATGGTCCCTTGGGGATCTTGGGATGAACCTTTGCCTTAGGCTGAGGTATTTGTAAAGGACCATTGGTTGTCGAAAGAGGCTCTGAGGAACCCGAAGAAGGGGGCTCGGGGGCAGACGCAGCGGGAGGATTTTTGTACTAACGGGACCGAGTCTGAAGGTTGAGTTCAATGGTAATGGGTTGGTCAGAGTTCATCATGAGAATCTGGTAATCAGAGGTACCAGATGGAGGAGGTTGAGTGGTTGCCTAACCTTCAGGGGGTTGTGTAGCCACGAATCCTTATTTGGGGAAAGGATTGGTAAACACAGCCGGCTGGATAGGTGCAGCATTGGGAGGAACCGCAGGGGAGGCTTATGGTGATTGAGTCTCCCACATCTGACACATCTAAGGTAAGAGAGGAAAATCGTGGGTGTAGTGACCATAAACACCGCAACAAGAACAAGGCTTATTCGTGTGAACATGCCTATCCTACTTGGGCTGAGTGCCCTGTTGCTGGTTAGTAGTGTTAGGTGCATTCCCTTGGGGATTAGGTCTTGGATTACTTGGGGAAGATTGATTTTGGGTGCCTTTCCTCTTCTTTTTGGAAGTAGGAGGATTAGTCGTGCCCTACTATCCATACACCTACCCCCGAGGGGTGGTGGCTATTGTTGCGGGGGTTGAGAAGGAAAGGGAGGCGAGGGTGCTAATGCTAGAGGAGCTGGAGCACCAGGCTGTGGATACGGATAATAAGGAGGTTGGGAAACATTTTGGTAAACAATTTGGGCAAAATGAGGAGGCAGGACGTATCCTGGATACATGTTACTAGGAGGGCGAAAAGTGCTGGAGGAGTTGGCCCCTCCCTGAGGGAAACCATAACCCATGGGAGGATGAGTGTACAGATGAGAAAGAGCTCCAAAGATACCATCGGCAGCATGGGATGCCCCCGGTGCATTGACACCACTGGGTCTAGGGAGATCAGGTAAGACGGTATAAACATAACTTGACTGAGAGTAGATCAGGTCATATTTCAACGCAATTTGGAGGGTGGATTCTTTAGTCTGAGGAAAATGAGATGTGACATCTTTTCCAATAGTAGGAAAAAGGGATCTGAGAAACAAGTCCATGTATACATGGTCTTCGAAGATAGGGGCTAGATATAGGCTCTTTCTTCTTTGTCATTCCTGGACATGATCGGATAGGCGAGTCGCAGACGATTGACGAAAAGAGGTCAAAAGTTCGGTACCAATGTCATAACGAAGGGGAAGCTGGAAGTAAGAAAGAAAAGCGCGGGTAAGAGTCGCAAAAGTAGTATGAGAGGGGGAGGCTTGGTCAACATATCACTTAGAAGCTTCTCCAGTAAGCGTACATTGGAACAACCGAAGATGGACAGAGTCATTGGTGATGGAGTTAGACGAACACCACATGTGGAAAGATCTAACATGGTTTGTAGGATTTTCTCGAGAAAGACCTTCAAACTTGGGGATGTCGAAAGGGAGCTTGGTTGGCATAGCAGGCCAACCAAGATCATGGTGTATGTGTTCATTGATCAATTGGTTAAAATCGGGAATATTGAGGCCTGCCATATAAGGGAGAAAGGGAGCAGCTGAGATAGTTCTTATTACAGTCCCACTAGTAGTATTCCTAGCATTAGGGTCGGGGCTACCACCAGCGTTAGGTCCTGAACCAGACATGGTGAAGGTGATAGGGGGAGAATCGGGGATAGAACCAAAAGGGGAACCCAATGAACCAGAAGCGGAGTCAGAATGGGAACTCGGTGGAGGACTAACTTGAATCCTACGCGGAGGAGTAAGTCTTCCTAACAAAAACTGAGGATGAAGGCCAAGAAGTCTCTGGGATAAATGCCTTGGGGGCGCAATGATGGAAGAACAAACACGGATCACAAAAGGAAGAGAGACCAACAAGGGCAAGGAGGCGCAAGATGAAATGATTACAATTTTATAGTCTTGGCCTGCCAATATAAGCCAGGCGCTCTTCACTTAGGGTGTGTGTGTTAAGTGTGTTAATTTTAATTATTAAACCCAGACATGTGTAGAGAAAAAATAAAAATTGTGTTGTATAACTGTAAATAAATCTACAAATAATAGTAAAGTAAACTGAATATAACATAAAATAAATAGCTAAAGATGCATCAATCTAAACTCAAGGAGGTAGGCTTCCCAACAAATAGTCTATGGGTGGTCAAAAATATAGTCAAAACACACCAAAATAGCCAATGGATCTAAAGTCGGGAGGGACAAAGATCTAGAGGTCAGATATGTTGGAAATAGGTGCAGAAAACAACAAAAAACAAGATGGAAAAGTGTTGCAAATGAGGTGGCGAAAGGCTACAACCTGAAGGGAAATGGAGGGGACCCTAGAGGAGGACCAAACAAAACTGAAAAGAGGTGTTTTGGATGGATGAATAACCAATCTGAAATGGATCTGAAGGTACAGGATCAGATCTGAAAAATGACTGAACACACTAAAATCTCAGATGACCTGCTTCAGCTAAACTCCTCCTAGAAAGGTGGAAGCGTACTGAAGCCCTAGGGGGCTAGGTTCCTACTTCAACGAGTAAAAAAGAGCAAGTATAGGTCCAAAATGGGCAGAGACGGAGGTTAGAAAACCCTGAACAACAACCCATACAAACCTAGACAAATCACAAAAAAAATCCCGTAAAAAAGTACAGATCACAATTTCTGACCTGATTTCTGCATAGATCGCAAGTTTGAGGTTGTTTTCTGCGTCCTGAAGGTTGAGGTTGCAGGTTTTGGCCCAAAAAGTGTGACCTGCACTTCCGGCACTCTCGGAGCAGGTTTCAGAAAAAAGTGCCGTCTCAGCTGCGGCTAATACCTGTCACCTGTGCAATGGGTCTGGAAACACACGGATGTTATAATTTTTACTATTTTAGGGTTTTAAAGGGTCAAAATAGGATCACAAAAATAAAAACAAGAAGCTGAAGAAAAACCCTAGGGTTTGAAGCAGCTGGTCATTCAGGGATCTGAAAAACGACAGTGGTCGTAATTATAAACCCTTGTGGAGTCACCAGTTGTTAGTGTGAATTTTAATCGCAAACGTACAAAAAATCTCACTTTAGTTGTGCATAACAAACAGCCCTAACATCGCTACCAATTTCTTTATATATGCAGTTAGTTAACCAAGACAAATGCTACAAAATCCAGATCTATGTAGTTGAAGACATTAAGTAGTAAATAAATGCAAGAGTTGCTCCATGCATCTAATGGACTAGACAAGAATATTTTTAAATAATTTTTGTATTTATGACACCTAGGAAGGGAACATATAAAGATGTTACTAATCCCCCTTAATGGGATGGGTTCTTGTATGTCCTTAGTGCTTTAGATCTAAGATCCTTCTCTCTTGATGGTGTAGAAAACCCAGACAAAAATGGAACTTAAGGGGAGTTCACAAGCAAAAAGATAGAAAAATATGACAATGATGGAGGATCAAAGTCAGACCAAAAGTATAGATCTAGAGTGATCTTTAGGCAACAAAAGGTAGTGAGTGAATGGAAAAACCATTCTATTTATAACAAAATATTGAGTTAGTCTAGATATTGGTGCATAATTAAAATATTATTAACCAAATCTAGATCCAACTTTTATGGAATATTTTATTATATTTGTTGGAGGGAAAAAGAATTTGAATTTGGTCAAATCCCTTTATTTGTAAATAACAAATAAAAAAATGATTTATTTATTATTTTAAGAATGTTGTTGAGTAATAATTAAATAAATAGTGATTTATTCAATTATTTATAAATTATTTAGTCAAATTTAACAAGGAATATTATTTAAATAATGTTTAAATAATTATTCCTAGAAAATAATAAGATAAATAATGATTTATGTAATAATTTTCCTGTTTTGGGTTAAATATGACCATGAATATTAATTAAACTGTTGTTTAACTAATTATTCCTTGAGGAAAATCAAACAAATATGGATTTATTCAATATTTCCTCATGGGGTTTCCTATTTAGACCATAAACAACTAAGTTATTTTTCATAGTGAAAGCAATTTTACTTAGGGTAAAATTGTTCTTACATGATGTACTTTGGTCCATCTAATAATAATAGGTCAGATGACCAAAAATTGGTGTAACAACATAGATCTGGATTTTTTAGCATTTTTCTTGGTCAACTAACTGCAGATCAAAAGAAAATGGAAACCATCTTTGATGTTAGAGCTGTTTGTTATGCACAGCTAAAGTGAGGCTTTTTCATATGCTTGCGATTAGAATTCACACAAACACTTTTATTACCAAGTCAGACCACAAACACTCCCAGTTTGGTAGCTTCTCCCTCCTATTCACAGTGTCCTGGTAACTATGCTAGGTCTTGGGAAGGCCTAGAAGATCTAGTCTCACCAAATCATCCTAGGCTACTGTCACACCAACACTTCCAAGATTATTTCGACATTGAGTGAACTTCGTCAAGTATTTTTGTATCATCTCACCCTTCTCCATCTTGATATTTTTGAGCTTGTCTTTTAGTGCCAAATTTCCGTGGTCGCTGCTATTTTGAAACAAATTTGTCAAGGCCTTCACATAGAATATGGATTCACCTTCCCATGGATACTCGAGACAATATGATCTCGAACTCCTTCTAACACGACCCTTCTCGCCATTTCTACCTTCTTCTTCCATGCATCAAGAAGTTGAGAATTTGCTGTTGTGAGCTAGGAAATATCATAAAATATGAATTCCTTCTGTCTTTTGTCCTCAAGAACTGCCTCCATCATGTCCTTCCATGCTTTGTAATTTGAATTTCCCTCAAGAGCAAATTCAAGTCTCAAGACATTGAAAGACATCTTGATCTGTCATTGGATACCGAAGAATAAATCTACAAATTCGAACATGTTCAAAAAAAACTTTGTTCTTCTCTTCTATTGTGATTTCTGATGCTCTGATACCATGTTGAAAATCCACATAGATCCAACTGATCTTGTAATGTACTAAAACAAGATACAAAATCATTCTACAATTTTTGGAAACCAAATACGATTGCACAATCACATAACAAGTAAGAGAAAGAGGCAAATAATCGATCGCACAACACAAGATGTATCTTGGGAAAGAAACTGCTCAAAACCCCTCTCTCTCTATATTGCATAAATTCAAGATCATGAAACAATATAATGCTATTCCTCCACTGAGAAATCTCTACACTCTGCTGACTGTCTCACTCTGATCCTGCTCATATCTAGATTACAATCTAAGCAAAATCAGTTAAGTATTTAACCTTTTTCTTGCCTCTACCTGACTTGCCTGGCTTACACATTCTTGGTTTAATTGATCCCCTATTAATTAAGAAAATACCAATTAATGATTGTGCAATCCTTCAAGACCTTCCTGATGACCTCATGCATGACATGTACAATTTTCTAATAGTACAGGTGATAGATCTCGTCCCTTTAACCTCAGTCTCAACTAGGCATTCTTTAGAACTCACATGCAACAACTATTTATAGTGAATTATCAGTTAACTGATTGATCACTACTTGTGAATTAAATCATATTTAATTCACTAGACCTATCACTAGTTCATCTCTCAGTTAGAACTAGTTAAACTGATTTTAACTCAATTTCTTGAGTTAACTAATTACAACTTACAAATAATTGTAACTGGACCCCCTAAAATCATGGAAAGTCCTCTACATGCCTCCTCTATGACCTCTAACTCGAATTTCCTAAGCTAATTAAGTCTTCCTAACTCAGTTAACTAATAAAAGTTGTCATGAGAACTCTTCCAATTTAATAAATCATAAGCCTCATATGGTGTCATTTTCTAGATTCTATTTCTGGTTGCCATTTTAAATGTTTCTTGTTGCCAATTTCAACACTCACTAGATTTTATTGTTTTAAAGTAGCTTTTGAGAAAAGTGTTATCACCCATGATTTGGATATCTCTAATGATTCTGTACTTTATATTTATTTTTCCCCATGGTTTTGTTAGGGCCTATGGTTTTGTACTTTATACTTATCAAACTTATTAATTTTTGTGCATAACTATATAAATTAAATAGATGATAAACATTGAATATCAAAACACTTGCTCCATAATACATCTCAGATTTCCCAGATTGAAAAAAAAAAATTTATGGCTTATTAATACCACATAACTTGGAGATAAATCTTAGCCCTTGATATCTGAATATATATTCACATATTCCATATTGGAGATTAAATTTCTACCATGAGCCTAATGATTATTAATAATTAAATTAAAAAATTTAGAACACCTTTTTTGAAATAGACACCTGTATTAACATTAATATAATCATTACACTAATTACTATATATTATAATAATATAAAATTATAAAAGAAAAATTAGTATATATTATAATAATATAAAATAAAAAGTACATGTCTATTTGAAGATCTATGTTTTTTTTTTGTAAACTTAGTAGATCCTTTCTATTTTCTGTTCAAAAATCAAAATGCAGGTCAAAAAAATATACAACTTTTGGCCTCAACCTGCCCATAGGAAACTAGGTCTGTTGGCCTTCTTAAAGAGTTTTAGGTCATCCAAAACATAAACATCTTCAATCTGTCTCTTACTGTCTTCAAGTAGCTATTATTAGTGTTACCTTTCATAAACATATAGGGAAAGTAAATGCTATCCACTAACATCACAAAAATTGAAATAACTAAGATCAGTCATCAAATGACTCTATAGGAGCTGGATATTTCACATTGGTGCCAGCCATGTCAACTTGGTGCATACTTTGTCGTTGCTTCTCAATTCTCTCCAAGCGAACACATTGGTGATGCTGGCACAGATTAATTTCTTGTATGGCCCTACTGATATCTGCTATATTTGAGGCTGCTTTAGGGTCTCCCCCAATCTCTTGAACATAACTATTTCCTTCACCAAAAGGAATTTCAGTAACCAATAGGTGCGAATTGAGTGATGAAATAAGGATATTCTGCCTCGAGTATTGCCAAGGTCTATAATCATAGGGTTTAATTCTTCCTCAGCTATGTCAGCCTCCTCCTTGTGCTTGGCTCTTGCATCGTGCTCCCACCCCTGAATAAAGGACTTAATGAAGCATGATGTACCATCCAAATATGTTTGGAACAGATTCTCCATCACTTCTTTTCCATAATTTCTACCACGTTTAGCTAGGGCAGATTTTGGAACCTTGGCTTTCCCTTTCTCCTTTGCATCCTTCTTTACCAACTAGCCTTTCACCATTTTCTTCAAAATCTGGTCTTCCATCAAATTTCTTTTCACGCAGGAGTTGCTTGGAAGACCTGTAACAGTACACATCATGATAAGTTTAAAGCAACCCGAGAGATTAACAAAATGACGGAGTAACAGGGCCTGGCTACCTCCATCGGCATACAGTGACTACAACTTTGGAAGATTCAGAAGACTCGACTTGAAAACAAACAATCGCTCCTTAGCAGACCAACAAACAAAAATAGAAGACCTCACCCAATACATAGAGTTACAAACCAAGCTCCGCTTTCCCATACTAACCCAGACCCAGATAATCCCGCCATAATTACTAATAATTTTATCCTTACTCTGGGAATTAGTTAGATAACAAAAAGTGACAGAATTGTCGACATGACTGACCCACTGACAACTAGAAATTTTTTTGCTACCCTCTACATTTCTACCCCACACATTAACATTATTAGAGGCCATACGGCCTATTTACCACCACTGATGATTACAATACAAATCGGGTCCATGCAGAGATAGAGACGAGAAAAGAACAGAGCGCCCAAATTGGGTAGAATGCAAATCGAAACAATGTCATGCAAGGTCCATACAATGACCTGTCAGGTCCTTACAATTCCATGCAACACCACAGTAGAGCCTATAAAGCCAAGAACTCCATAATGAACCTAAGAAAGATGTGGGCCACACAAAAGCAGTAAACCAGGCCACAATGTGGAGGAGGAAATTCAAAATGATTCCTTTTGTGTGAGAAAAGATACCATCTATTCCTACTAGAGCTCCTTCATTGGAGTACTGAAAACATAACTCCCTTAAATCGACCCATTCCGGGCTCGTGGTGATAATTTCTATCTTTGGGGAAGCCAAATTTTTACAATTAAACAGACATTTCAAGGAACTAAATATAAAACTAGAAGCTTGTTGCATTGCAATAGTGACAGTAGATTTAACTACGAGGTGCAAGTAATACATTGCGGTATAATAAACCAGGTATAGGTAATCTAGGAAAACCAAAATATTTATTTTCATGGAGTGAAGCCCAGAGACTCGTTTTATGGAAATTATGAACGGAGAATTGGATAGATACCGATGGCGACGATACGCTGCAGGTTGAAGAGTTCTCCCCTGACCGCTGAACTGCTTACTGTAACTCTGTGCATGGCTGAAGAAAAACAACCAGAGAATGGTAAGGGGAATGAACATATCCTGTTCCCACCACACACGCCGACACACATCGCAAAACATTCTTGACAGCCCACCTGTCGTACTGGGTTGTTCTGCATTACTACTTAATGCATTCATAACTCTTCGTGGGTGGATCCACCCATCCCGATGTGCGCTCGTCATCCTCGATTGTGGTGTGATGGCCTTCGCATGCCTCCGCCACATACCCTCACCCTATCACCATGTCATGCCTTTTGCATTGATATTTGGCACCCTGATCGAGGGTTTTGGTTGTTATCCTGATCCTGGATTTGGTTTGAAGATCTATGTTAACTAATATGGACTGTACTAAGAAACCTATTAATAACAAAAAAAAACTATTTTAATGTGGATAATGTATTCTATATGGCATTCAAAAATACAATATAAAGAATGAAAAATTACATATTTTATATGTGTGTGTAAGAGAGAGTGTTTAAAAAACAAAAATAAATATTCTATAATTTCATATCAATTTTAAAAAGAGGTAAAGTAATTGAAAGTAAAAAAAAGAGTTAGATGTTTAAGACTTATACTTTTCAAAAATATTTCAAACACATGATTTAAATAAACTATTTGAAGATCTATGTTAACTAATATTGATTATAATTAAAAATATATTAATAACAAAAAAACTATTTTAATATGCAAAATGTACTCTATATAGCAATTTAAAGAGATAAATTTTAAATTTTGCACTCTAAAACAAGTTTGCACCCAAATAAATCGCCTCATGCTAGATCTGTGGTTAAGATGGATCTATATGATATAATAATATAAAAATATATACAATAATTTATTGAGCAGAGAGACTCATTCTACAACTCAATATGAGGGGATGAGTAAGTATGTCTGTGTCTGTCTGTCCCCCTTTAAGATAAAAAAAAAATAATGTTCTAAATAGAAAAATAATGTCGATTATATTACAAAAAAAATGAATATGTTGTAAAGTAATTAGAAGTAAAAAATACGTGAGTAAGATGCTTAGATCTTATAATTTTCAAAAATAATTCAATAAATGATTTAAATAAACTATTTGAAGATATATTTTAACTAATTTATGTAGATATCAAATTCATATGTCCAAAATAGTCTAACATATAGAGGAAATAGACTTTTTCACTTGAATCAGTAAAACAATTTCAAGAAAGAATGTGATTTTTTGTGGTTTAGAATGTAATTTTAAGTGCATAATTGGATTCAACACCCTGAAAAACCTTTGGACACTCCAATTTGTAGAAATTTGAATAGCTAGTATATTATTCACCAATATTCTCCTGATCACACACTATTTTATCTTCATGCACAATACAGAATCTCTTCTACCATTGATCATTAATTGCGGAAATAAAAACAATCGCATGCGCACATTAAAACCATAAACAATCACACATATGAACACAGTATTTCATGGGAAAGATTAAAGCTGAAAACCCCAACTATCTGTATATTATATGTCATAGAGATCATGTAACAATCATTTTACAAAGCTCCTCACAAGCTCTCAGCACAACCTCCAATTGCTACACACTAATCAAGCTAGATCTAGAAAAACACATGCTCCAATCTCTGCCACCTGATAGCCAGCCTCTATTGCGTAATCAATGTTGTAGAATGGCTCATAAATAACTTCGAACCACCTGGATTGTACTGCGCAATCCTCATTGGCTTCTCCAATCACTGGTTGTTGCAAATCATGCAACAATATAGTCACAACTGATAGTCACACTGCTCTTTCACCTATCTCTTCACTGGTCTCCACTGAAACTGTCCATGCACTGAATTTAACTGATGTATTCTTTAGTTGATTAATGAGTTTATAATTATTGAATTAATTAATAATTAATTCACACCACTCTCACTAGTGTATCAATCAGTTAGACTAGATACAACTAGCTCAACTATGTTTAGATTAGTTAAACTGAACACAACTCCATTAACTTCCTCAATCAACTCCACCAAACTCTCTCACATGAGTTTTAACTGAAGTATCCATGCAATAGCTCCACTTAACCCTTAGGAATATCGTAATTCCTTCTGTCAGCTCCCGTGCCACATCTGTGCACTTAACTGAAGTGCTCCAAGAGAATAAGATAATGTTTAGAGTCCAAATATTATTAAGAGCTAATAATATTCGACATATCTATTTTTAGACTGGCAATCTAAAAATAGATTCTACCCAATATGTCTAAAAATAGAAGTCCATCTATTTTTTCCGACTTGACCAACCATCCAAAAATAGCATCCTGCAACTCATAGAACATGATCCATATGTCTAAAAATAGACATAGTCTAAAAATAGACTTTGCGCCAAAAATAGCCTGCGGGCCCACTTAGTGAAGGCGACTCCTTTCCACTAAGCTCATCATCTTGCTGCAATCTCAACACTCCCTCTCAACAAGATAAGGATTATCTGCAACCCCTATCCTACCCCTGTGGTATTTGAATTTGCTCCTGGTGAGTGCCTTCGTCAAGATATCAACATCCTGATCCTCTGTGGGAATGTATGAAAGTAACATGATCTTCCGCTGCACACAATCTTTGATATGATGATACCGGATGTCAATGTTTTTAGATCTATCATGAAATACTAGATTAACCGAGAGTTTGATGCAACTCTGATTATCACAATAAATCACATTAGGCTCTAAGTGTGAACCGAACAACCCGACCAGGATCTTCTTCTTTTCTTATCTATATAGCTCTCACATGCAGCTAAATTCCATCGAAGCATATACCTTTACTTTCTCTAAGAACCGAGTTACTATCCTAGTTTTCATTGTACCAAGAAATCGTTGTCGAACGAATACTAAAAACTTTCTCCGTACAAAGGCGCCCTTCGTCCGTTAGTTTCGCCCAATCTGCATCCGTGAAGCCACATAGCTTCACCTCATCCGACTGTCTGTACCATAATCCATATCCTGATGTGCCTCTGAGATATCTCAATACATGCTTGCCTACCTTCCAAAAGAGCTTGGTAGGCTTAACTATAGCTTGTGAAAGCTAGTTAACAACATAGCATATGTCGGGTCGTGTATTGACCAGATACATAAGCGACCCCACCAATTGTCGATAAACAGTGGCATCCACTACCTCTACCGAAGTAGCATTCTCCTTCCTCCATCCACCAGGAAGAGGAGTGTCAACAAGCTTGCAGCCATGCATGTTGAACTTCTCCAGTATCTCCTGGGCATACTTTCCTTGAGAAACAAACAGTCCATCACTGCGCTGCCAAATTTCCAATCCCAAGAAATAATGAAGGATGCCCAAGTCCTTCATCTCAAACTCCTTTGCAAGATCAGCCTTGCATGAGTGTATCAACAGTTCATCACCTGTCAAAATCAAATCATCTACATAAAGTACAATGATCAGCAACTTACCCTCCACCAAAATCTGGTATAGGTTCGGATCCGCCTCACTCTTGGAGAATCCAAGTCCGGTGAAATAACTGTCTATCTGTGTGTACCAAGCACGAGGTGCTTGTTTCAACCCATACAACGCTCTCTTGAGCCTGCACACATGCAACTCACTGCTGAAGATCTCGAAACCTTCAGGCTGCTCTATGTACACCTCCTCCTCAATCACTCCATTGAGGAATGCAGTCTTCACATCCATCTGATGAATGTGCCACCCCATCTGCGTTGAGAGAGCAAGAATCGTCCGTATGGAAGAATACCTTGCGACAGGTGCAAAGGTCTCCTCATAATCGATCCCCTCTATCTGTGAAAAGCCTCGGGCAACAAATCTTGCCTTGTACTTCTCCACACTCCCGTCAGCTGCCTGCTTCACTTTGTAGATCCATCTCGAACCCACCACTAATTTCCCCTCCGGCCTTGGGACAATCTCCCATGCACTGTTTCTGACAATCGAATCATACTCTTCCACCATGGCATCTACCCATGCGGGATCCTCCATATCTTCCTCGAAAGAGGATGGCTCTGTCATGATACACTTGCTCATAAGAGCCATGTATATAGTATACCGGTCAGGTGATTGTCTCTGTTTGCACTGTGATGTAGGTGCTCCTACAACCTTCTCTGTATCTTGAGCCAATCGCTCAGCTTCTGTAGTGCGCTTCCGCCCTCTGATGGTTGGCGCTGCATGAGTGGTCTCTTCCACTCCATGAACCTCCTCTTGTGGCCGATCCAGATCCAGAGACTCATCCTTAGGAACTAATAGCTCCTCATCTACATGTAAGTGTGGCTCCCTCTCAAGCGAACACTTCATGGCTTTCTCCTCATGAAATTTGATATCCCGTCGCACAATAGTCTTGTGACTGTCTGGAAAATACACACGATAGTTGTGGGGTGTATCAGTGTACCCCACAAATATCCTAACCTCTGCGGTTGACTCCAGCTTCTTCCTAGCATCTTTCGTCACATGAATGTAAACATGTGAACCAAAAATCCTCAAATGGGAAATATCAGGCTTCTTACCAGAAATGCCTCCTCGAGTGTACTTATGCCAAGTATCCTGTGAGGACAACGATTTTGCACATAAACCGCAGTGTTACATGCCTCAGCCCACAAGTGTATGGGAAGGCCCTGATCATGCAACATCGCCCGTGTAGCACCCACAATTGTTCTGTTCTTTCGCTCCGCAACCCCATTCTGCTGTGGGTTATGAGGTGCTATGAGCTCTCTTCGAATTCCTTCTGCGCTGCAAAAGTCCTTGAATTCACCAGAGATGAATTCACCACCATTGTCACTCCTAAGAGCCTTCACTTGCTTCCCTGATTCTTTCTCAACCGTTGCTTTTGAAACTCACGTAAATTTGAGTATGTCTCGCTCTTCTTCCAGCACTGAACATCCAACACTTACGAGAAAAATCATCAACAAATATCACGAGGAAATTGTGCTTTACATCAATGGCCATCGAGAAAGGTCCACACACGTCTGTGTGAATTCTCTCAAGGATCGTCGTGGTGCGACTATCCTTCTCGTGAAAGGTGGCTTTCACAAATTTTCCAAAGTACATCCCTTGCACTATCTGACTACGCAAGTGTACCTTTAGGAAGCCCAGTAGAACTCTGCTGCAGTATCTTCAAAGCTCCATGGTGAAGGTGGCCCAATCTCCGGTGCCACAGCTTGCCATCATCCTGGCTCATCAATCCTTCTGCCTTGCCTGCCATTGCTGCACAGCCATCTACCTGTAATTGATAAAGGTTCTTAACTCGAACCCCTATCCTCCGGGTCTCACCAGTTGCCTTACTGCATAGGAAGGCCTTTCCCTCGCTAAAGACAACATCATATCCCTTGTCTTCTAACATGGCCACCGAGATCAGATTCTTCTTCAATCCTGGAACATGCATCACTTCCTTCAATACGAAGGGTTTACCAGACTCCCTCTCAAAGGAAATGGCACCGATACCGGTCACACTGTATCTACCATCATCGCCCATCTTCAAGGCACTTCTGGCATCTTTTTCTTTGTCCAGACCAAGAAACAATTGCTTCCGTCATATGAAAAGACGCACCATTGTCAAGAAACCACACTAATCCCATCAAACTTGAAACCAAGCATGCGATTAGCAAAAAATCCAGCTCAAACTACAAGGCTAAGGCCTCTCCAGCTGCAGATACAACAACCTGATTATTTTTCTTCTTATGTGGACAATTAGTGGCGTAATGTCTGTGCTGGTGACAATGAAAGCACTTCACCTTGGACATGTCCTGCTTCTTGCCTTTCGCACCAGATTGAGAAGCATTTTTCTTGCTCTTTGATCCAGGTGGATATCGGTGGTCTCCCACCTATTCCATTTGGACCCGCAGCATCAATTCTTTCATTTTTTCAGCTTCAGCACAGCTTACTATTTATAGCAGGTTTTCGGGTCCTGCACACCCGGAGCCGTTTTGGGGCATTAATAATCCAGGTGGATATTGGTGGCCACCCATCGAGTCCATTTGAACCCCCACTATCAGTTATTTCAGTTTGTAAGTTTCGGCACAACTTACTATTTTTAGCAGTTTTTCGGGTCTTAAACTTCCGGAGCCATTTTGAGGCCCTAAACGATGTTTTTTGGGTATGAAAGCGCCAGCGAATTTGTTGATCAAATTCGTCTCGACAGCTGTAGTCCTCGGATAGAGCTTTCTAATGATGTATCATGTGCGTCAAACGGAGATAGTATGCCAAAGTTATGCCCCCGGGAAGTTGAACCACCAATTTACCCAAACGGGCGCCCACAATTTTGACACCTCATCTCCTACGGTTAGGTTTTTGGACGTTTCAAATTCTACATTGTTTCTCAACAATAAATAGGCCCTCGAGCCCTGGCTGTGTTATCAGCTCTGTGGGTCAGAGCCGACATATCTCTTCTCGCAAGATGTTACCATCAGCATTCTCAGATCACCATACATCCTCATCATGTCTCGCATATTAACACAAATACATACCGTGTAGCCGCCACATCTCTTCCTGTGACATGTCACAAATATCATAGCTCTTCTTATTTCCATTACGTTCCGTACAGTCTGCGAGCCTCAATGTAACATGCCTTAGAGAAGTTCGCGTACGCTACATCTCTTCTCAGAGATACGCTACCAGCGCCCTAGCTTACTTCCATTATGTTTGTAAGCTTATTGCAGTCATTCTTTTATTAATAAAATGAAGCATTATTTCCGCTGCATCTCTGTATCTATGGTTATATTTGTATTCTGTTGCGTTCCTGCATAAAATCCGGATCACTCTTCCCCTTCCTTGCTTTGGTAGCCAAAGCGCAATTTTCTTCATCTGAGTTCTTTGATGAAGATCCGTCCCTAGTACTTCGCCTTATCTCCTCTTGCACAAGATCTGACCAAAGTCACTCCCATCCTGGCAATTTCCCCCGACCATTGACAGAGTCCTGATAGGAATGCCAACTCTTCGGAAGCCCAAGGAGAGCCAAGCTCACCAAGTCCTCGTCATCAACAGTAACCCCCACACTTCCCAACTCATCCTCGATCGATAACTTCAGAGGTATTTTGGCACATCGTCGCCTTTCTCCATTTTTATGTTCCCGAGTTTATCCTTGAGCGCCAACTTCCTCTGGTCGCTCTTGCTTTGGAATAAATTTGTCAAAGCTTTCCACATCAAGAATGGAGAAGCTTTACCATGAATTTTGGATGTGATCCTTCACACCTTCCAACAGAATCCTTCGACACTTTGCTGTCTTCTTTTACCATGCGTCAAGTGCGGCAGCATCGCTAGAAGCAGGTTTTGGAATTTCCGCATCTATGAACTCCTTCAACCCATTGTCATCCAGCACCGCCTCCATCCTGTCCTTCCATGCAATATAATTCAAGCTTCCCTCAAGGGCATACTCTAATCGCAATCTGTTGAAAGAAATTTTGACTTTCGACACCAAGAAAACACTATTGCAAATTCGAATTCCACCAGCTCAAAACTCAACCGCTTCAATGTTTTGCAATTGCTCCAATGATTAATATCGCTCTAATACCATGTATAAATTTATATATAACTGATATGTTATCATCCGAGATTCTCTTGATCACACACTATTTGACTTCATGCACAATACATAATCTCTTCTACCATTGATCATTAATTGCGGAAATAAAATCAATTGCATGCACACATTAAAACCATAAAAATTCACACATATGAACACAATATGTAATGGGAAAGCTTAAAGCTGAAAACCCCAACTATATGTATATTATATATGTCATAGAGATCATGTAACAATCATTATACAAAGCTCCTCACAAGCTCTCAGAAAAGACAACTTCAATTGCTACACACTAATCAAGCTAAATCTACAAACACATGCCCAATTCTCACACCGACAGCCTCGCCCATCAGGCAATCACGTCGAAGAATGGCTCATAAATAACTTTAACCACTCCTCGGCTTGTACCGTGCAACTTTCATTGCATTCCATCATCAAGTTGTTGCAAATCATGGCCAGATAGTCAAATCGATAGTCATGAATTCTCTTCACCTATCTTCAATCGGTTCTGATCGAAATTGTCCATGCACTGAAGTTAACTGATGTATTCTTTAGTTGATTAATGAGTTTATAATTAGTGAATTAATTAATAATTAATTCACACCACTCTCACTAGTGTATCAATCAGTTAGACTAGATACAACTAGCTCAAATACGTTTAAATTAGTTAAACTGAACACAACTCCATTAACTTCCTCAATCAACTCCACCAAACTCTCTCACATGAGTTCTAACTGAAGTATCCATGCAATAGCTCCACTTAACTCTTAGGAATAGCGTAGTTCCTTCTGTCAGCTCCTGTGCCACATCTGTGCACTTAACTGAAGTGCTCCAAGAGAATAAGATAATGTTTAGAGTCCAAATATTATTAAGAGCTAATAATATTCGACATATCTATTTTTAGACTGACAATCTAAAAATAGATTCCGCCCAATATGTCTAAAAATGGAAGTCCATCTATTTTTCCAACTTGACCAACCATCCATAAATAGCATCCTGCAACTCATAGAATATGATCCACATGTCTAAAAATAGACATAGTCTAAAAATAGACTTTGCACCAAAAATAGCCTGCAGGCCCACTTAGTGAAGGCGACTTCTTTCCACTAAGCTCATCATCTTGTTGCAATCTCAACACAATTCTATAAATTAAACGACTTAAACTCAAGTTTTTAAAAAATTTTGCTAGATTTTAATTAAAATTAATGAGAAAACATGTAGTGAAAAATGTCATTTCGTCTATAAGTTAGACTATGCCTATACTATATATAATAATAATAATAATCCAATTTTAAGGTCACAGCGAAGCCACACACCAAATTGGTGTATGTCTCTTGTTTGTGGGACAAAGGACCCACCTCCCAGCAATGATTTCACTGCCAAGTCTTTGAAGGCATACATACTCTACCTCCCTCTTGTTTTGAACCTGTGACCTCTTAGGAGGAAACACATGCTCTTAAATTGTTAAAATAAAATATTTATCAATAAAATATTTTAATAGAAATTAATATTGACATATACTTAAAAATGATATCTAATATATTAATAATAAAAACCCATTTTAATTTGCATGATAAAATATATATATTTTTGCATGATAAAAAATCTATATATATATATATTATGAAAAAAATGAATTTTTATGGTTAAAACATTTATTTGATTTTATTTTTATTCAGCATTCAGAAATACAATTTATATTATATTTTACATATTAAAAATTTGATCATTAAATTTATATTAAATTTATAATTAAAATAAATCTAAACTAGTAAAATCATAAATATTAAAAATAAAAATAATATAAAAATATATAAAATAACTTTAAATAAAAAAAAAATAGAAAAACCCGGGCCGGAAGTCACATTGCAAATGCAAAGAGACGTAAGCATGGGGCGAAATAGACAAACCCTAGCCGAAGGTTACTAAGAATCCGTTCATCATTGGGACGATGCCGCAGAATCGAGCTGCAGAAGGTATTTTTCATGAATTATATAAATATTATGAAGATGAAAAAAAAACACTTAAATTTAAAACAAAAATATAAAGTGCGACTAAATTTAAAAAATAATTAACTTATATTAATAAATTTAAATAAAATTATTAGTAATAAAATTATTTGTATTAATTATTAATGTTAGTTGTTTTAATATTTTAATTTAATATTTCGGATGCGGATGGTTAATAGACATGATGGGACCTCCGTCTCGGGCCAGCTCCCAAGGCATTTCGCATGGGGTGGCCATATGGCTCCCAGCGGTGCCATTAAATTCGACTTCAATTCGCATGGTAGCAGCTCATTTACTCCCCGTCGCCAGCACTTCTTCCTCCTTGGTCCTCCCCGACGGCATATCATGGACTCTGTTGCAGGTTCTCCAGATCCTTCCAGCGCTAACTGCAGTTCTTGGAAGCCTATTAGCTGTGTATGTCCGGTGGTCTCTACAATGCCCAGTGCCCGCACTCACACTGGCCGTCGCACCTCGCTGCTAAGCTGTATTGATATCGTGCCTGGGTATCATTTTTCGCATAGTGATCTCTGCTCCAATTTTAACTTGCAAATCTCTCCTGGCTCTCTCCGCGGTCTCGCTCCTGCTCAAGCTCTCTCCCCTCGGCTTTGGTCTGTTCAAACTACTGAGTCCGAAATGCCGAGGCTGAGGCAACGCATGCGATGCCGTCGTGGAGCCACTCGCGGTAGGTCTGCAAGCGACCGTCTGTCTTCCAGCCTCGATGGAGCTCACCTCCCTGAGCATTCTGAAAGGTAGCATGTTCAGGACTCCTCCCGTCAATGGAACTTCGAAAGCCCTCCTGGCTTGGCTTGCGAGCATCAATCCTCCTCTCCTCACCTTGACATGCCTCAGGAACCTGTTCCCTCTGCCCCCACACCTTCTGGTAGCCACTATCTACGGCAAACCTTGTAGAGAGCGGAGCTTAGATTTGATTGCGCCTTCAATCGACCGACTATCACCGCCTACATTACCATTACCCTGCGAGAAGAGTCTACTCCTCTCCCTCCCCCGGTGCACGACCCTCCCCCCGCTCCTTTTGTTTCCCGCTCCAACCCTGTTATAACGCCTCCCACTGGCCTGAGCAACACTCCTGTTATAGCCTCGCCCTCCTTGGGTGATCTTTCTATGCAGGTGGGTGCCAACCTTTCAGACAAAGACGGAGCTGCGAGCGCAGATGCTGAAGACCCTGAGGAGCAATATGGGTGCCGCATTGAGGAGGAGTCACCGTCTTCGGCTCACACTCATTAATTCTGCTATGAATTGGCTCAGTATGGTTTCTAATCATACCTATTTAGCTAGAAACACTGGGTTTTTTGTTTTTGTAGTCTACAGCAGCAGTAGCTGCATGTCAATGTTGTATTTTTGTAGTTATCTTATGCTGAACATAATGGACCTCTCACCGGTTTCCCTTTTCAAGGGCAGTGCAACTGCTTTTAAAAGAACTGGTTTCCCACTCCGGGCAGTTCGTAATATAGTTAAAACTTGGACTTCAAGCCTGGTTTCAGGCTTCCACAGCTGAACCGAGGCAGTTTTGTAACATTATGATTACTCAATAGAATTAGTACAATTTAGAAAAAAAATAAAAATTAATTTAATAATATTTAATTAAATATCATGTTTTGAGATTTATTTGTATTAAAGTAAGTTGTTTGTTTGTGAGGTAGTTGCAATTCACTAATTTTTTATGATTTTTGAATAGTTCACTCATCACTTTTTGTAAATGTGGTAGCAACTTAAGTGGGCTTGATTGTATGGAAAACTTCATAGTTAAGCTAGAGGCTATTTGAGATGGGTTTCAATCCCACTTCTTCACTCATGTGAGCATCACTGAATGCAATGAGTGTTAAATAGACTATTCAAAAATTATGAAAAATTAGTCAATTACAACTACCTCCCATAGAAATAGTCATAGATGTGACTTACTTTAACTCAATTGAATCCCAAAAACTAATATCTCATATAATACAAAAACTCCTTAATATTTAATTATATATATTACAAATTTAAATAAATTATATTATCTTTATATGAATTAATATGATAAAAACTTTAATTTACATTTATATAAATTTAATATTATATTTATATTTATATTTTTAATGAAGAATATTTTTATGATTTAATAATGAAACATATACATGTTAGTTTACTTCCTTTTTATTATATCAAAATTTTTAATAAATTATCGGTTCCTCGTGGATAACCCCACTTACTTAACTTTAGGAAAGGAAATAATTTTTTTTTTGTTTAAATAATAACACGTTAAAATTTAAATAATAATCATTTTTTTATTACATTAAAAAAATATAAAATTTATTTTTAAATAGAGAAATGGTAAAATGTAAAAAATTAATTAAGTTTTTAAGAAAGCTTAAATAAAATCACCAAAAATCTTCTGGAGCGGGAGCAAAATAATTTTGCAATGTATATTCGACAAATCGAAAAGGAGAAAGGGAAATTTTTATAAATATAGTTGTTCAGAAGACAGGTTCCATTCGTTTACGATATGCACCGATTGGATTTTGCAACAGAATGCCATTATGGTATTCGCGCAAGAAATTCACAAAACGCTGTCTATTCTCACAAAACTCAAAATTCAGCATCCCTGTATAGCATTATGCAGGCAGGGCCAGCTGAAGGAGGCCCTGAATTCGCTGTACCTTACAAACCCAAAAAGCTTTCGGCTAGACTCATATACATATTCCTTTCTGCTCGAAGAATGCCTCCGCAAAAGGGCGCTCTCAGAGGCCAAAAGAGTCCATACACACATGAGTGAATCAGGATTTAACTTGGACATTTTCTTGGCCAACAAGCTCATTGTTTTGTATGCCAAGTGTGGGAGCCTGATGGACGCCCGCCGAGTTTTCGATGAGATGCCTGTGCAAAATGTGGCCTCATGGACCGCTATGATTCAAGCTTATTCTAAGCATGGCCAGGACAAGGAGGCCTTGGAGATGTTTTGCGAAATGCAAAAGAATGATACCCAGCCGGATCAATTCACGTTTGCCACCATTCTTCCTGCCTGTGCCAACTTGGCTGTTCTGGAAGACGGCAAGAAGGTACATGAAGATATTATTAGAAGGGGTTTTCAGTCTGATGTGTATGTAGGGAGTGCTCTAGTAGATATGTATGTGAAATGTGGATGTATAGAGGGTGCACGCAAAGTATTTGACAAAATGCCTGAACGAAATGTGGTTTCTTGGACTGCCATGGTTGCAGGATATGCGCAAGTTGGGGATGTTGGACGGGCTACGGAGCTCTTCGAGAAAATGCCTGAACGAAATGTGTTCTCGTGGACTGCAATGGTTACTGGATACACCCAGGCTGGATGCCTTGATGAAGCGCTGAGGCTCTTTCAGAAAATGCCGGAGCGAAATGTGGTATCATGGAATGCCATGATCGCAGGCTACGCACAGAACAGAAATTTTGATGAGGCCTTGAGGATTTTTCGAGAAATGCAGCTGACAGGCCTGAAGCCGAACTCAGTAACCGTTGCAAGCGTTCTCCCTGCCTGTGCTAATTTAGCAGCTCTGCGCAAGGGTATGGAGATCCATGATAGCATAATTAGGAGGGTATTCCAATTCGATATCTTTGTCTGGAATGCCCTTGTAGACATGTATGCCAAATGTGGGAGCATAGAGCAAGCACGCCAAGTGTTTGACAAAATGCCTAAACGTAATGTGGTTTCATGGACTTCCATGATTGTGGGGTATGCTGCACATGGTTTTGGGAAGGAAGCGCTTCAACTCTTTGAACAGTTGCAGCTTTCTGGCATAAAACCAAACAATATAACTTTTGTCGGTGTTCTCTGTGCATGTTGCCATGCAGGGCTAGTAGATGATGGCTGGCAATATTATAATTCCATGATGCAAGATTATCAGCTTTCTCCTTCAATGGAGCACTATTGCTGCATGGTGGACCTTCTTGGTCGTGCCGGGCATCTTGAAGAAGCAGAAGAATTTATCAACAAAATGCCAATAAAGCCTAACACAGCAGTCTGGGGATCCTTGCTTGGTGCTTGTAGAACTCATGCCAATATAGAGTTAGGGGAACGCGTGGCAAATCACCTTTTTGAGTTGGACCCTGAGAATGATGTGTACTATGTTCAACTCTCAAACATCTATGCAGCAGCCGGCCTGTGGAATAATGTAGCAAATGTGCGAAAACTTATGAAAGACAGAAACATTACAAAGTTGCCTGGGTGCAGCTGGATTGAGTTAAATAACAAGGTACATGCTTTTGTGACGGGACCGATCACACATTCAATTAGAGGAAATTTATGAAGAGTTGGGCAGATTGTCCGGGCAGATGAAGGAGGCAGGGTATATTCCCAACAAATGCTACGCTCTTCAGAACGTAAAGGAGGAACAAAAGGAGCATATTCTATGCTATCCTAGTGAGAAGTTGGCCATTGCGTTTGGACTCATCAATACTTCCCCTGATACCCCGATCTGCATTGTCAAGAACCTTCGAGTGTGTGGTGACTGTCACTCTGCAACCAAGTTCATCACAAAGATTGTTGGCAGAGAAATTGTTGTGAGGGATTCCAAACTCTTCCATCATTTTAAACATGGTCAGTGCTCTTGTGGGGATTATTGGTAACTAAGTGTAACAGACAATGAACATGGGCATTCGCATCTTTTCTACCTTGTATTGATTTTCAGGGGTGGTAATAAACACATTAGAGATATTCTATTTCCGTTGCAAACAAGGATTGGAATGTGTCTACACTTAGAGACAGTGAAAGAAGGATTTGAAAATCCAGTTGTGCCTTACAACTATTTATGATGGACACTCAAGGGACTAAGGGTTCAATTGCACCCCCTATAAATGCCATTGGCTTGAAATTGGTTAGTGAAACTGATCATTTTGTTGGCTCACAACCAAGAATACACGAACCAATAATGGAAGAGTGAGTTGGTGTTAGATATCAGATCTCTCGGCGCATCAATTCTCTAGTTCCTAGCTTCTGAAACAACTCCCAGCTTTGTCAATAAATTTCCACCATTATTTTATTTCCGCAGATCAAAATATCTAGTTCCTGGCTTCTGAAACAATTGTCATCTTTATCAATGAATTTCCATAATATTTTATGACAATGATCAACACCTTTGTCGGAAATTATATAATTACCGGGGAAGTAGCAAGTTAACCTTTTGGAGTAAAGTTTTTTGGTTCATCTAGAATGAGAATTAAATTTGTTAGTGGCACGACTATTCAATTTGGGATCTTACAAGAACATTTAAAAGCATAACCTGATGAGATTTGGTTTAGTAAACATGTAGTATATATGTGTTTTGGTTAGTATACTTCTGTGCTTGATCTTTTCGGGTGATTGTCAGAGTATCACAGCTATATAGATTATGCTTAGAAGTTAATTATGAGATTAGATGTCTAAGTATAGTATGAATTGCATATATAGGAAGTCTATGAGCTGGAAGTAAGTTTTTGTCATTCCATTATCTGGCTGTACGACTGAATAATTTTGAAACCATATGCAAGCACTCTTAGTGCTTCCATGATTAATGGTATGGCTTCTTATCCTGTGCCTATGAATCTTGCTATGGATTTGATACGTTTTTCAGGATTTCTGTTTCTCTAAGTTATACGAAACTCAAAAAATGTATGGATTTTGGAAACAAGAACACCTGGAAATCTGACCCACCCAAAATGGCTTGTCCGGGGAAATTTGTATATGAAATTCACATCACACACAGAAATATATATATATATATATACAGCTTTTTAATGTAACATATTGTCTTGCAAGAAAATGTAGAAAACCCATCAAATTCTGCAACTGCTTTAATGAACAATCTGATAACTAGTTTCTTTTCATTAAGACACAAAATTTTTCTATTTGTGTGCAGCAGAATAGGAACATAAATAAATAGTCACACAATGACAAAAAGACAATATTTTTCCAGGGAACCCAACTAAGAAAACCCTCTGCTTGTTTGAGAACTTTATTGGTAGAATTTTGAGCAATAGATCTCCTACAATACAACCTTGTTTCAATAGAAATACAACAACCCTCTTCTCCCTGCTTGTCCTAAGCAAGGTTACTTGGGAGCGAAAGCAGAGAGCGGGAGTGGGAGTGCCTTTTTCAAAAGCTCCCGGTTCAGGAGCGTTTCTGGGAGTGTTTTATATATATATATATATTTTGATGCATATGTCAACAAAAGCATGTAGAATGATGAATTAGACATAAAAAACATAAAAACATAGATTGAACCAGATAACATCAATCATCTAGAAGTTATAATCTTCATCAACTACATCCATAAGTTAAAAACATACAACATATTGACACTTGAGTCCCATGATTCATCAATCTTAAAGTTTCAAGCTTTCATAATTCAATATATAACATTTATCATCATTGATTCATTGATCACCATAGTTGTACTTGTAAGCTAAGTGTAACCATTATAACAAAGAATATTTAACATGCAATGAAATGTCATAAAATGAAACAAAATGAAACAACTTTCAACTTTCATGAAGCATCATATTCATAATTCATAATGACTTATAAACTTTTGGAATCTAAGCTTCTGTGATCCATAATGTAAATTTGTAGAAATTTTTTTTCTCGGTAGTAATCACATGCAAAAGAACGAGGTCGACGCGTTTCGAACCAACCAGTTGGTTCGAAACGCGTCGACCTCGTTCTTTTGCATGTGATTACTACCGAGAAAAAAAATTTCTACAGACTTATAAACTATTAAGTTATAACTGCCAACTTCAAAGTTTCAAACTTAAATTGTCATATATTGTTTACAAAAAATATCTCCCATTAAATATGAAAGAGTCAAGTTTCAACAGTTATAAAAAGTTAAAAACTACTAGAAAATAGAAAAGACTAGTAAAATGTAAATCTATTTCATCTATTGCTTGGCCTCTTGCTACGAGAAATGTCTAATTTATGAGCAACCCCACGAGGTAATGTTGGCCTTCTAGTAGTTACCTTGCGGGAAGTACCATGACCATGACTAGAAGCCCCACGCCCTCCACGTGAGGATGTAGGTGGAGGTAGCAAAGGAATAACAGTCGGAACTCGAACATTGGCACTGACACTACTACCAGATGGTGGGTGTGGCGATGGCATACCTGCCACTGCTTCATCCTAATCTCTCAAAAGTTATGCTTCCAATTCTTCCAGATGTATAGTGTTGTCCTCCAAATTATCATCCTCTGGGTTGTTGTCCCAAACTTTATATGGGAGATCCTCATAAGCTCGATCACAATAATGACTCAACAATCTCAAGTTGTAGTGCACATAAACCAAGCTTTCTGCTCGGTTTTTGTTGAGTCTATTTCTTCTCACATTATGGATGAAGTTGTAGGTGCTCCAACACTTCTCTGCAGAAGAAGTATTTACAACCTGTGAGAGAACTTTTTTTGCCAATTTTGGCAAATGTCCCATGCTGCCATATGTATCCCACCATGTGAGAGCATCAAACCTATCCCTATATTCCATTGCATGAAAAGAACCAAACAAACTAGTGCAACTGAAGTATCTAACTAATTCAAAGCGCCAATTAGCACACTCCTCCCTTTCAGGGACCAACTTGCCTAATGCTTTCATGTATCCCTCTTGCCTAATGCTTTCATGTATCCCTCTTGTACCTCGGATATGTATGAGGTTTGATCCTAACCCCACCCCAGGTGCAGGTTGGCCCAACCAAGATGGAGAGTAGTATTTTGGCATAAGGATATACGCCAAAGCATGTAGTGGAACATTTAGTTTATTCCATCGTGCACACACACAATTGTGAATCATTGAATACAAGTTTGGATCTTTGTCCTTGACAACATCTTTTATTTGCCTCAACATGCTATCCATCTGCTTATACACCTCCCCAATCACTAGTTTATCTGTATCTACAAAACAAATCATGTTATAAATGGGCTTGGTGAAATTCAAAATTTCCTTCACACGTGCCCAAAACAAATGATCAAAAGCGGTCTCCTCCACCTATTCAAAACCTTTCCTATCAACTGTTGTTGTTGCCTTGTCCTTTAATACCTGTCAGTGTGGACTTGATACCATGGTAGCCAATGACTCTCTTACATTCAAAAGACGCTTGAAGGTTGGGTAATAGCTAGCAAATCTAGACTTTGCTATCTTCAACAACTCCAATGTTGAGTGACTGCGGAAAAGACCATGGGTATTACAATGATCTGTAATAAATCTTATCATTTGTTTTCCTCTCTTATACAAATAACCAAGCCATTTTGTATTGAGGTTATTTGTTTTTAATCATATCATGCATCAAAAGGTTCATTGTGTGAACCAAACACCCAAACCAAAATATGTTGGGGTATTTATCCTCAATAATTGCTCCTGATGCCTTACAATTAGCAGCATTATCGGTGATGACTTGGATGACATTGTATGGTCCAATACGTTCAATTGTTTCAAGTAATGGCTCTGCAATGTTGATGTCAGTCTTGAACTTATCTGAATAATCATATGATGAAAGAAAAATTGCACCACTAACAGACACAACAAGAACACTGATCAATGGCTTGCCTTTTGCATTTGTCCATCCATCAGATACAATGGACACCCCATGCTCATTCCAAGAACTTGTCATTCTACACGAAGAATGAGTTATTTTTTCTTTTTCATGATCAAGGCCCACAGTTCTAGCCTTGTCATATCCATGGCTCTTATATCCTTTGGGGGCATCATTAATGGCATAAACCATTTCATGCCAATATGGTGACTGAAGAACATTGAATGGTACCCCACATGCATAGAGAAATCAAAAATTGTTTTAATCCATATCACTCTTGGACCCTTCGTCAAGGAAATCGGATATGGTTCTACGTCTTAAAGAGATGTTTGGTCCAGGTGTGCCTCCAAATTCACTGCCATGGGTGGAAGTTGATGGACTTCTTTTTCCATGTTGTGATGGTGAATAAGATTCAATGAAACCCTTAGATCTTTTAAATTTGTATTGGGCTTCCTCCTCCTCCTTTATGTATTTGGCTCTATCTGTTGCTGACACACTTACACAAGTTTTGATTCCTATATTTTTATCTCCATCCCATGACCTTTTCCCACAAAGGTTCCTTCTGACACGTGTATGAACTTGTGTATTGCAATGGGGGCATATAAATTTAGTGGTTCCACTCCCTTTCCCTGCTTTAGGCCTAGTAGAATATTTCCAAAATTAATATTTAATGCTAATTTATTTATTTATTGTAACTAATCGAAAAATTCAATGATTACATATTACATTTGAAGCACGTTGTTGTTGAGATGGGTCCTCATGCAATGCAATTATGTCCATTTCTTTGAACATCTCTTTATACATATTTTTGGGCGTTCTTACTTCCAGGCCTAGTAGAATATTTCCACAATGGTGTTTGGTCAATTTTAGTTAGTGTCACTGTGGTCTCATTATCCCCACTCTACCCTAAGTCCCCTTCCTCCTCAGGTTGGTACTCCTCTTCATGGTTTTCATCATATCCACTATAACCCACTTCTTCATCCTACGGTTTTGGATTGGGCCTCTTTCTCCTACTCTCCAACACGATAATAACAAAAAACGGAACCAACATGAAGAAAATGCCAAGAAATATAGCCATGTCCATGATGTTTCAACTTTCACATTTCAAGTTTTTAACCTGCAAAACAATGGAGGAATGCCAAATGGGAATAGGAAAAAATGCAATATAGAAAACAAAAATCATTTTTTCATTTTTCAAGAAATTAAAATGCAACATATGCATAAAAAAATCATTTTTTTCATTTTTAAACAAATGAAAATGCAACATAGCAAAAAATTTTATTTTTTATTTTTTCATTTTTAAACAAGTTAATAATCAATTTATCAAACATAGAAAAAAAAAAAATCAAATTTTCATGTTTAAACAAATTAAAAACAAAGAAAAAAAAAAAAAATCATTGGGGATTGGGGTCCTACGTCTTTGTCCTTCGATGATTTGATCCAAGCATAGGCCTCTTCTCCTCTCCTCTCTTCTCCTTTCCTCTCCTCTCCTCTCTTCTCCTCCCCTCTCCTATCCTCTCCTCTCCTCTCATCTCTTCCTCCTCTTTCTACTCTCTTCTTGCTTTGAGCTCTCTTCTCTCTTCTCTCTCAAACTGAAATGAGAAATAAAATGGGGAGGGAGGGCTTTTATTCCCTACCCTCCCTTCCCTCCTTTTCCACGGCCGTCGACCAATTTTATTTTATTTTTTCGCACAAAAATAGAGTTTGGAGTGTTTTTTATGCTTAGGAGCGCTCGGGAGTGAGCGCTCCCTCCTTAAAAAAAGCGCTCCCAGCACATAGGGAGCGTGCTCCCGGATGGGAGCATTTTCGGGAGCGTGCTTCCTGCGCTGTCAAAAGCGCTCCCTAACTTTTCGGGAGCGTTTTAGGGAGCGCTCGAGAGAGAATGCACCCTGAGCGCTCCCTCCTTTAAAAAAACGCTCCCAGAGCATTTTTTTTAAGGAGGGAGTGCTCAGGGTGCATTCTCTCCCGAGCGCTCCCTAAAACGCTCTCAAAAAGTTAGGGAGCACTTTTGACAGCACAGGAAGCACGCTCCCGAATTTAATGCTCCCGTCCGGCAGCGCGCTCCCTATGTACTCCCAAAACGATCTCGCTCGGAACGCGTTTTGGGAGCGAGATCTAGAGGAGGAGGGGGAGGGGGAGGGGCTCCCCCGCAACCCTGGTCCTAAGTTAAAACACCTTGCAAGAAACCTGGTCTTTCTTCCCTATTTCCTTACACAAACCCCAAGTAAATTCTCCTCTATCAACTGTGCATAGGTTTGTCCTTAGTACGCCCTTCCCACACACAAGTTTCTGCACACAAACTCGTGCTCTCTTTTTCCTTGTCTCACCAACTTGTGCTCACAAAACAATGATCAAATATGTGCCTTCGTCCTCCTTACAAGCTTTTCAAATTAGCTAAATCTTTAAGTTTTATTTTTGGAAGTAAAACTTGTGATTGTTGAGTTAACTAAGTCTAACTGACTCGTGTAGCTCATCTAGTATAAATTTGGAACTTGAAACTATTCACTCGTCTTTTTCCCAATTATAACTTGCACTAGAAGACAACAAGCTAAGTCTTCCACTCCTTCACATAAGTCAAACTGCTTCATGAACTCGTCCTAACTTTTAGGAACTCGTCCTAACTTTTAGGAATTCATCCTAAATTAAAGGAACTCGTGCATGCTAAGGATATGATTTCTTCTGGTCTCTTTCACTAAGGCACAAGTCAAAGAAGACGTTACTCGCTACTATTTTCACCACTCCCTCTTAGCGAGGAAGGTGCTTCTGTCATCCACCTGAATCTGTCTCCAACACTACCACATTCTCCGTTGTTGCAGCTGCTCCCTCTAAACTATAAAATTTCCATGCTTTCTTTTATGAAACCTGATCTAAAGAATTGTTCTTTCCCACTATGATTTGCGAGTCCATCACTTCAATCATAAGTTCCATGTACCCTGTGTACCTTTGTGTCTACTTCTTCTAGTTGAAGGTGATACTGGATGATCCAAATCTCTCCTGATATCCCTTAAACAAGTGCCCTGCCCACTAACAGTATCTTGGAAGCCCTGCCAAGACATGTAAGTCCAAGCAAGGTAAAACTCACATGGTCATGATCAGATACAATCACGCCCACACCACCCAATTCATCTTGTAGCTGAGTGAACTTTGACAAATATATGATGATGGGCTCATCTAGATACTCCTCAGCGTCTCCTTAGGAGCAAGCTTCTTGGTATCATCAATACTCTAATATAGTTCTAAAATAGTTTTTTAATTTTGGGCAACTAGGTCCAAACTCCAAGTTGCCCTGCTCATATGACGATGGTCATTTTTTTTTGGATTCCTCTTTCGGAGAGGTGCAAGATTGATTTAAATATCATCTTGATCAGATGACAAGAACATTGATTTTGAATTTATTTTCCACATGTGCAAGGTTGACCAGATTTATCCCACATGCCTAAGAGATGTGTCACACACCCTCATTGATGAATATAAATTGGAGAGACTTGGAGGTCATTTTATCATCATCTCATCACACATTCTCTCATTGTGATCTGATTGGTTCAATAGTCTATGGAGGCCTTTTCCCCTCACATGTGTGGAGCGAAGCTGCTGTTTTATGTGCTGATCTGTTTAGGGCTTTCTGCTGCAGTGTTGACCATGGTCAACCCTTGGTCGTTTTACCTCAATCTTCTAAAGAAATTCCGATTTTAAGAGGCCGTACAGTTGGGCACTAAAATCGAGGAATTCCAGGTTGTTTGACCGAAGCCCTAGTTTACTACATTGACTTTTCTGAAGCTGCATGCATTGAATTTTATGTGTTGTCCCTGATTTGACTTGCGTTGACTTGTGATGATTTGTCTTTGAGGGTTGTGAGTGTGACACACGAAAGTGTTGGCTGATTGAGAAAGACTTCGCTGGTTGAAGCATCCCGCTGACCTTTGTAACACAACAATATCTCATATCTTTGCTGGACATAAAGAATTATAAATATAATCTATATTTGGTTTGTCTTCTATTGATCTATTATTGTGTTCTATCAACATTTTACTTTCAAGTTTATGTGATTGTTTGTATTGGGCCTAAGAAATATTGAAGTAAAAGTGCATCAAGAATAGAACACCATTGTTCTCTAAATTTAACATGGTATCAGAGATGAGGTGAAGACAAAGTCCAAGAGTCCAAGCTGGTGTTAGAAGCTATCTCTGAAGGAAGAAATCCTATCAAGGAAAAATGGCCTCCTCAACCTACAAGGGTTTCAAGGCTAGTGATAAATGGACTAATAAGTCTGATTATCATGCATGGAAGATATCCTTGGATTTGGCGCTAGAAGATCAAGATGTCATGGACTATGTACAAGGGAATATTCAAGAGCCTCCATCAAATGCAACTGCTGCCATGAAGACAAAGTATAGAAAAGGGAAAATCAAAGCAAAGATGATTATCCAAGATTCTATTCATAAGCACTTGGTTGATTACATTTCTAAGCTAAAGACATCTAAGGAGATGTATGATAAGCTAGTGAGCATGTTCAGGGCTAGCAATGCTAATCAAATCCTCTTCTTCAAGAATCAATTGAAGAATATCAAGAAGGGTAAGGATGAACCTATTCAATCCTATTTTATGAGGCTCACTGAAATCAAGAATAACGTCCTAGCTATTGGGGAAGCAATATATGATCGAGAGATGGTTCGTATTGCACTTGGAGGTCTCCCCTGTGATTGGCATGTATTCAATACCACTATTCTCAATAATAAATGTGATTCCTGATTTTGATGAAATATTGACGAGATGCCCTCAAGAGAAAACAAGAATGATGGACTATGCCTCAAATGGTAATGGAAGTGACCGTACTTCCTTTGTTGTTCATGCAAAGAAGAATAACCATGGTGGCCTGAGAATTCAAAACCATGGTAGAGCGGGGCCCAAAGGAAGGAAGGGAAGATGTTACACTTGTAGTAAGATTGGTCACTATGGAAGAGAGTGCCTTAATAGAAGGGACTCTCACAGAGATGATGACAACAACAACTCAAGAAGGAATGGTGGGAACAACAGGTTCCAAGGAAAAAGGAAGGCTCCGTCTAATTGTAATGGAAATGGGAAACCATTCAAGAGGTCAAGAAATTCCAGGTACGATGAGTCTAATTTTATTGATAATAAGAGAAATGATTTTATTCTTGTATCTTCCCTCTCGGTTGCATCTCCACCCGACACCCTGGATGTCTGGTTAATTGATAGTGGTGCTTCAAGTCACCTCACTGGTTATAAAGAAGCCCTTTCTGATTTGGTTGAGAATGATAATAATCTGGAAATTATCATTGGAGATAATGCCACCTATCCCATGAAAAGGACAGGGACTGTGACCCTCCATTTATCTCAAGGTCAAGTCATCCGATTAGAAGACGTGTTGTATGTACCTAATTTGAAGAAGAACCTTGTGTTCATTTCAGCAATGGAAGACAAAGGGTTCAAGGTGACATTCGTTGATGGAAAGGTACTTATGTGGAAGAAAAACTTCAAGGAAGCTCTTTCTATTGGTTTTAGAGTTTATACACTCTACTAGGTTGGAGGAAGTCCATTGGGGGCTATGACATGTGATACAACTCTTGAAACTGAGTTATGGCACCGGAGGTTTGCAAACCTTCATTACAAAGTCCTTCCCGAAGCAAGAAAGGTGGTGACAAGGATGCCCGAATTGAGAGATGATAATGAAGGTATATGTCAGGGTTGTGCCGAAGAGAAGCATACAAGGGGACCATTCCCCTCAAGTGTCACAAATAAAATTGATGTCTTGCAGTTGATATGTTTTGACTTATCAGGTATGTTTCCTGTGACATCCTTGGGAGAATGTTCCTATTACATGAATTTTATATATGACTTCTCCCACAATACCTGGATATATTTTTTGAAGAAGAAGGACGAAGCATTCAAATGGTTCCTTACCTTCAAGGCCTTGGTGGAAAATAAAACTGAGAATAAAATCAAAATTTTGAGCACTGAGTATGAGTCAAATTAGTTTAATGACTTTTGTAGAGAAGCTGGAATTAAGAGTGAGATGACAACTGCGTACACTCCTGAGAAAAATGGTGTTGATGAAAGAAAGAATAGGACAATTGTGGAAGCTGGCCGTGCCATGCTATTTGACCAAGGTCTTTTGAAGTTTCTATGGGTAGAAGATGCGAACACTGCTGTGTATTTTCATAATATATGCCTGCATTCCGCTCTGGACTCCAAAACTCCTGAAAAAGTCTTCTGTGGTAAGAAACCCGATGTTTCTCATTTTAGAGTTTTTGGTTGTATTGTTTACTTTTGATGTGCCAAAAGAAAAGAGAAGCAATTTGGATGCTTCTGGAAAGAAGGGAATGTTTGTGGGATACAGTGAAACTTTGAAGGCATATAGAATCTATGTTCCTGGTCAAAGAGAAGTGGAGATATTCCACGATGTCACCTTTGATGAAGATGTTGCCCTCAAGAAAGTAAGAAATATTCTTAGCTCCAAGGAAGACAAAGAAGATGAATAAGTAGGGAAGTTGGAAGAGCCGAAGGATGCCCTGATGCCCGATGTTGAAGGACCTATGGATCCCATTGATCCACCTCCTTAAAATAAGAGAAGACCCTTATGGCTTAGGGATACTCTCGAAGATGTGGAGAGACATATTGCCCCAAGGGGGACATTCCGTGAAAGTAAGAAGCCAAAGAGATACCAAGGGTCATTTGAAGAAAGGAGCCCTGATGTTCTTAGTGAACTCTCGACCGGACGTATGTTTTGCAGTGAACACTTTGGGTCAACATATGGTTGATCCTCATCACATTCACTAGATTGGTGCCAAGAATCTATTGAGATATCTTCGAGGCACAATCAAACATGGGCTGAGATACACTGTCGAGAGTTTGAGACTCCATGGATATACTGATGTCGATTGGGCTGGTAGTGTGGTGGATCACAAGAGAACATCTAGATGTTGCTTCACCTTAGGCTATGCTTCAATAACTGGGATGAGAAAAAAACAGAATTCGGTGGCTTTGATCACTGCTGAGGCCGAATACATTGCAGCGAGTATGGCTTGTTGAGAAGCTGTTTGGTTGCGAAAGCTCTTCAGTGAGTTGTTCGGGCATGTGCTAGATACCATCGTTATCCTTTATGATAACCAGAGTGGGATTCGTCTTTATGAGAATTTCGTGTTCCATGATCGATCCAAGAATATTGATATCAGGTACCACTTTATCCAGGATATGGTACAATGAGGCTTCGTATGGCTCGATCATATAGGAACTGATGAGCAGGTCGCGGATATTCTCACAAAGCCCCTGGGGAAGGTCAAGTTCCTAACCTTCTGTGAGAAGCTTGGAATCGTGGAAGAACCCTATTCTGAGGGTCCTGCTTGAGTTGGACTATGAGCTCTGGGAGCTCCAGGGGGCTTGGGGATAGCTTCTTGGAGCTATAAGCACATACAAGGCTAGGCTTGTTGAACCTTGTTGTGCATTTTCCCCATCGTTATGATATTGAGTTGGGTCGCCTCTCTTTGATTTGTGCCTTGCACACATCCTACCCATGGAGTTTCAGACTCATGGGAACTACCTCTCATTTGGCTAATGAGGTGGGAAATGTGGATAAAGACCATAGCAAGACTGATGGAAGCATCGAAGATTTCTGTACTCTCTATTTCTATGATGGCTCATATCCAACACCTTGATCTAGGATCAAGTATGATGAGGTTTTATCCTCTAAAATGACTTCGGGTTAGTAAACTAACTTCGGGTTAGTATGAGACTCTTTTGAGTCCGAGAGAGTTTTTTACCTCTAAGATGACTTTGGGTCAGTTGTGTGTGATGTCTTTGTGACTCACCTTTTGTTTTGAAATAAAGAGCCATCAAAGCAAGTTACGACAGGATGACGCACGATGTTTGGTTTGGTACATGATGAATGGAAATTGTGGATAGATGGAGTTCTCCCTAGTTGAGAGGGATTTTGGGAAACTAGGTCCAAAATCCATGTTGCACTACTCATATGACGATGTCCATATTTTTTTGGATTCCTATTTCAGAGAGGTGCAAGATTTATCTAAAGATAATCTTGATCGGATGAGCAGAACATTGATTTTGAATTTATTTTCCACATGTGCACGGTCGGCTAGATTTATCCCATATGCCTAAGATATGTGTCACATACCCTCATTGATGAATATAAATTGGAGAGACTTGGAGGTCATTTTCTCATCATCTCATCACACATTCTCTCATTGTGATTTGATTGGTTCGATAGTCTTTACAGGCCATTTTCCCTCACACGTGTGGAGCAAAGCTATTGTTTTCTGCACTTATCTGTTTAGGGATTTTTGCTACAGTGTTGAACAATGTCGATCATGGTCAACCCTTGCTCGTTTGACCTCAATCTTCTGCAGAAATTTCAATTTTAGGAGGACGTACAACTGGGCACTAAAATAGAGAAATTTTGGGCTGTTTGATCGAAGCCCTAGTTTGCTACGTTGACTTTTCTGTGCTGTCCTTGGTTTGACTTGTGTTGACTTGTGATGAGCTGTCTTTGAGGGTTGTGAGTGTGACACATGAAAGTGCTGGCTGACCGAGAAAGACTTTGCTAGTTGAAGCATCTTGCTAACCGCCATAACACAACAATATCTCATATCTTTGTTGGACATAAGGAATTGTAAATTTGATCTATATTTGGCTTGTCTTCTATTGATCTATTATTGTTTTCTATCAGTATTTTACTTTCAAGTTTATGTGATTTTTTTTATTGGGCCTAAGAAATATTGAAGTAAAAGTGCATCAAGCATAGAACACCATTGTTATCTAAATTTAACAGAACATCTCATAAGTTGTCCTCTTCTCATGGATATGAGGAACTATATGATTTCTGACCCCTTCTAGAATAATCCTCCTTGCCTTGATATCATTCATAGTATGTTGGGTCAATTGTTGGGGACCTTGTGGTAGTGGTATAGTCTGTTTCACAAATTCTTCTAGCCCATTATCCTCCAAAACTATCACGATCCTCCCTTTCCATGGAACAAAGTGTGATGCTCCCTCTAAATAGTGATCTACTCTCAATCCTTGGTATGCCATCTTGCTTCCCAAGGGAGTTCTCCAACACCTACCCACTATCAGCCTTGTAGTCCTTCAAAAGAAGCTATAATTAGGGCTCAAATAAGGAAACTTCTAATAGACCTCCAACCTGCACTCAAGCTTCCCACCAAATCTATCCAATTTGAACACCACAACTTAGCAATTACATCAACATGGAAGGCATAAATACCTCAGAAAGATTACTTATTTCTGCCTTCTCCTTCTCGTCCCTGTGCATAAAATCTTGTGAATTTAGGCCCTATTTAGGGCTTGATGACAGTTCACGTCATCCCTCCAATTATAGCCCAAAAACTCCTCAGAAAACTGCGCTATACCTTCTCCACTAGGCCTTCCTTTTTGTACTATCACTCAACCACCTTTATATTGTGGTTCCAACACTTTGAGGCCTTAGAACAACCTTAACCTAGGGCTCAACCCTACCTGTAATATCACAGAGATGCTGGACATGTTGTGTAGAGAAATGACAACAAAAAAGAGCACCAAAACAACCCATATTTTCTCCTCTTCCACTCAGCCTTCACTCTGCTTTAACTCATCCTAGTCCTATCACAAGAAAGACACAAAACAACATTTTCTTCACTTTGGCTAGTCCTCTTCAAGGTTGTGGCTGCCACATGTTCTTCTCCAATGATGAATTTCTCTTGTGGTGAATGAATCTCCTTGTGCTAGTCTTTATTTAGTTCCCTACTCTAATACCATGTAGAAAATCCATGAAATTCTGCAACTCTCTAATGAGCAATGTGAAAACTAGTTTCTTTTCAATAAGACATAGAATTTCTCTACCTGTTTGAGGTGGAGTAGTAATAGAAATAAACACAGTCACACAATGAAAAAAACACAATATTTTCCAAGGAACCCAAATGGGAAAACCCTCTTCTTGTTTGAGAATGTTATTGATATAATTTTGAACAATAGATCTATTACAATACAACCTTGTTTCAATAGAAAAAAAAATTATCTTCTCCTTGCTTGTCCTAAGCTAAAACACCTTGCAAGAATCTTGACCTTGCTTTCCTATTTCCTTGCACAAACCCCAAGTTAATTCTCCTATATCAACTGCACATAGGTTTCTCTTTAGTATGCCCTTCTCACACACAAGCTTCAATACCCAAACTTTTGCTCTTTATTGCGTTTGTCTCACAAACTCATGCTCACAAAACAAGGATCAATATGTGCCTTTGTCCTCATAAGTTTTTCGAATTAGCTAAATTTGGAAAGTTTTATTTTTGGAAGTCGAACTTGTGATTGATGATTTAACTAAGCCTAACTGACTCATGTAACTCATCTAGTCTCAATTTAGAACTTGAGACTCTTCACTCGTCTTTTTCTCAATTATAACTTGCACTATAAGGAAACAAACTGAGCCTTCCACTCCTTCGCATAAGTCATACTTCTTTATAAACTCATCCTAATTTATAGGAACTCGTCCTAACTTTTAGTAACTCGTCCTAAATTTTAGTAAATCATCCTAAATTATAGGAACTTGTGCATTCTAAGGACATGACTACTTTTGGTCTTTTTGACTAAGGCAAAGTCGAAGAAGACCTTACTCCTATTTTCAACATAAAATAAGAATGAAATGCATAAATGAAATGTAGAAATAAATCCAACTTCCAAAGATCATTACATGATGAAAAAATTCAAATGCAACCCTTATAGATAAGGCTTATACATCACATTTTAGAAATCACCCTTTATAAGTGACACTATACATCCAAAATCAGTGTTTTTATACGAGGCTAAATATACCAAAATAAAGCATAAGCTATATGTTGATACACATCCTTTTCATTTTCTTCATCATCAACAAAAATATAAAAAGATGCCTATTCAACAGAGATGGAGTGTGGATTAACAAAAATATAAAAAGATGCCTATTCAACAGAGATGGAGTGTGGATTGGAAGAAGAGGGAGCTCCACTTTAGCTGCATTACGACCAATATCGAAAGCAACAAGAGAGAGTTCCAAGTTTGAACATTTTGAATCCACCTCCCAATGTTTTTGAGTTCAACTTATATATTCTTGACCCCTACAAGTTCCACAAGGCCTAGGTTTGAATGCATATTCTACGACTTAGTACCAAAATAAAGGTTAATTGAGTTTTAGACTTCTCATGAATCGTCATGAATCCTATGCCCTTCATGAGCATTTAGCCAAGCCCATAGAACTTAAAATTCACATCAAAATGTGGAATTTCACACCAAAATGACGAGAAATGTTATAGTACATACCGTATTCAACAGAGCTGGAGTGTGGACTGGAAGAAGAGGGAGCTCCACTTCACCTGCCTCACCACCAATATTAAAAGCAATAACAGACAGTTTCAAGTCTGAACATTTCGTATCCACATCCAAATGTTTATGAGTTCCACTTATATATTATTCACTCGTACAAGATCCACAAGGTCTAAGTTTGAATGCACAATGTGTGACTCAGTAACAAAATAGAGGTTAATTTATCTTTATTTTCCAATGGTAGAATTTGAGGCCTCTTATGAATCTCACTCCCTTCATGAGAATTTCACTTTGCGCATACAACGTAAAATTCACATCAAAACGTGGATTTTTTCGTACCGAAATGACGAGAAATGTCATAGGATTTTTTCCAAATACGAAATGTTGTATGATATAGTTCAAGTCTTTTCCAGGCCATTTCATGCCCGTTTCGATGTTTTGTTGAGAGATCTCGGGTACTAGTGTGAAGATTACTTGGGTGTTTCCTACAACTTAGCCATCTATAAACATGCATGAGTTATTGAAAATGGATGAATTATTGTTAACATCTCAATGCTATCTATAAGCATGGATGAGTTCTTATTACCATATGAATAGGGTATGTTACATACTTTTTTGGCTTTTGTTTTGAAGTTTTCATGTGTTTGGTTGAGTGCCTTGTTTTGAGTATATTAATGGTTTTTGCAAATACATCTCCCACGAATGATTTAATTTTCCAGGTTGGAGACGAGACTCTCACCCACCCATAGTGTTGTGGCATGATTTTTGAGCGTAAATACCAATGCTCAGATGTGATATTTACAGTGAAGATAAGAGTTAATTAATTATTTTACTACTCTGAACTATGAAATAGAACTACAGTGAAACACAAATTAACAACTAGAAAATCATTCAAACCTCAAATTATTTGAATTTTAGAACAATACAAGGTTGAGTGATAGATTCCCTTACTAATAAAAGATGATTTTCTTGATTTACGTCTTGATAAGTGGTTGTGAATGGACAACTGTGTCAATGTGTTGCATTTTTCAAATCTGCAAAAACAGGAAAAATACATAAAACAAATTAAAATCCAAATATCTCCCGAGTGGGGTCCCTATAATACTACTGTAGACTCTTTATTGTTATTGTTAATTTAGCCCCCTTATTGTTATTGTTAGTGTAGCCCCCTATTTTTATTGTTATGCCCATGTAGCCCCCATATTGTTATTGTTGTGCTCCATAGAAGATCGATATTGTTTGTTGAGCCCTTATATTATTATTGTTATGTAGGTTATGATTATATTACGACCCCTTAGACTCCTATCTATACCAAGGAGGTTTTTTCATTTGTATCATCCAAGAATTTCTCATTTATGTGATATAAATGAGTTTTCCCCATCGAAAAGACTAATTTTCAAGTCGTTGATCCATATTTTCTTTTATTTTATGATTTGGTTGCATAACATTTTGCCCCAAAAAATTAATAATAAATGGAAAAACTTAGATCTAAAACAAACAAGGGTTAAAAAATAATATGTACTAATCAAACCCTTGAGTAAGAGTTTTGTTGGATTTGGAAAAATTGTTATGACAAACTATAGACCTTCAAAAACACCTTGAAAATATTGATCTGAAGTATACTTTAAAGTGCAGAAAATAGAGGGAAATAATTTCTTTGATAACGAAATAGATCTTAAGCTAAAATTTGGAGGATTTATTAGTTTCTTAAGATAAATTTTAGGCACAAGCTAAAAAATATTTTTATAATTTTAATGTTCATATAAACTGAAAATAAAAAAAAATTGAGTAAAATAAAATGATTATTGCGATGTGGCTTACCGTGGCCATTGTTTTATGTTTCTAGGGCATGGAGTCAAGATCAATACCCCCCTCTTTGTCAATTATGAAATTTACATTTGAATAAGGGGATTGACGTCATGATGACGACCAACCTCTTATCTAGTCAACAATAGGATTACGATCCCCAAATTCTACTATGAAATATCTGTTTATGGAGAAGTCCTCGACGACTAGGTCAATCATAACACAAAGTGAAATCACACCTTTGCTAAAGGAAATCGTGATAAGGTTTTTTCCAGTTATGAAGTTTGATAACAACTTACATTGGTAAAAAATAGGAGGAGGTTAGAACCCTGACCTATCCTTACACGCGAAAATGTTGATCCTCAATGGATTAACCTAGTCGCCTTGTAGTAACCCTGTAACTTTTGTTACTATTCCTTCAACTTTATTAAAACATCAATTACTAAAAATAAAATTTAAAATGTAAACCCCAATAATTGCATTGAAAATGAAATTTTATTATGGCATATGATCTTACAGTTCAACAACAACATATTTGAGAGGTAGGTGTAACATTATATAGGTTTCTTTTGTAACGATTAGTTCATCATCATCCCAAAAATTATTTTCTTGACCCTCAAATCCTTAGAGACTAAGTAAATAACATTAAAAAACGATTCGTTTACATTAAAAATCACTCACTAAGGGGTTCAAATTACTTTAAATGGAAACAACTTGGCTTAGAAAAGGCGATGACTACTTAAAGAGGCTTGAAAAGTGTGTCAGTATTTCCTTGAATGAGCAACAATTAGTTTGAGAAGGCCAATTTTCACCTTGAAGAGGCTTGAATGACACGAGTAAATTGTAGTTTGATCCACTTGGGAGTGTTCAACCCCTTAAATGTATGAAACAACTATCTTGAAACTCCAACTTCTATATTGCAAGGGATAATATTTACTTTGAAGATATTAAAATTCACTTTGAGGATGCATGACACCTACTTTGAAGGGCTCGACGACTTGCATGAATAGGTCAACAAGTAACATTAATGATGTGAAAACTACATTGAATAGCCAACGACTTGCTTTATATGTGGAACACTTGACTTGAAACGTGGTTGTAGTGTTTCTATATGCTCAACCCAATGTATATACCTTGATTCCTCATTTGCATGGGTTTCAATGTCCATATATGCACACACAACAAAAATCCACCATGTTTCACCCACATGACTATAAAACACATATTGGCCACCTTTGAGGCTGAATTTTTCTCGATAACATCTCTTTTTGACCAAAAAAAACATGGCATGCCAAGTAAACCTCTTGTTGATCGATTTGAACGCTTGTTGTGTTTTGGAGACGGAATCCTATGCATTGGTATCTATGAATTTCCTTGGGAAACATGAAGTTTGCTATGAACTATGAGATTTCCATGTGAACTAAAAGTACCATGGCCAAGGAAATCCATACAAACTGCATAAAACATGACCATGTGGGAAATACATAGATGTGCGTAAAAACATGGTATGATAACCCTTACATAGTGCAATCTACTCTACACAAGGAACAAGTGGATCCATAAACCATGTATCCCAGAAAATCCATATCAAGGACTCCAAACCTATCCAGGACAAAATTGAGAGTGGGGACTACATGGCCGACCATCAAAGTGGTCTAAGATGCCACATATATAATCATCCACATGGCCTACAGGGCTTTGGGATTTGCACCCCATTCCTATATTTCAATGGTGTTTCCCATGACAAAATGGATGGTAATTTCTATGAGGTAACAATTGGCTCTCATTGTGGGACTTCTGAGAGAATTCTCGAGAGAATGTCAAAACCCTTGAATCTATGTACTTGTATGCATGAAAAAATCTTGCAAAATTTGGCATTAAATACCAGGGAGGGAGGAAGACATAAGGTTTTATTGCTTCTTGAAAAGAAATAAACCAAAATAAAACACAATATAAGAAATGGAATTAAAAAAATTAAATGAAAACACGTAAGAAAGAATGGAACTAAAAAATTACTATAATACAAAGATGCCCCTGAAAAAATCATACATTACTTGGATAAAATAGTTTTAGAGTGTTTTCATTAATGGGAAAAGGAAACTTCTCACTATCCAAATGTTTGTTGAAAAATGTAGCAAAAAATTCTCAATTTGATTTTGCCTTGATTAAATTGAGAAGATTCGAATTTCCACATTAAAAAACAACTTGGATGATGTTAACTTGTGTGGCATGGATTGTGTCACCTAGTTGACTCAGTAAATTTGAGCTGGAGGAGTTAGAGTTCAATGAAGGATGTGTGATTGCTAATTTGTAGCAATCACGGTCAGTTATCTAAGGTTGTTTTCAATTAAACTAGTTCCAAATTTTGGAGGAACTAGTGAAGGGTCAAGTTGTGCAGTGGGACTTTAGTCAAACTGTGTGATCATCCAATTAACTGATCAATCATCCCAAAATATCTAGTGCATGCAGAGAATTCGAATTCCCCAGGCTTGGTGGAGATTCCAAGGCAGTGTAACATCATTTGTAGACTAGTTTTGAGTATACACATATCACATGTAGTCAGATGAAAATCCTAAGGAATTGCGCAATTAGATTTGAGAAATTTCCCAAACAATAGGGGCTAATTCCTCAAGCAAAAACACAAGGAAATAGGAGTTCAAGCCAAGGAAGAGATTTGACTAAGTATGGGTCAAAGGCCTTTAGTGAGCAGATAGATAGGTTGTGCACTTACAAGGTGAGCTCATTTGAACAAAGTAATTTTAATACATATATATTCATTTGATTAATGCAAGAGGAATTGGAGTTTTTAGCAGATTTTTTTCCCCAGAAAAAAATATTTGTTGCATGTGTGTGATTTTTTATTACATGTATCAAGTTTTTGTTCTAAACTGTGAAATGATATCCACATAGAAGTATTGTAGGTTTGTGTCTTGTGATTTTGATTAAAACTTCATGAGCAGTTGAAAATCTACAACATAGTTTATACAACGTCTAAAGTAGAAATAATTGTTATATGCGAGCTCCTCAATTTGATATGGGCCCAACCAAAGGATTTCAAACTTATCATGGTTACCTAGTTTCTCACATTTATTATTCCATAGTAGGACCAAGTCACTCTTCTTGAAGTCATGTTGATGATTGACTCTAAAAGAGATGATTGACTCTTAGCATTTTCTTGGCTCTAAAAGAGATGTTTGAAAGAAAATTTTCTAGTTTAATCAAGCTCAACCAATTGGTTAATCGTATTTTGTAGAGCCTCTAAATCAAAACAAAAATGCTACATAATTTTGTATATTGTGAACTAGGTTTAGGTGAATGAGTAAAGTATCCCAACTCAAATGGTATTTTCTTAGTGGAATATTTATTTTTTTATCTAATTATCCCTATTATAGCTTAAATTGGAACCTTTAAAGGTCACTTATACCTCAAAAGGACACCCCCTTGGGTCTACCAAAGAAGTAACCTAGAATGAAGGTTGAAACACACCAATAACTCCATGGAAACCCTAAAAAAAGACACTTTTGGCCCAAAAACACTCGTAAAATAATGTATAGGGAGAGTTGCAATGCTCTTTTGCTTCAAAAAGGGAGGGAGACAACTATTTTTTACTTTAAACAAGGAGAGTTGAGAAAATTAGGGTGGAAAAGAAAATGGATAAGGTTGGAATAAGTCAAAATTTATCAAGTATTGAGGATAAGTATGAAAGGACCACATAAAACATGGCCAAAAAAGTGTCTTGATACATTGGATCACTCCTTCAAGCCATCTATAAAATAAATTTCCTCCATATAAAAAAAGGGAGACAAGTTTATACAACAAAATGTTGTCAGAGTGAGGACCCAAGTTCCCCTTGTCATAAGTTGTAATAAATTGTGTTCCTTGATAATGAGCTTTGGTGAGAGAAGGGACAAGGACCAGGGACTATGAAGGGAGAAACTATTGTACACTTCAATGGTCTAATAAAATAATTTACCCCCCCCCACCTGCCCCAACAACATAATTTTCTTTAATGTTATTTGTGTTTGTATTTTGGTTTTCATAATGTTAATGCTAACTTTAGTCTACAGGAACATAGAATCAGATATTTGTCGTTTTATATGTGCAATTAATAGGTGAGGAGATTCATGGATCCAAGATATCGAAAATACAATCGTTGTAACTTTTGGATAACCACTTTCCATGATAATGTGCATTTTATTCTTTTTGTTGTTTTCTTCCATTTACATGCATTATGAATTTTCTAGGTTAATAGCCACCATTACACACCATCTGTCACACTACGTCTTGGGAAGTCCTATGGGATAAAATTACTCGGTCACTACTAAGGAAATTTCACTCAAATAATCCCTTAAAGAATATTTCAACTTATTACATCTCTTGTTATTTCTATATGTCTTCTCAATGATATTCATAAGGTTATTATCATTAGACTTAGCCAATCTGTTTCCTTGGGGGTATTTGTTGGATGAATGTAATATGAAAATTCCATAGTTGAAGTAGAGTGTTGATAAGATTCCCAAACTAAATGTTTTGGAATAGTCAATCGTGATTTTTTATAACACCCCAAACCTTGTAATAATAGTATTCTATGAAATTCATCACTACCTTGTTGATTACCTTCTTCTTTGGTATGGCTTTCACCCTTTTGGTGAAATAATAAATAGCTATAAGTATCCATTTATGACCATTTCTAGAGTTTTCTTTGAATTCATCGATAAAACCAAAGACAAACTATTGGAAGGGCACTTATACTACAATCAACTACAAAGGTAACGTTGCTAGCTTTTGTTTCATTGTAAAAGACTAGCAAAGCTAACACACTATAAAAAATTGGTGCACATCTACAAAGATACTTGGTCAATAGTAACCGCCTTGCAAGATTCGATGGGTAATGGTATTCATGACGCGATGTTTTCCACACAATCCTTGATGGAATTCAATGATCAACATGTTTGTTTCTTTACGATTGACACATATCGGGATCAAGCCATTAGGATTCCTCCATCCAATGCCTTGATTGATGAAACAATTCCTTGAATATTTTAACCTCAAAGCTATCCTTTTCTCTTTTTGTAGGTGACTAGGGCTTGTCATGTTCATGAGATGGAAGATAATATAGGCATACCAATCATGATACTCTAAGTTCTAGCTCATTGCATTGATTATGTCAAAAGTTTTTGCTTCAATCTTGAGGGCTTCTTCATTTCCTTTAACAATTAATTAGGCTAACCCTAGTCCCTTGATAATATTAATGGGATTTATTTCTACATAATACTTTTGAATCTTGGCCACCCACTTTCCATTTGTTCCGAAGAAATACTATTGCGATAAATTTCCTTTATTGTAGGAAAAGGAACATAAGAATTCACCTTGGAGTATCCTATATACATCTTTGAATACTTTAGTGACTTGAATAACACATATGCATAATTTTCCATCCTAACATAGTTCAACTCTACATCTTTGAGCATTTTTCCCATGATAGCGTTGGGTTGCTCATTTCCTTGATCATTCTTTTGAAGTAACTCCCCAATAATGGTACCATTATATGAAATAAAAATATTAAACATTCTTTTCAAAAATTAGGGCTTACCAATACCAGAGCATTGAATATGGCATCCTTGACACTTTGGAACATAGTGCATTCACACTTCATATGATTTAATAGTGGAATACTTCTACAACAACATTTTGAAAGGTTTGGTGATCTCAATGACTTTTGGAATGAACCTCTTGGTGAAGCTTACCTTTCCAAGGAAATATTACAACTCCTTTTGATTTTGTTGTAGCTCAATTTGCTAAATTGTCTCAATTCTTTCTAGGTCCACCCTTACTCCATCCTTTGATACGAAGTGACCAAGATTTTCTTTTTTTTTTCTATAATACCCAATATTTTTTTCGTGGAATTGAGTGATATCCCTTATCTACGACACCTCTAACACTTACCTTAGATGAATATTGTGATCCTTCTTGTTATTCTAGAACACCGTAAGCTAATCTTGATAGATCTCAATGGTTTTTTGGATGATATCCTTAAGATCAGCACAATCCATGGATCTATGAAAGGTAGCACTTGAATTGAGAAATCCAAAAGGAATCATTATATTCTCAAAAATACCCCAAAGTTTGATGAAAGTAGTCTTCAATCTGTCATTTTGTTCACTAAAACCTAGTTATATACAAAAAAAACCATCCAAGAATGATAACATTTCTAAGCTTTGAATCTCTATAGCAACATATCCATATTGGGAAAAAGAGTATTGTCCTTAATTGAAGTGGTGTTGATGTTTTTGAAGTCCACACATAGTCTGATCTACCATTTCTTCTTTTGAGCCACCATTTTATTAGAAAACAATGAACTATTCCTAGCTAGAGAAATGATGCTTTCATTAAACAATTTTTCTAGTTCTTTCCTCACAAGCAACACTAACTTTGTATTTATCTATCTGATATTTTAGTGAAAGAGATTTGCATCTTTTACTAAAGGAGTCATATCTTGGATGATGCCTCCCTTGTAATATTTGAGACCATCATATGGCCATGAAAACACGTTCATATACTGTGTGACAAAATCCTCGATGTTTCTTTTTTCTTTAGGTGTGACTCCTATCCCAATTTTAATGACCTCTGGGTCATCCTCTATTCCAACATTATTTCCTTCATACTCTTTTGGCTTAATTTTCATAGCTCATCTCTTGAATACATCTTCTTTTTTGAAAGCAACTTCCAAAGGGATGAGTCCTGCAGAGATCTTGTTGGTTGGAAACTATTATATGGAATCTTCTTCCATTTAGTAGATCTCTTTTTTTGTGAATTATTGTGTGTTGTTCAAGAATTATGCTACCTACCAGTTTTCAATGTTATCACTGGAACTAAAGCTCTATAAAATATGTCTATTCTTCCACCCTTTTTTAACTCTAGACATGTTTGACAGATAGAATAACAAACTTCCAGTGCATAAATTTTCTCATTTAACAACCTTGGTACAACTTCTAAGTTCAATGCTTTCAAATGATTCTATGGAAAGTAGCACTTCATACTTATAACTTCTCAGCTTTTCATTCTTGCAAGAATGTAGCCATTTGACTTGGAAAATAACCAAGATAGAATCACCTATAATATTTAAAATTTTAATACCATGTCCTTTGCTACATTTATTCAAATTAAAAGAATATCATTCCCAAAAACATTGTTAATATATTTAAACTGTAAGTGATATGGAAAGTAAATAAGTTCACCATCTGGGGAAGTAAATACAATACCTACTCCATTACTTGATTTGGAGTTGTCTCTATTGAAATTCATCTACCACATGTGCTTAAAGTCAACTCGAGTTGATCACTCTACTGCAAACACTATGTTGAATTCTGTAACTATGGTCGGCCTTAATAATGTATATTTTTGCCTTTGATATATTTATATTGATTATTGTAAAGAATTTTCTTCATGCTAGAGTCAAAAGAAAATTATATTTTTGAGTAATGAATGTCCATTAAAACTTTTAAAAGAAGAAAATTTGAATTTTTGAATTTTTGAATTTGGCTCCAAATTTAGTCAAGTTGGCCTCCCTCCAAGTCAAGTCGCCCTAGGAAAAGTCACACCAATTCGACCTAGTAGGTATCTATTTGAAGGAAATTTTACCTCCTCAACAAGGTGCCAATTCACACTATCTCAAGCATCTTATGGGCATCCAAGCGAAGGACAAGGAGGGCGAAGAGAATTACAAAATACATCTCTCTATCTCTTTATCAAGTTTGCATGTGTGGAAGCTATCTATCTCTCATAGTTTGCAGGTTTTTTGGGTAGTTATGGTTGCAGGGGGAGAAATTTCTCGGTAGTTGTAGGGGGCTGGAATTTTGGGATTCTAGAAAATTCTAGTTGACCAAAATTCGGCCTACGACATATTAGAAGAGAAAGTTGTTGGATTATATTGGAAGTATTAACTTAGAGGGTTTGACTAGGTGTTAGTATGAATCTTAATTGCAAGTGTACGAAAAAGGCTCACTTTAGCTGTGCATAACAAACAACCCTAACAGCAAATATGGTTGCCAATATCTTTAGATCTGCAATTAGGTGACCAAGATAAAGGCTGCAAAAATCTAGATCTGTGCATCACAAGACATTGAGCAGTAAATAAAAACAAGAGTTGCTCCATGCGTCCAATAGACAAGACAAGAATATGATTAAATAATTTTGTATTTATGGCACCTGGGAGGAGAACATATAAGGATGTTACCAGTCCTCCTCAATGGGATGGGTTATTGTAAGTCCTCGGTACTTCAGATCTAAAATCCATCTCTCTTGATGGTGTAGAAAACCCAGACAAAAAATGGAACTCAAAGGGAGCTCACAAGAAAAATGGTAGCAAAATATGACAATGATGGTGGATCAAAGTCAGACCAAAAGTATAGATCCAGAGTGATCTTTAGGCAACAAAAGGTAATGAATGAATGGAAAAACCCTCCTATTTATAACAAAACATTGAGTTAGTCTAGATATTGGTGCATAATTAAAATATTATTAACCAAATCAAGATCCAACTTTTATGGAATATTTTATTATATTTGTTGGAGGGAAAAATTTAGGCTGGGTCAAATCCCTTTATTTGTAAATAATAAATAAATAAATGATTTATTTATTATTTTAAGGATGTGGTTGAGTAATAATCAAATAAATAATGATTTATTTAATTATTTATAAATGATTTAGTCAAATTTAACAAGGAATATTATTTAAATAAGGTTTAGATAATTATTCCTAGAAAATAATAAGATAAATAATGATTTATCTAATTAATTTTCCTATTTTGGGTTAAATATGCCCAAGAATATTAATTAAACTGTTGTTTAACTAATTATTCCTTGAGGAAAATCAAACAAATATAGATTTATTTAATATTTCCTCATGGGGTTTCGTGTTTAGACCATAAACAACTTAATAAATGTGGTTTACTAAGTTATTTTTCATAGTGAAAGCAATTTTACTTAGGGTAAAATTGGTCTTACATGGTGTACTTAGGTCCATCTAATAGTAACAGGTTAGATGACCAAAAAATGGTGTAATAGATTGCCCCACAGCGTGCGAGTGTTAGGAGCTAATCATATGACCGAAGTACGTTGTAAGAACTCAATCACTAGACACCGAAGGGGAATTCAGAGAGAGAGAAATATAAGGTAGACCAAAGCACTAGAGGACTAGACCCTGAGGAGGCGAGACTTACAGGTGGGACAAGTATATTTTATGAGTGAGTACCTGTGCTATAGGCGGAGGGGGAGGCATACCTATGCCCGCCGAGACAAAGTACAAAGAATAATGCACCCAATAAACAAGGGACTGAAATATATAGTACATGATGGCATAAACATGAGCCAGATAAAAGACATGATAATGAATCCCACATACATACTGTGCCTGGGATAACAGCCAGGACTTATACAATAATAGCTGAGTACATGAGATATAAATACAACTCAAATGCCCTTGTAAATAGGAAAGGGCTCTGAAAATCTGACTGATACATGTAAACAAAAAGGCGCTGCAAGCGGCTGAGGTCAACATCATCAAATCTATGGAGCTACATCAAAGGCTGTAATGAAGAGGTCATCCAGGCATGTGGGGGGCTACCTATAGGGCCACCCCCTCATGAGGGCAGAAACATCTCACACACACCCGGGAATCACCGGTCCAATTTGCTGCATCACTGAACCATCAAGTATATGGATCTTGATCATGCTATAAGGACCTGGAGCTGAGAAAAAATCAAGTCAAAGGGCTGTGAGGAGTCCCTTTGCCTGATCCGAGGCACCGAATAAGAGTGGAAGTTGGAACCAAGGTACACCGCCCTCTAGACCTGTCTTCTGGAATGAATGATCTGATGTCAACAGAAGGAGGTCCACCATAGGTGAGGCAATAAGGGGTCCTCAACTAAGGCATGAGAGAAAATAGTAGAGCGACTGACAGAGTGACCCCAGGGATGATGATGAAATGGAGGGCACTGAGTAGTGGAAAAATGAATTCCCTTATTAGAGCATAAAGGGCATAGATGATGTGGCAGCGATTGATACAATATCAAGGGGGATAGGGGATAGTAGGACTGGAGGCCATAATGTGCGACACGAGAGAGGAACCAAGCAATGAAGGATGGAGGACTATAGCAGGATACAAAGGGACTCAGGATAGACTCCATGAATGTGATGATGACTCAACTCGGATGCTCTAAATAAGGGTGACTCGATGATGCTGCCACATAGTAAAGGTCCAATGGGGACCATAAAAACATTAGTACAAGATGGTTACTCACGACGAAAATCAACACAAGCATGGAAAAGTATGGAGGCAAAGTGGTGCCCCAAGTACAAGTGTTGCAAGTGAAGAAATTAAATTTTGAGGAGTGGTGAAGTGGCCCTTCTTGGAAAAAATGTGTCCTAGTGAAGTATCAAATCATGAAAAACTAACGGATACACATTTGAGGGCTCGGTGAGAGCTTTCCAACGGTACAGACGGTTTGTCAAACTGAGCTACAGTTTGGCAGCAGTAGGTGAAAGAAAAATCATGGGTTTCTCTTTTAATAAGGCATTTTCCCTCCAAATTCACTCATTTTCAAGTGGAGCTGTGGTGACTGTAGAGAGGAGAGAAGGCCCTAAATCTTGCAGCAATCATAGCGGACAAACCGACCATTGGAATCAAGATTCGTCAGTTGCAAGTAAGAGGCCTAACCCTACTCTTTCATTTCAGTGGATTGAAAGTTCAATTTAGGTCCCCAGAGCTCAGGAATAGACCCCTTCTCTTCTTCACGTCTAGGTTGCACTTTTTGGGGAAAAAACTGCGACTTGCGTAGCAGGTTTTGGGTAGAAAACTACGACCTATCCCAGGATTGGGCTTGAAAAGTGTGACCTGACAGAGGGGGGTTATTATGTGTTATTTTTTGGCTGAGAACTAGGTTTTTATGTTTGGATACAGTCTTTCCTATATGTACACTGACAAATATGATGGTTTTGTGAAGATATGGCAGAATTATGGATCAACTGGAGAGAGATAGACCTGGGTACACTACGGTCGGAGATGCAAGAGGATCAATGTGTCCCTAGTGATTTGGCCAAGTTTGGGGTTCTTAAGTTTGTGGAGAACCCTCTGATGAGAGCTATAGAGCCCTTATTGGCCCAGATTATCAGCTATTGGGATCTAGACCATGAGGTCTTTATAGTGCAAGGGCACAGGATTGAGTTGACGGTCTAGGATATATATTTTTTTACTTGTATCTCACCACTTGGGATGGTTGGGAATAATCAGCCAGTGTTACCACGAGGGTAGAACATCATGGAGTTTTTAAAGCGCCATTGTCGACTAGGTCTCCAAATCAAGGGGACACGGATACCCATCAGGGATCTAGAGAGGTTAGAGACCTGTGCTATGGCCACAGTGGTGTTGTGGATCCTAGGCAACCAGGCACTCCACCACATCACTGGAGGGTAGATGATGCTTGTGGAGAGTGTGTTGAGTGGGACATACTATGGGTGGGCCTAGATGATGCTGTCGTCGTTGAAACGACGGTTGTTGCTATGCAAGCGACAAGTGAACCATGACTGTGCATATGGTACAGTATTGTACTTTCTCTTATTTGAGAAGATCCCGACATTTTGACTTCGTATACAGCTCCAGGATGGGGGCCCGAGGGAGCCCAGGATGCACTGGTGGGGGTGACTACTGTGCAGAGGAGGAGGTGGGGCAATCGGACGGGTGTTCCGACCCGAGTTTTTTTCTCATTGGGATCAGATGCCATTGTACATAGATGACTATCCCTATAGTGGGATGAGTTATCGTGGGGACCCGGACTTGCCACTGCCACTTGGTCGAGTATAGGGGCCTGATGGTAAGTGACAAGTTTCTAATATTTTATGTGCATTGTAAAGTTTCAGAATATTGTATATGGTACTGATTCTTTCACTTTTGGTATGTAGATACAACACCGGTAAAACCAGCCGGGTATATGGGATGACCTGCAGTATCAAGAGCTGTAGGACCTAGTGGATCGAGAGCACCACAAAATGAGGATGCAACAACCCTCCTGGAGAACATCTGTCGTAGATGTGAGAGGATTCTGACCGGTGTTTCAGAGCGCAAATGGAAATACTTAGATGACCAGTACATAAAGCCATGTATTGGTCTACCCTCGGAGTGGAAAGGGGTCATGTGGCGCATGGAGATGGCCAGACAGGGGATGCGTGATCTACGAGCTGGCTCGGGATCCTCCAGATAGTGATTAGGTGTAGGGGTGGGTGGTGCCCCCAGTTTTGAGTTTTTGTAACATGCTATGGACATGTCATATGTATCAGAGTTAATGGACTGTAAAATATATTACATGACACATATTATGGATATGCATTGTTTTGATGGTTTTATGTTATTTTATTGTGTTAAATGCATGTGCTAAATGCCAATCTAGAATATTGTTTGCAATGCTATCTACATAGTGATTCTGTGCTCTCGGTACATGACTGAATGTAATGATTTCAAATTCATGCATCAAAAGCTTCACTCGTAAATATCATCTAAAAAGGATAGGATTATGCACACGATATACGCCATTCAATTGCATGACAAGAAGCAGGGAATCTAAATGAACATGAAGGTGGAGGATACAATGAGAAAAGACATCGGCTAATAAACCTCGCACTGCATCATATTCGACTTGATTATTGGTAGCAGTACCAATGCATACACCATTTGAGAGAACAAGCGAATGCAAGGGGGTAAAGATGGCCCAACTTGTGGAGGCTAGATTCCGGGAGTAGCGACTTGCACCATCGACATAACCGATATAAGGTGTGGATGGGAGGTCCATCTGAAAAGTGCCACAAGACAAAAAATGGGAGGATGATGAACAATGCTGGCAACCTGAGCGCATGGTAGAAACCGGATGAACACTACTAGAGGGAGTGATCTGGGTACGATGTCTACCACCTGCACACCAGTGGGAAGGTGGTGTGTGGGAGCTACCTTGTGGGCAACTTGTGCTCAGGTTGCGAAAGTCACCATAGACAAGAATGGTGCCATTCCGCTTATGGACGGGAAATATGAGGTCATGGGTGGACAATGCTTCCATGATGTCATCATCACAATAGAAGATGGAGTGACTGGAGGAAGGGAGACCACATGACGCGGAAAATATACCTAAATCATCATCATGAGAAGAGAGGTTCACATGCGCATCGTCACGGGGGATGACGGAAGAACAAGCAGATAAAGGATCTACTGATGTTGAGCCTAGGGTGATCGCTAAAGGGAGGTCAAGCGAAACAACAGGGGAAGATTCAGAGGGAGCCTTGATCGAGGGTCTCATGGATGATGATAAGTAGAGGATGGTTGCCACAGGCTTCGTCATCTCGACAACAAGAGGGGGAATGTCAATGGGAGCGAGTAAATCCTCAGGCTGGCCCGAAGCATACTATGCAAGAACGGGAGAGGTGAACTAGTTCTGTTCAATCTCGTACTCCAGGACTACCTCCAAAGAGGCGCGGTAATGCGTGAGGTGGAGAAAATGGTGGGAATAATGGCCATGGAGATCACACAAAGCACAAGGTTGATTGGTGTGAATAGTATTAGGGTTCTTGGCTACAGTCGAGGAATAAATAGATGTTTTAGGGACCGTAGACTCAGGGAACGCAACATTAACCATGGGCTTGATACGGGGCAACTCGGGACAGGTATAGGTGGCATGACCGACGAAATCAAAAAAATCACAAGGCTTTGGAGGTAGAGGAGGAACAGGGTCAGTTGGGGCAACCTTGTCCTTTGATGCCCTCTTGAGAGCTTTGCACTTTTTACCTAAAGCTGTCGTAACAGGAGAAGGTTCCTGTTGAGGTGGCTGAGGCACTGTAGTAGCGGGAGAAGTCATGGTGACTGGTTTAACCAGGGTCAAAGCAAGATAAGGTTTGGCTTGACCAGGTGGGGTAGCAGCTGGGGGATCAAGGTACCAGACGGGAATCCCCAGGGTCATATTAGGAAAAGATAGGGTAGCCATGACAGGTACCGAGTACACTCTAGGAGGGGGAGCTAGGAACAGTATCTGACAGGAGGGGTAATGGCCAGGCGGGACGGCTCCAAGATGGTTAAGGCCTGGAGGAACCATTCCAGGAGGGTAGAGAGGCTCATGGATACTAGCTGTAGGTGAAGGGCCAGGAGGAGGGGGTCTAGAAGGCTGAATCGAAGGGCTAGGAGAAGGCTGCGGAGGGCAAGGCTGCTGACTAACCGAAGCGGGCCGCTTGAGGGAAGACCGAGACAATTACATCATGAAAACATTCGATGATATGGGATCCAAGACAGGAGGAGGAAGACCAGGGAATATACCAAGCAAAGAGGAGTCTTTGTAGACTCCAGGTGAGACACTGGTCAAAGGATTGACAATTTGCTTATTGGCCACCGAAGAGATGATGGACTCAGGGGAGGTCTGAGACTTTGGTTTGTAATATGTCAACTGGTAAATGGTGAATATATTTCCATTATGAGGGAAGGAAATCTTGTAGTGAACCGCAGATGGGACAGCAGACATCGAATAGTTGTAGCTACGACCTAATAGAATGTTGTAATCTAAGGGGGCATCAATGACTTCTATGTCAACGCAAACAGTCTTTCCTGCAAGAGTAATACAAAAATTGCGGAACAAGCCAATGGGTTGGGAAGCATGGCCATCCCACACTCAAAGAGTGATCGTGGAAGGATCCAACTCAGGTGATCCAAGTTTCTTCCAAACCAAAGCGAACATCACAAAGGTGAATGCCCCCTCATCAATGATATAATGGGAAACGTTGGCGTTCCAGATCTTGACTGGGATTTGGAAGGCGACGGAAGTAGGAAGAGGAGGATGTTATGACCGGTCAACATCAAAGACGATCAAATGATCATATGAAGGATCTACAACACCCATGGCAGATAGTAGATATTTTCATTGTGAAGGGTGCGACTGGAGGAGTTCCAACGTTGAGATGGTAGCAGGAGATTGCACCAAATCATCTACTATACTATACGAATGGGAAAATTTTCCAGAAGTAGCATTTCAGCGTAGTGGTCCCTTAGGGATCTTGGTATGAACCTCTGCCTTAGGCTGAGGGATCTACAAAGGACCATTAGTTTTCGAAAGAGGCTCTGTAGAACCTAAAGAAGGGATCTCGGGGGCAGACATAGCGGGAGGCTTGTTGTACTGACGTGATCGAGTCTGAAGGTCAAGGTCTATGGTTATAGGTTGGTCAGATTTCATCATGAGAATCTGGTAATTGGAGGTACCAGATGGAGGAGGTTGAGTGGCCACCTGACCTTCAGGTGGTTGGGTAGCCACAAATCCTTCCTGAGGGAAAGGATTAGTAAACACATCTGGTTGACTAGGTGCAAGATTGGGAGGGATGGAAGGGGAGGCTTGTTGTCCCCGCAATGCTACTTGAGACTCCCACATCTGCCACATCTGTGGTAAAAGAGGACAATCGTGCGTGTAATGACCATAAACACCATAACATGAACAAGGCTTATTCGTGCGAACAAGCCTGTCTTACTTGGGCTGAGTGCCCTGTTGCTGGTTAGCAGTGTTAGGTGCATTAATTTGAGGATTAGGTCCAGGATTACTGGGGGAAGATTTATTTTGAGTGCCTTTCCTCTTCTTTTTGGAAGGAGGAGGATTAGTCACGCCCTGCTGTGCATAAACTTGCCCCTGAGGGGGTGGTGGCTGCTATTGCCGGGGTTAAGAAGGAAAGGGAGGCAGAGGTGCTAATGCTGGAGGAGCTGGAGCACTGGGCTGCGGATACAGATAATAATGAGGTTGGGTAACATTGTGGTAAAAAGGAGGTTGGGAAAAAGGAGGAGGCATGCCGTATCCTAGATACATGCTACCGGGAGGGGGAAAAGTGCTGGAGGTGTTGGCCCCTCCCTGAGGAAAACCATAGCCCATGGGAGGCTGAGCGTATGGATGAGAAAGAGCTCCAACGATACCATGAGATTCCCCCAGTGTGTTGGCACCACTGGTTCTAGGAATATCAGGTAGAACGGTATAAACATAACTTGACTAAGTTAGGTCATATTTTAATGCACTCTCGAGAGCGACTTCTTCGGTTTGAGGGAAATGCGATGTGACATCTCATCGATAATCACAAACCATATCTAAGGAATCAGTCCATGTAGACATGGTATTCGAAGGTAGGGGCTCGACATAAGCTCTTTCTTCTCTGTTGTTCTTGGACATGATTGGATAGGTGGGTCGCAGATGATTGATGGAAAGAAGTCAAAAGTTCGGTACCAGTGTCATAACGAAGGGGAAGTTGGAAGTAAGACAAAAAATCCTGGGCAAGAGTCGCAAAGGTGGTATGAGAGGAAGGGGCCTAATCAACATACCACTTAGAAGCTTCACCAGTAAGCGTACGTTGGAACAACCGAAGATATACAGAGTCATCGGTAATGGAGTTAAACGAACAACACATGTGGAAAGATCAAACATGATTTATAGGATCTTCACCAGCAAGACCTTCAAACTTGGGGATGTCGGAAGGGAGCTTGGTTGGTATAGCAAGCCAACAAACATTATGGTGTATATGGTGTATAGGGTCATTTATCAACTGGTCAAAGTCGGGAAGACTGAGGCCTACCATGTAGGGGATCAAGGGATCAACCGGGGTAGTTCATGTTGCAGTCCCACTAGTAGTATTCCCAGCATTAGGGCTGGGGTTACCACCAGCATTAGGTCCTGAACCAGACATAGTGAAGGTGATAGGGGGAGAACTGGGGGCGGAACAAGAAGGAGAACCTAATGAACTCGAAGAAGAGTCGGAGTGCAGACTCGATGGAGGACTAACTCGATTCCTATGCAGATGAGTAAGTATTCCTACCAGAAACTGAGGATGAAGGCTAAGAAGTCTTCGGGATAAACGCCTTGGTGGCGCAATGATGATGGCACAAAGGGAAGAGAGACCAACAAGGGCTAGGAGTTGTTGTATCAATTGATTACAATGTCAAAACAAGGGTAGAGAGGTGCAGGATCAATTGATTACAATGTTTTAAAGTCTTTTCCTAGCGGTGTTAACCAGGCTCTTCTTTGCTTAGGGTGTGTGTGTAAAGTGTGTAAATTTTAATTTTTAAACCCGGACATTTGTAGAGAAAAATAAAAAGTGTGGTGTATAATTGTAAATAAACCTGCAGATAATAGTATATTAAACTGAAATAACAGAAAATAAATAGCTAATTATGAATTAATCTAAACCCAAGGAGGCGGGCCTCTCAACAATTAGTCTGTAGGTGGGAAAAAATCTAGTCAAAACACACCAAAATTGCCAATAGATCTAAATTCAGGAGGGAAAATGATCTAAAGGTAAAATCTGCTGGAAATAGGTGCAGAAAAACAGCAAAAAATCAGAGGAAAATTTGTTGTAAATGAGGTGGCGAAAGGCTACATCCTAGAGGGAAGCGAAGGGGACCCTAGAGGAAAACCCAAAAAAAATAAAGGAGGTGTTTTGGATGGATAAATAACCAATCTGAAGGTGATTTGAAGGTAAGATATCAGATCTGAAAAATGGCTGAACACAGTGAAATTTCAGGCAACCTGCAGCAACTAAAACTCTTCCACAAAAGGTGGAGGGTACTGAAGCCCTAGGGGGCTAGGTTCCCACATTTTTTAGTAAAACAGAACAAGTACAAGTCCAAAAAAGGTGGAGACGGAGGTCAGACAACCTTGGACAAAGGCCCAGACAAACCCAGATAACTTCAAAAAAACTCCTCCCGCAAAAGTCCGGCCGCAAGCTTCTCGACTTGATTGAGGTCGTAGGCTTTGGCCTGTTTTATGTGCCATGGAGGTTCAAGTCGTAGGTTTTGGCCCAAAAAGTGTGACTTACACTTCCGGCACTCTAGGGAGCAAGTTTCAGAAGAATGTCTTGTCTCAGCTGCAGCTGACGCCTGTCACCTCCGCAATAGGTCCAAAAACACACGGAAGTTACAATTTTCAATGTTTTAGGGTTTTACAGGTTAAAAAAAACATCAAGAAAATAAAAGCACGAAGCTGAAGAGAAATCCTAGGGTTTGAAGTAGCTGGATATGCAGGGATCTAAAAAATGACAGAGGTCATAATCGTAAACCCATGTGGAGTTACCAGTTGTTAGTATGAATCTTAATCCCAAGTGTACGAAAAAGGGTCACTTAAGCCATGCATAACAAACATCCCTACCAACAAATATGGCTGCCAATATCTTTCGATTTGCAATTAGGTGACCAAGATAAATGCTACAAAAATCTAGATCTATGCATTAAAAGACATTAAGCAGTAAATAAAAACAAGAGTTGCTCCATGCATCCAATAGACAAGACAAGAATATGTTTAAATAATTTTGTATTTATGGCACCTAGGCGGAGAACATAAAAGGATGTTACCAGTCCTCCTTAATGGGATGGGTTCTTGTAAGTCCTCAGCATTTCAGACCTAAAATCCCTCTCTCTTGATGGTGTAGAAAACCCAGACAAAAATGGAACTCAAAGGGAGCTCACAAGAAAAATGGTAGCAAAATATGACAATGATGGTGGATCAAAGTTAGACCAAAAATATAGATCTAGAGTGATATTTAGGCAACAAAAGGTATTGAATGAATGGAAAAATCCTCCTATTTTTAACAAAACATTGAGTTAGTCTAGATATTGGTGCATAATTAAAATATTATTAACCAAATCAAGATCCAACTTTTATGGAATATTTTATTATATTTGTTGGAGGGAAAAAGAATTTGACTTGGGTCAAATCCCTTTATTTGTAAATAATAAATAAATAAATAATTTATTTATTATTTTAAGGATGTGGTTGAGTAATAATAAAATAAATAATGATTTATTCAATTATTTATAAATGATTTAGTCAAATTTAACAAGGAATAATATTTAAATAAGGTTTAAATAATTATTCCTAGAAAATAATAAGATAAATAATAATTTATCTAATTAATTTTCCTGTTTTGGGTTAAATATGACCATGAATATTAATTAAAATGTTGTTTAACTAATTATTCCTTAAGGAAAATCAAACAAATGTGGATTTATTTAATATTTCCTCATGGGGTTTCCTGTTTAAACCATAAACAACTTAATAAATGTGGTTTACTAAGTTATTTTTCATAGTGAAAGCAATTTTACTTAGGGTAAAATTGGTCTTACATGGTGTACTTAGGTCCATCTAATAGTAATAGGTTAGATGACCAAAAAATGGTGTAACACTAGGTTTGAAAATAGATTTGTTGAAGGTAAGTTCGACCTAGTTGTTGATTATAGGTCTAGGTTTGTTTATTGTTGAACATAAAAATTTCTCTATTGAAAAGGTTGTTGAGTTTTACCCTTAGCGGGTTTTCCTAGGGTAAATATTGTGCTCTCTTTCTGAATTTTTATCTCTACTATTCTATTGCTTTTATATGGTTGAATTTATGATGTATAATTGATTAATGATAAGATGGAAAAATTAAAAGATAATCAACACCATTAGAAGTACTTATCATTTTTTAGAAATATTGTGCTAGTATCTATTGCACTTGAAAAATAAACACACTATGTATTATGCAAAACCCTCTTCTAGAAAAAAATCGTTTTTATATTCCTTAGATCTTCCACATGACTTCATCTCATTGATTCTCAATACAAAGTGGTTATTTCACCAAATGAGGTACAAATGGTTGCATAAGAAAGGTCCATCTCGATATTACCTCCCACATCTATGAACCATTTGTGGGATAACAAAATTCCCCAAGCAACCGATACATCTATAAAAATGATTGTCCATACTAATGAAAACATTGGTATGTGCCTTAATATGCGATATATACAGTGAAGGTAAGAGTTAATTAATTATTTTACTACTCTGAACTATGAAATACAACTACACAAATTAACAACTAGAAAATCATTCAAACCTCAAATTATTTGAATATTAGAACAATACAAGGTTGAGTGATAGATGCCTTTACTAAATAAGATATGAGTTTCTTGATTTACCTCTTTATAAGTGGTTGTGAATGGACAACTGTGTCAATGTGTTGCATTTTCAAATCTGCAAAAATAGGAAAAATACAGAAAACAAATTAAAATCCAACTCTCTCCCAAGTTGGGTCCCTATAATACTAATGTAGCCTCTTTATTGTTATTGTTAATGTAGCCCCCTTATTGTTATTGTTAGTGTAGCCCCCTATTGTTATTGTTGTGCCATGTAGCCCCCATATTGTTATTGTTGTGCTCCATAGAAGATCACTATTGTTATTGTTGAGCCCTTACATTATTATTGTTATGTAGGCTATGATTATATTGTGAACCATTAGACTCCTATATATACGAAGGAGGTATTGTAATTTGTATCATCCAAGAATTTTTCATTTATGTGATATAAATGAGGTTGCCCCATCGAAGAGGCTAGTTTTCAAGTCGTTGATCTATATTTATTTTGTTTTGTGATCTGGTTGCATAACCTTTTGCCGGAGAAAATTAATAATAAATGCCAAAAATTAGATCTAAAACAAACAAGGGTTACAAAATAATATGTAATTAATCAAACCCTTGAGCAAGGGTTTTGTCAGATTTGGAAAAATTATTATGACAAACTGTAGACCTTCAAAAACACCTTGAAAATATTGTTTTGAAGTATACATTTAAGTGCATAAAATAGAGGGAAATAATTTACTTTAATAACAAAATAGATCTTAAGCTAAAATTTAAAGGATTTATTAGTTTCTTACGATAAATTTTAGGCACAAGCTAAAAAATATATTTATAATTTTAATGTTCATATAAACTGAATATAAAAAAATTTGAGAAAAAAAATGATTATTGCAATGTGGCTTACCGTGGCCATTATTTTTATGTTTCTAGGGCATAGAGTCAAGATCAAAACCCCCCTCTTTGTCAATTATGAAATTTACATTTGAATAAGGGGATTGATGTCATGGTGACGATCGGTCTCTTATCTAGTCAACAATAGGATTATGATCCCCAAATTCTACTATGAAAGATCTCTTTATGGAGAAGTCCCCGATGACTAGGTTAATCATAGCACAAAGTGAAATCACACCTTTGCTAAAGGAACTCGTGATAAGGTTTTTTCCAGTGATTAAGTTTGATAACAACTTACATTGGTAAAAAGGAGAAGGAGGTTAGAACCCTGACCTCTCCTTACACGCGAAAATGTTGATCCTCAATGGATTAACCTAGTCGCCTTCTAGTAACCCTAGAACTTTTGTTACTATTCCTTCAAATTTATTACAACATTAATTACTAAAAAGAAAATTTCAAATATAAACCCCAATAATTGCATTGAAAATGAAATTTTATTATGGCATATGATCTCACAGTTCAACAACAACCTATTTGAGAGGCATGTATAACATTATATAGGTTTCTTTTGTAATGATTAGTTCATCATTCTCCCAAAAATTATTTTCTTGACTTGTCATCCTCAAATCCTTAGAGACTAAGTAAATAACATAAAAAAATGATTCTTTTACATTAAAAATAACTCACTAAGGGGTTCGACTTAATTTAAATGGAAACAACTTGGCTTAGAAAAGGCAATGACTACTTAAAGAGGCTTGAAAAGTGTGTCGATGTTTCCTTGAATGAGAAAATATTAGCTTGAGAAGGCCAATTTTCAACATGAAGAGGCTTGAATGACATGAGTAAATTGTAGTTTGATCCACTTGGGAGTGTTCGACCCCCTTAAATGTATGCAAAAACTATCTTGAAACTCCAACTTCTATCTTACAAGGGATAATATTTACTTTGACGATATTAAAATTCACTTTGAGGATGTGTGACACCTACTTTGAAGGGCTTGACAACTTGCATGAATAGGTAAACAAATAGCATTAATGATGTGACAACTACATTGAATAGCCAACAAATTGCTTTATATGGGGAACACTTGAATTGAAACGTGGTTGTAGTGTTGCTATATGCTCAACCCAATGTATATACCTTGATTCCTCATTTGCATGGGTTTCAATGTCCATATATGCACACACAACAAAAATCCACTATGTTTCACCCACATGAATATAAAACACTGATTGGCCACCTTGGAGGGTGACTTTTGCTCGATAACATCTCTTTTTGACCAAAACCAAACATGGCATGTCAAGTAAACCTCTTGTTGATCACTTTGAATGCTTGTTGTGTTTTGGAGTGGGAACCCTATGCATTGTTATCTATGAATTTCCTTGGGAAACATGAAGCTTGCTATGAACTATGAGATTTCCATGTGAACTAAAAGTACTATGGCCAAAATAATCCATACAAACTGTATAAAACATGACCATGTGGGAAATACATTGATGTGCATAAAACCATGATATAATAACCATTACATAGTGCAATCTACTCTACACAAGGAACAAGTGGATCCATAAATCATGTATCCCAGAAAATCCATATCAAGGACTCCAATCCTATCTAGGACAAAAAGGATTGAGAGCGGGGACTACATGACTGACCATCAAAGTGGTCTAAGATGCCACATACACAATCATCCACATGGCCTACAAGGCTTTGGGATTTTCACCCCATTCCTATATTACAATGGTGTTTCCAATGAAAAAATAGATGGTAATTTCTATGAGGTAATAATTATCTCTCACTGTGGGACTTCTGTTATAATTCTCAAGAGAATGTCAAAACCCTTGAATCTATGTACTTGTATGCATGAAACAATCTTGAAAAATTTGGCATTAAATACTAGGGAGGGAGGAGGACATAAGTTTTTATTGCTTCTTGAAAAGAATTAAACCAAAATAAAACACATCTTTAATATAAGAAATGGAATTAACAAAATTAAATGAAAACACATAAGAAAGAATTGATCTAAAAACTTATTATAATACAAATATTCCCCTGAAAAAATCATACATTAATTGGATAAAATAGTCTTAGAGTGTTTTCATTAATGGGAAAAGGAAACTTCTCACTCTCCAAATGTTTGTTGAAAAATGCAGGAAGAAATTCTCAATTTGATTTTGCCTTGATTAAATTGAGAAAATTCAAATTTCCACATTAACAAACAACTTGGATGATGTTAACTTGTGTGACATGGCTTGTGTCACCCAGTTTACTTAGTAAATTCGATTTGGAGGAGTTATAGTTCAATGAAGGATGTGTGATTGCTAATTTGTAGCAATCATGGTCAGTTAGCTAAGGTTGTTTTCAATTAAACTAGTTCCAACTGTTGGAGGAACTAGTGAAGTGTCAAGTTGTGTAGTGGGACTTCAATCAAACTCAATGATCATCCAATTAACTGATCAATCATCCCAAAATAGATAGTGCATGAAGATAATTTGAGTTCCCCAGGCTTGGTGGAGATTCCAAGGTAGTGTAACATCAACTGTAGACTAGTTTTAAGTGTCCACGTATTACATGAAGTCAGATGAAAAACCTAAGGAATTGTGCAATTCAATTTGAGGAATTTCCCAAATAATAGGGGCTTATTCCTCAAGGAAAAACAGAAGGAAATAGGAGCTCAAGCCAAGGCATAAATTTGACTAAGTCTGAGACAAGGGCCTTTAGTGAGTAGAGAGATAGGTTGTGCACTTACAAGGTGAGTTCAATTGAACAAAGTAATTTTAATACATCTCTATTCATTTGATTAATGCAAGAGGCATTGGGGTTTTTAGCATATTGTTTTCCCCTAAAAAAAATACTTGTTGCTGTGTGTGATTTTTTATTACATGTATCAAGTTTTTGTTCTAAATTGTGAAATGATATCCACATAGAAGTAGTGTAGGTTTGTGTCTTGTGATTTTGATTAAAACTTAATGAGTAGTTGAAAATATTCAACATATTTTATACAATTTCTAAGGTAGAAATACTTATTATATGCGAGCTCTTCAATTTGATATGGTCCCAACCAAAGGATTTCAAACTTATCGTGGTTACCTAGTTTCTCACATTTATTATTCCATAGTAGGACCAAGTCAATCTTCTCGAAGCCATGTTGATGAGCCCTTTTGTCGAATTTTTTCTTAGCATTTTCTTGGCTCTAAAAGATATGATTGAAAGAAAATTTTCTAGTTTCATCAAGCTCAGCCAATTGGTTGATCCTATTTTGTAGAGCTTCTAAATCAACACAAAAGTGCTACATAATTTTGTATATTGGGAACTAGTTTTAGGTGAATGAGTAAAGTATACCAACTCATATGGTCTTTTCTTAGTGGACTATTTATTTTTCTATCTAATTATCCCTATTAAGCTTAAATTGGAACCTTTAAAGGTCACTTATACCTCAAAAGGACACCCCCTTGGGTCTACGAGAGAAGTAACCTAGAATGAAGGTTGAAACACACCAATAACTCCATGGAAACCCTAAAAAAAGACACTTTTGGCCCAACAACACTCGTAACATAATGTATAGGGAGAGTTGCAATGATATTTTGCTTCAAAAAGGGAGGGAAACAACTATTTTTACTTTAAATAGGGAAAGTTGAGAAAATTAGGGTGGCCAAGCGAATGGATAAGGTTGGAAGAAGTCAAAATTTATCAAGTATTGAGGATAAGTATGAAAGGACCATATAAAACATGGCCAAAAAATTGTCTTGATACATTTGATCACTCCAAGCCATCTATAAAATAAATGTCCTCCATATAAAAAAGGGAGACAAGTTTATACAAAAAAATGTTGTCAGAGTGAGGACCCAAGTTCCCCTTGTCATAAGTTATATAAAACTGTGTCCTTGATAATGAGTTGTGGTGAGAGAAGGGACAAGGACTAGGGAATATGAAGGGAGAAACTATTGTACACTTCAATGTTATAATAAAATCATTTAATCCCCCCCCCCCCCCCCCCCCACCTAACAACATAATTTTATTTTATGCTATTTGTGTTTGCATTTGGGTTTTCATAATGTTAATGCTAACTTTAGTCTGTAGGAACATAGAATCATATATTTTTTGTTTTATATGTGCAAGTAATAGGTGAAGAGATTCATGGATCCAAGATATAGAAAATAAAATCATTGTAACTTTTGGATAACCACTTTCCATGATAATGTACATTTGATTCTTCTTCTTGTTTGCTTCCATTTGCATGTATTGTGAATTTTCTGTCACACTACGTCTTGGGAAGTCCCATGGGATAAAATTACTCGGTCACTACTGAGGAAATTTCCAACAAACAATCCCTTGAAGCATATTTCAACTAATTGTCTCAACGTCTCTTGTTATTTCTATCTGTGTTCTTAATGATATTCATAATGTTGTTATCATTAGAATTAGCCAATCGGTTTCCTTGGGGGTATTTTTTGGATGAATGTGATACGAAAATTCCATAGTTGAAGTAGAATGCTGATAAGATTCCCAAACTAAATGTTTTGGAATTGTCAATTGTGACTTTTTCTAACACCCCAAACCTTTTAATAATAGTATTCTAAGAAATTCATCACTACCTTGTTGATTACCTTCTTCGCTAGTACAGATTCCACCCTTTTGGTGAAGTAATAAATATCTATAAGGATCCATTTATGACCATTTCTAGGGTTGTATTTGAATTCATCGATAAAACCAAAGACACACTATTGGAAGGACACTTATACTACAATCGGCTACAAAGGTAACATTGTTAGCTTTTGTTTCCTTGTAAAAGACTAGCAAGGCTAACACTTTATAAACAATTGGTGCATATCTACAAAGATACTTCGTCAATAGTAACCACCTTGCAAGATTTCGTGGGTAATGGTATTCATGACACGATGTTTTCCACAAAATACTTAATGGAATTCACTAATCAACATGTTTGTTTCTTTAGGATTGACACATATCAGGATCAAGCCATTAGGATTGCTCCATCCAATGCCTTGATTGATGAAACAATTCCTTGAATATTTTAACCTCAAAGATCTTCTTTTCTCTTTTGGTAGGTGACCAGGGCTTGTCATGTTTATGAGATGGAAGATAATATATGCTTACCAATCATGATACTCTAAGTTCTAGCTCACTTCATTGATCATGTCAAAAGTTTCTACTTCAATACTGAGGACTTCTTCATTTACTTTAACAATTAATTAGGCTAACCATGGTCCCTTGATAACCTTAATGGGCTTGATTTCTACATAATACTTTTGAATCTTGGCCATCCACTTTCCATTTGTTTCGAAGAAATACTATTGTGATAAATGTAATTTATTGTAGGACAAGGAACATAATAATTCACCTTGGAGTATCCTATATACATCTTTGAATACTTTAGTGACTTGAATAACACATATGCATACTTTTCCATCCTAACATAGTTCAACTCTACATATTTGAGCATTTTTCTCATGATAGTGTTGGGTTTCTCATTTCCTTGATCATTATTTTGAAGTAACTCCCCATTAATGGTACCATTATATGAAATAAAAATATTAAACATTCTTTTGAAAAATTAGGGCTTACCAATACTAGAGCATTGACTATGGCATCCTTGACACTCTGAAACAAGTGCCGCCACACTTCATCCGATTTAATAGTGGAATACTTATTCAACAACCTTTTGAAAGGTTTGGTGATCTCAATGATTTTTGGAATGAACCTCCTGATGAAGCTTACCTTGCCAAGGAAATATTACAACTCCTTTTGATTTTGTTGTAGCTCAATTTTCTAAATTTCCCTGATTCATTCTGGGTCTGCCCTTACTCCATCCTCTGATACGAAGTGACCAAGATTTTTTTTCTTTCTATATTACCCAATATTTTTTTCATGGGATTGAGTGATATCCCTTATCTGCAACACCTCTAACACTTACCTTAGATGAATATTTTGATCCTTCTTGTTCTTCTAGAACACCGTAAGATAATCTTGATAGATCTCAATGGGTTTTTTGATGATATCCTTAAGAGCACAATCCAAGGATCTCTGAAAGGTAGCACCTGCATTGAGAAATCCAAAAGTAATCCTTATATTCTCAAAAATACCCCAAAGTTTGATGAAAGTAGTCTTCAATCTGTCATTTTGTTCACTAAAACCTAGTTATATACAAAAAAAACCATCCAAGAATGATAACATCTCTAAATTTTGATTCTCTATAGCAGCATCTCCATATTGGGAAAAAGAGTACTGTCCTTAATTGAAGCGGTGTTGATATTTTTGAAGTCCACACATAGTTTTATCTACCATTTCTTCTTTTGAGCCACCATTTTATTAGAAAACAATGAATTATTCCTAGCTAGAGCAATGATGCTTGCATTAAACAATTTTTCTAGTTCTTGCCTCACAAGCAACATTAACTTTGTATTTATCTATCTGATATTTTGGTGGAAGGGCTTTGCATGTTTTACTAAAGGAGTCATATATTGGATGATGCATCCCTTGTAATATTTGAGACCATCATATGACCATTCAAACACGTTCATATACTATGTGACACAATCCTTGATGTTTATGTTTTCTTTAGGCGTGACTCCTATCCCAATTTTAATGACCTCCGGGTCATCCTCTATTCCAACATTGATTCCTTCATAATATTTTGGCTTAATTTTCATAGCTCATCTCTTGAATACATGTTCTTTGTTGAAATAAACTTCCAAAGGGATGAGGCCTGTAGAGATCTTGTTGGTTGGAAACTATTCTATGGAATCTTCTTCCCTTTAGTAGATCTATTGTTTTGTGAAGTATTGTGTGTTGTTCAAGAATTATGCTACCTACTAGTTTTCAATGTTATCACTGGAACTAAAGCTCTATAAAATATGTCTATTCTTCCACCCTTTTTTAACTCTAGACATGGTTGACAGATATAATAAAAGGCTACAGGTGCATAAATTTTGTCATTTAACAATCTTGGTACAACTTCTAAGTTTAATGCTTTCAAATGATTACATGGAAACTAGCACTTCCTACTTATATATTCTCAACTTTGCATTCTTGCAAGAATGTAACCATTTCACTTGGAAAATAACCAAGATAGAATCACCTATAATATTTAAAACTTTAATACCATGTCCTTTGCTACGTTTATTCAAAGTAAAGGAAAATCATCCTAAAAAACATTGTTAATATATTTAAACTCTAAGTGATATGGAAAGTAAAGAAGTTCACCATTCGGGAAAGTAAATGCAATACCTACTCCATTACTTTATTTGGAGCTGTCTCTATTGAAATTCATCTACCACATGTTCTTAAAGTCCACTAGAGTTGATCACTCTACTCCAAACACTATGTTGAATTTTGTAACTATGGTTGGTATTCATAATGTATATTTTGGCCCTTGATATATTTATATTGATTATTTTAAAGAATGTTCTTCATGCTAGAGTGAAAAGACAATTATATTTTGAGTCATGTGCATTAATACTTTTAAAAGAAGAAAATTTGAATTTGAAAATTTGAAAATTTGGCTCCAAATTTAGTCAGTTTGGCCTCCCTCCAAGTCAAGTAGCCCTAGGAAAATTCACACCCATTCGACCTAGCAGGTATCTATTTGAAGGAAATTTTACCTCCTCAACAAGGTGACAATTCACACTCTCTCAAGAAAGTATCTTATGGGCATCCAAGCAAAGGACAAGGAGGGCAAAAAGCATGACAAAATACATCTCTCTCTCTTTATCAAGTTTGCACGTGTGGAAGCTATCTCTCTCTCATAGTTTGCATTTTTTTTGGGTAGTTGCTGTTGCAGGTAGGCTAAATTTCTCGGAAGTTGCAGGGGGCCGAAATTTTGGGATTTTAGAGAATTTTGGGCGGCCAATATTCAGCCTACAACATATTAGAAGAGCAAGTTGTTGGATTATATTGGAAGTGTTGACTTAGAGGGCTTGACTTGGTTTGACAATAGAATTGTTGAAGGTAAGTTCGACCTAGTTTTTGATTATAGGTCTAGGTGTGTCTATTGTTGAACATAAGAATTTCTCTATTGAAAAGGCTGTTGAGTTTACCCTTAGTGGGTTTTCCTAGGGTAAATATTGTGCTGTATTTGTGGATTTTTATCTCTAATGTTCTATTGCTTTTATATGGTTGAATTTATGAAGTATAATTGATTAATGACTAGATGGAAAAATTAAAAGAGGATCAACATCATTAGAAGAAATTATCAGTTTTTAGAAATATTGTGCTAGTATCTATTGCACTTGAAAAATAAACACACTATGTATGATGCAAAACCCTCTTCTAGAAAAAAAAATTGTTTTTAACTTCCTTAGATATTCCACATGAATTCATCTCATTGATTCTCAATACAAAGTGGTTATTTCACCAAATGAGGTACAAATGGTTGCATAAGAAAGGTCCATATGGATATTAACTCCCACATATATGACCCATTTGTGGGATAACAAAATTCCCCAAGCAACTGATACATCTATAAAAAAAATTGTGCGTAATAATGAAAACATTGGTATGTGCCTTGAGATGAACATGAAGAACCTTAATCAAAATAACTAAAAGGATCTCCTAGGAATCAAAAGTGCATATATTTCTATAGTGTATTGATGTTTTTATTACCACCTTGTTAGCCACCTTGAGGGTTATTACATTCATGGCATCTCTAGAGTCTAACATGCAATTGTGTAGTATCTAATAAGTAACTACTAAATATATAGAGTGAGGCACATCTAACATATTCTTACTTTCCTTAACAATAATTGTTGAAAGGATGATAAGGGGATAATTTTTCATATTTAGTGTTGACTGCAGTCTATCTATAGCATACAATTCTAAAACATTCCCAATTTTTGTCTTTAATGATGGGAACTTGATCACTTCCACCAACGGTGTTGTAACTTTCACATTGGTGGCCCATATGGTGATGTCAATATCTTCTTTGCTTAAAATTGGCTCTTCTAGAAGACTCTGAGCTTGAGGAGACCCAATCTAATCATTCTTCTTTGGAGGAGAAAACATGTATATTTGTGTTGAAGTGGATGCTTTATCATTATTTTGATTGTATGTAAACCCTTTGAATATTCTCATACATCTAGTGGATCTACTTAGGGAATGAAATCTCTTCAAACAACTTGGTTTCTCTATGGAATATGATGGATTTACCTAGACCTATGGCTCTTTTATCATAATATTGATTCCTCCTCCCGTTATCATGTCACAAATATCTATAAACCTGATGCCTTGTGTATATTTTGACATAAACCTTTCTATTTATATGGCACATGTTTCTTCCATTTGAAAAGCCCCACATGACTTGTCATAGAATTGGTGTGGATGATCCACTACATTTGTTGTTTTGAGTGTGTTTGGGGGTATTTGATTAGGCCCAATGGGCCTCAAAGCACATGCCTCTATTAAAACCAATTTTGTAATAACTATTGATTTCTTGAAAACTTTAGGATCCTATGTTGCATCGTGGTTTTGTTATAAGTAATGGTAAACTATATATCCTTGAACTTTTATACTAAGAAAAGCATGGAATATGGAAGATTAGCTGAAGTAGAAGCCTTCATCGTGTGATCTGGTTTTTCTTGGGCACGTGTTAAAATATCTTGTTTCATAGAAAACATATAACTCTCATCAACATTCTTATCATTTGTATTGGCCCTAGCTAGAAAAAATGTAAACTATCAAATGAGATATGTAAACTCAAAACGAAAACTATAGCCATAAAACCTCAAAAAAACATGAAAAACAACTTAAAAATGAAAAGTGTTAGATGTTGGAATAAAATTTTTATTTATTTATTTATTTTGGTGTAAAATTTCAACATTTTTTAAAAATGACAGTAAAATCCAATAAAAGACTTCTTTTTTGTACAAAATCCACCTTGAAAACGAATAATTTTGATGTTCAAATAACATATTTTTTTATTTTTATTTACTTATTTGTTTATTTTTTGGGTAAATTTTCAACATTTTTAGCAATGGCGTTAAGGATAAAATATCATGACTTCGAAAAACCTTAAAATTCCAATGTTTTTCATGCATGACATTAAAGATAAAATATCACATCTCTGAGAAACCTTAAAATTTGAAAAATTTTCAGTCATGGTGTTAAAGATAAAATAGTTATAGCTATTTTCAACCATAGCATTAAAGATAAAATATCATGGCTCAGAAAAACCTTAAAATTTTGAAAATTTTTCAACCATGGAATTAAAACAAAAGATCATGACTACATAAAACCTTAAGTTTTCAACATATTTCAACCATGGCAGTATGGAAAAATTATATGACTAAAAATGAACACCTAAATTAAGGAGTCATTATGATTCAGATATATGCAGGAACATAATAATATATAGAAATAAACATAAAAACAGAGATGAAATGGAAATAAAACTTCATTTCATTAATATCATATAACATAAATATGCTTATAGACATAATGGAAAGTAACTAGCTAGGGCGCTAGTAGGCTTATGTCTAAGAAGAGATGTGGTGGCTACAAGACTTTGAACTATGTTACAATCATGTTAAAAGGCATATTTATTGTTGAGAAATAATGTAAAACCTTAAACATCCAAAAGCCTAACCCTAGGAGATGAAGCACCAAAAATATGGGCCCCGTTTGGGTAAATTAGTACATCAACTTCCTAGGGATGTAACTTTGGAATTTGATCTTCATTTGACGCACTCGATACCTCGTTAAAAATATCTATCCGAGGAATACGACTGTTGGTGTGAGAAACATCCAAAGAACTTCCTTGTTTCTCCCAGTTTTTCAAAAAAACGTCGTTTAGGGCCTCAAAACGACTCTCAAAGTTCAGGACTCGAAAAAATACTAAAAATAGTAAATTGTGAGGAAATTGAAAAACTGAAAGAAAAAATGGTGGGGGTCATAGTGGAATAGGTGGGTGACCACCAATATACACTTGGATCATTCCTCCCCCCTTAGGAAGCAATGGTATCCATTGCGTTGAGTTCTTCCACGAGATGAGGAAAATTACGCTGAACTTGTCCCTGGTGAGCCACTTGCCTTGGTGATGGTGTATGGCCCATATCAGAATGGGTGAAGCTTACGGTGGGGTCTAGTGAAGCGCTCCTTCTACAAATGTAGCCATACTTTTTCACCCACCTGGAAGTTGTGTGGCACCCGATGTTGATCATGGCACTGCTTGTACTTCGCATTGGATTTGTTCGAGATGTCGTGGACCTACTGGTGAATGTGCTGGATGCGCTCAAAAAATTTGGTTGCTTTCTCAGCCTTAGAAAATACATGCGTAGATTCTGTCTATGTGGTCGCATGAGGTATAGAAACATCAAGCGGTGCTGTGCCTAGGGTCAGATCAATGGAGTGCTTGACCTGATAGTGTAGAGGAGCCTTTGTGGGTGAGGAGAAAATGTCCTCATATTCCTCCACGACTTTATCCATCTACTGCTGCAGTGTAGGGGAGCCCTATTTGGAGGTTGTGGACATAATATTCTTCTTGCCCCATGGGCAAATTGTAATGAAAATAAATTGGGCACTGTGCCTGGGGTCAGATCAATGGAGTGCTTGACCTGACAGTGTAGAGGAGCCTCTGTGGGTGAGGAGAAAATGTCCTCATACTCCATGAATTTATCCATCTGTTGCTGCAATGCAGGGGAGCCCTATTTGGAGGTTGTGGAAATAATATTATTCTTGCCCCATGGGAAAATTGTAATGAAAATAATTTCCTGGTTTGGGAAACAATCTTACTGCATTGTTTTGTAGTAGTCAAAGAGATGGCAAGAGGCGGTACTACCTCCGGTATCATGCACAATTTATTTCCCAAAGTATTAACAATAGAACGAGGCCTAGAATCATATACAACATGTAGCTTCCACAAGTATCATTGTCCCAATAATACATCAGACACATCAAGAGGAGAAACATCATACAATACCTCATCCATGAATGGCTTGATGTTGTACGGAAGGCGACACTACTGGAAAACACCAAGATCTCTTCCTTGTTGAAGCCACCCGATGGTATATGGTTGCGGGTGTGCTATGGTCGATAGGTCAAGCCACTTCATGAACTCTACTGAAATTAGGTTCTTTTGGCTTCCGCTATTGACAAGGCATTCTAGCAGAAAACCCTCTACCCACATCTGTGATTGGAAGAGGTGCTCCCCCTCCTCTGGATCCTCAAGATCCTCACTCTGGAGCTTGGTGGTGGAAAAAATGGCACTGGGATCCACACCAATGATCTGATTCACTATGTCATTTCCCTTGTCTGGTTCTAACTTGGGATCAGAACATGCATCTGATTCAGGTGCCTTCAGTTTGGCCACCAACAACTGTTTGGACCGACACTCATTTGTGCTGTGAGTGGGGCCATTATGAAATTCACACCACTTCCATGTGTCCTTATTTGGATTTGTGGTGTTTTTATGAGTTGCCTTACTTTGGCTCTAGCCCTTTTTCTGCAGTTCGGGGGTGCCTTTCCCTGGATTTGGATTCGCGGATCCAAAGTCTCGCTTCTTCTACTTAAATTTCTACTCAATCTTGGTAGCATAGCGATATGCCCTGCCAAGTGAGGTAATGTCAAGAAACTCCATTTCCTCCTGAATTTATCTGTGCAAAATGCTGCGGTGGTTAAGCACCAAATGTCTCCCTAAATATTTAATACCTAAATTTTTGTGCAAGGTATGGAACAAATTCATCAGTTCGTGCACATCTTGATCCCTTTACTGTCGCAACGTGCTCCATTGGAAGTACTTGTCCTCATAGCTTCCCACGGGGTAATATTTTTCCTTGATGCCATATCAGAATGAATTCCAATTGGGTGCGGTAGATAACAAAGAGGGTTCCCTCTCATCCTTTTTCTCATAGTAGGTTTCCCACCAGTATTTGACATGGGGGGCGACTTTGAGAAGTTAAAAAGTAATATTTTCTCGGTTGGAGAAATCATGGACCGAGAAATACCCTTCCAAAAAATTCAACCATCTATCTACGACGTCTACATATATCTGGCATTCAAATACAGGAATGTCAAAGTTGACTTGTACCTTGAAAGGAGTGGTGCCTCCATAGTGGTTGCAGGATGTAGATGCACCGCCGGTGGGCAAATGTTGAAGGATATGGACAAATTTATCCATCACCGCGTTCCTCTATTTATTGATGGCATCCTCGAGAAATAATTTGATAAGATCTCTTGCTCCCTCTTCTTTCTTTTCTTCCACCATGGGATTTCGTTGGGGTTTGCGAGGCTGATATTGCAAGGGTTCAACCATATTGAGCCCTAACTCCTTATACCCTGACTTCGTTGGGGACATGCAAAGAAAAACATAGAAAGAGTAGATTGATCTGATATGACTGTTCCAGATTTATGAAGGAACATAATAATGTACAGAAATAAACACAAAAAAATTTAATATTCCCAATTAGCCATGAACTAGTTGGAATATTCAATTTTGTTTTGCTGCTTTGTTTAAAGAATAATAGGACAAAGGAAGTCCATACTTCTCCTTAATAACGAATAAATCAATGCCAAATGTGAAAGAGACAAATCTTAGAAGCTTAATTAAGCATCCTTTGGTGTGAAAAGGGGCTGGATCACCTTGACTGGGGTCAACCTTGACCAAATCAACAATGCTGTCAATGAGGAGTGATCATCAATGAGGGACAACATAGTTTTAGATGGATATGCTTTATGTGAATGTAGTGCTATTTTTGGATGGGGCTTAGGGTTTGCAAGCTCATATCTTATTTAAGGGAGATGATGGGAGCCATAGTTCAATATATTATGTATGGGTTTATTATATTTATAAATATATGGTCCGTTTAGACATATATCTTTCTCTTGCTGCTTAGCTGAGATAGGGTGTTGTTTAGCACAGGGTGTTCCTGATCGGGAATACCACATCTTCCCTTGAGAGGCCCTTTGGGAGATTTTGTACTACATTTTCCACTATTAGGCTTAAGGAAAAGCTTCTTCTTTCAACTATAATGCATATCCTGTTGAGGGTTTGGTTGATTTTGAAGGTTGCAGCAAGTGGAGACTAGATCTCTAGATCTAGGCCATTTCATTGCTTATTTTCAGTGGAGGAGGCTTCCTTTCCATTGGGAGGACAATATTGAAGGGCTTTGAGCTTATTTTCAGATCTTGGCATCGGTCCAACTGGTTATTCATCCCTACAGTGCAGTTTACTTCCAGATCTGTGTTATTTCTGTAGGATAAGTTGCAGGGTGGTTTGGCACACCATTTGGAGAGTCTATTTTCTAGTGAAGGAGATCTACCTTTCACTAAGAGGATATATTGAAGGAGGCTATTGTATTTATCATATTATATCAGCCACACTTTCCAGATCTATATTATCTGCAGCTTTAGAGCTTAGATTTACAACTTGTACTTGGTGTTTTGCTGAAAACCCTTAAGGGGTTCTTCAAAGGAGGTTGTATAGTGCTCAAATATGATATAGATCTATCTTTTGAGGCACGTATCAGCCCTAGATCTGATTTATAATCTTTTTTTGTAACATAGCTAATAAAACAACACTGAATGGGTCTTCCAACTTTTATAATTAATTGCAGCACCTCATATTGAGGGATTTTGTCTATTGGAGGCTTGTAATTTCTTGTTGTGCATCTTATGGGCCATTTATCATCTATATTTTACTACTTTTATAACATATGAAAGGTCTCCATATTGGCCTCTTGATTTTATATGATGATTTACACTATTTTTCCAGCATTTTGCACTATATTCCTGCTTTTTCCATTTGGGAATATTACAGTGGTATCAGAGCATAATCTTGGCATAGCCTGTGCATCTTAAAAAGCCAATATGTCATCTGAAGAAGGAGAGCCTCTTACTGATAGAGAGAAGAGGTATCAAAGAAGAAGACAACGAAATTTTGATTATACAAATGACAAAGAAGACAAGGGTAAAACCCCTTTATCTGGAGGTGAAGATGAAGAGAAGGAGTTCCCTAAGATCCTTCTTAGAGCCATGCAAGACATTGATAGAGATATCAAGGAGATGAGAATGGAAATATTCAAGGAATCCCCTAAATGATTTCATCATGGTGAAGGCTCTGGCATGTCTCATCACTGGAATGATCAACTAGTGCAACAACCATAGGTTTCCTAATGCTCTACTATGCCTACATTTTTGGCTGTGGGAAATGATGGGTTTCAAGAGAAAGAATCCCTTGAAGACTATTTTATGGAGTATGAGTCTCAAACTCAGATATTCAAGGACCACTTGAGTTTTCAAGAGTTTTTTCAAATCAAGGACAATAGAAGACCAAGGCATCACAATAGAAGTGGTGGATTCATTCAGAATCATGATCGACACCACACTATGGGAAGATTTTTCTTACCCAACTATGATGGGTCATTCAAGTGCACTGCCAAATCATGGGTAGAGAAACTTGACACCTACTTCCAGTTGAACAAAGTTCCAGAAACGGAGGCCATAAAAATTGCAGCGCTGCACCTTGAGGGTGAAGCACATAATTGGTGGTTTCATGGCTTGTCTACATTGGGTCATGCCAATGTAACTGCATATTTGGATTTCACTAGAAGGCTGGTGGAAAGATTTGATAGAAGATATCTTGAAGCACCATTCATGGGGCTTGAAAAGAGAAAACAATTAGGTAATGCAAAAACTTATATCTCTAAATTTATAAGACCTTTTGTTATGGTTCCCGATTTATCTACAACAAGAAGGGTGTATATGCTCATTGATGGATTAGATGAACCTCTCCATGGGTTGGTTAAGTCTACCAAGACCAATACCATACAAGATGCCATTGAAAGGGCTACAGACCTTCAAGATGCCTTGCCAAGAGTAAAGGCAACATTTTAGCATAAGCCCTCTTTTCCATCAAAGGGAAAAGAAGAGAAGGCTCCTCCTTCAAAGGAGAGCCAATATAAAAAACCTCTTGATGATGATGTTCGGAGAGATTTTAGGAGGAGGTAGCTTTGATTCACATGCCAAGAATCTTGGGCACCTGGAAATAGATGTGAAGCTGGGAAATAAAATTACATAGAGGTATTCTCAGATGATGAGGAGGAAGAAGAAGATGAACCAAGAAGACTTCACACGCTGACACTGCAGGGGATGAACCAACACCATCAGGAGATGGGAATGGAGCATTTTCTCCTATTGGAGGAGCTATTGCATCATTGAGAGGAGTACCTAAGTACTTGACCTTAAGAGTTCAAGGTTCCATATTGAATCAGAGGGTTTTTGTTCTGGTTGATAGTGGGGCTACCCACAATTTTATTGATGCCCAACTAGTGAAAAGGAGGGAAATACCCACTAATGCTTTTGAGGGATTTTCTGTTTTGGTTCCAGGGGATATAACTATGCAATGCATGCATTATGTTCCATAATTATCAGTCACCATGGGAACTTATACATTGACTGATCACTTCTTTATGGTTGACATACCTAACACCAATGTCATATTGGGTGTGCAATGGTTGATTACTTTGGGGAAAGTCACCACTGATTGGGAGACTTTACAGATGGAATGGGTGGACAGAAAGAGTGGAAAGGCTCAAATTATTAAAGGAATGCACACATATCCCTCACATACCACTTCCACACAGAAATTAGAGATGGATTTTCATAGTGGAAGCAAGGACCTAACAGTCCCATCTATTATGCTTATGAGATTGCTGCATGGGACACTATTATTTAGTGGCAAACCACTTGGGAGGCCACCTGATTCAGATTTGGTGAGAGATATCTCACAACATGATGCTCCAAGCATATATCCAGGAGGGATGGGAGCATTATAATACCATGATACAATGCTGAGAGTCTTGGGTAGACTCAAGGAGGAGGGAGACATTCTCCCAACATCATCATTACCCACTCTCATTTCAGATTCTACGCAGTGGGAGGAGAAGCATGGAAGGAATGAACTTCGAACATATACCTTTGGAATTGGAGATTTCAAGGAGGAGAAAATCCATATGACAGACATTATTTGTGATAGATCATCAACGCTGTCACTATGGAAGATTGATCCATATTGGAAATCCCAACTGTTGGTGGATTATTCCAAGGATATTTTCACATGCATGATACTTGATGACCAGCTACATGAAGAGGGCTATTCAGTCCAAGAAGGAGTCATATACTATCATGGTAGGATCTTCTTATGTAGAGCCTCCAAGCTCAAGGAGAAGTTTCTACAAAGGGCCCATGAAGATTTCTTTTTCAGTCATACTTATTCCATGAAGGCTTACAACACTATCATGGAAAGCTACACTTGGAAGGGCTTTGAAGAGGAACTATATCAGTATTTTCAAAGATGCATGAACCATGTGAAGTTGGGAGAGAAACATAACTCTATGAAGGAGTTAATTCAGCCACCTATTTCCTCTTTTGGAATGAGAGGAGATAGATCTATGCACCACTCCATTTGTATGAGGAGAAATTTTGGCGAAGAACATGCTTATGTACCTAATGTTTTATTTGATGATCATTTTCATTCTTTCACCATGTATATGCAGGCCATAGCTCCAAGAAGGAGCATCATTCCATATAAAATTCATGGCCAACTTTGGGCCACAAAAATTTCTGAACATGGCCACTCCATTGGAGGAAAAAGGGAGATTTTGTATCATTGTAGATGAATTACAAAATCACCAAACATATCTCACATTTTCAGCCATGGTGAAATGAATTGGGCAGAAATTAAGTGGCGAGGAAACCAATTACCATATCATTATCTAATGCAGTCAGGAGATTTACTGTGCTGGTTCCACATGTGGGACTATGATCCACCTCCATTTATGCAAATTTCTATTTGTATGTACTTAGTTTTGATCCCATACATTGATGATGTACTTATACATTTTATGGGAATGTTTGGAGGGAGGATGGGAGGTATGTATGTGCCCTATGGGAGAGATATTATCCATGTTAATTATGCTACATGTTTCAGGGAGAACATGGGGAAAACCATGTTTGTTTCATTTGAACTATTGTCTCCTTATGGGATGGATTATTTTCTTCTCATGAGAACTTTGGAGGAACAATTCATGGAGGGATGGATTGGTAGACACTTAGCTTATGAGGGAAGCTTATCACATGTTAGTGTCACCAATGATGGAGAGTTACAACACTCACCTTTTCAGTTGCTTGAGGATAAGCAACATTTGGGAAGGGAGGACTGTAATATTCCCAATTAGCCATGAGCTAGTTGGAATATTCAATTTTGTTTTACTGCTTTGTTTAAAGAATAAGAGGACAAAGAGAGTCCATAATTCTCCTTAATAATGAATAAATCAATGCAAAATGTGAAAGAGACAAATCTTGGTAGCTTAATTAAGCACCCTTTGGTGTGAAAAGGGGTTGGATCACCTTGACTGGGGTCAACCTTGACCAAATCAACAACGTTGTCATGGAGGAGTGGTCATCAATGAGGGACATCACAGTTTTAGATGGAGATGCTTTGTGTGAATGTAGTGCTATTTTTGGATGGGGTTTAGGGTTTTCAAGCTCATATCTTATTTAAGGGAGAGGATGGCAGCCATTTTTCAATATATTATGTATGGGTTTATTATATTTATGAATATATGGTCTGTTTAGACATATATATTTCTCTTGCTGCTTAGCTGAGATAGAGTGTTGTTTAGCACAGGGTGTTCCTGATTGGGAATCCCACCTATTTCCTTGAGAGGCCTCTTTGGAGAGTTTGTACTACATTGTACACTATCAGACTTAAGGCCAATCTTCTTCTTTCAACTACAACGCAGATCATGTTGAGGGTTTGGTTGTTTTTGCAGGTTGCAGCAAGTGGAGACTAGATCTCTAGATCTAGGCCATTTCATTGCTTATTTTCAGTGGAGGAGGCTTCCTTTCCATTGGGAGGACAATATTGAAGGGATTTGAGCTTATTTTCAGATCTTGGCATCAGGCCAACTGGTTATTCATCCCTACAGTGGGGTTTACTTCCAGATCTGCGTTATTTCTGTAGGAGGAGTTTCAGGGTGGTTTGGCACACCATTTGGAGAGCTGATTTTCTAGTGAAGGGTATCTACCTTTCATTAAGAGGATTTGTTGGAGGAGGATATTGTATTCATCATATCAGATCAGGCGCACTTTCCAGATTTGTATTTTGCAGTAGATCTGCAACTTTAGATCTTATATCTACAACTTGTACTTGGTGTTTTGCTGAAAACCCTTAAGGGGTTCTTCAAAGGAGGTTGTATAGTGCTTAGATCTGATATAGATCTATCTTTTGAGGCACATATTAGCCCTAGATCTGATGTATATTATTTTTCTGTAGCATAGCTAATAAAACAACACTGTAAGGGTCTTCCAACTTTTTTACTTAATTGCAACACCTCATATTGTGGAATTTTGTCCATTGGAGGCTTGTACTTTCTTGTTGTGCATCTTATGGCCCATTTATCATCTATATTTTGCTGTTATTATAACATATGAAAGGTATCCATATTGGCCTCTTTCTTTTATATGATGATTTACACCATTGTTCCAACATTTTTCACTATATTCCTGCTTTTCCCATTTGGAAATATTACACAAATAGATGCAACGAAAATAAAAGTTCATTTCATTAATATCATATAACAGAAATATGCTTATAGACATAATGGAAAAAAACTATCTAGGGTGCTGGTAGGATTATCTCCGAGAAGAGATGTGGTGGCTACAGACCTCTAAACAATGTTACAATGAGGAATGAATGCATATTTATTGTTGAGAAACAATGGAAAACCCTAAACATCCAGAAACCAAACCCAAGGATATTAAGCGCCAAAACTATGGGCCCCGTTTGGGTAAATTGGTACATCAACTTCCCGAGGATGTAACTTTGGCATATGATCTTCGTTTGACGCGCTCAATACCTCATTAGAAAGATCTATCCAAGGACTAAAAATTCTAGTGTGAGAAACATTATAGGAAATTCCATGTTGCTCTTGGTTTTCCCAAAAAATGTTGTTTAGGGCCTCAAAATGACTTCGGAAGTTCAAGACCCGAAAAAATGCTAAAAATAACAAACTGTGCAGAAACTAAAAAAATGAAAGAAAAAATGGTGGGGGTCCAATTGGAATAGGTGGGTGGCCACCAATATCCACCTAGATCATTCCTCCCCCCTTAGGAAGAAATGGTCCCCATTACGTTGAGTTCCTCCATGAGATGAAGAAAATTCTATTGAACTTGGTCCCTGGTGAGCCACTTCCCTTGGTGATGGTGTATGGCCCATATCAAAACGGGAGAAGCTTAGGATGGGGTCCAATAAAATGCTCATTTTTCAAATTTAGCCACACTTTTTCACCCACCTGGAAGCTGTGTGGCACCTGATGCTAATCATGGCACTACTTGTACTTGGCATTGGATTTTGCCGAGATGTCGTGGACCTGCTGGTGAACATGTGGGATGTGCTCAATAAATTTGGTTTCTTTCTTAGCCTCAGATAGTACATGTGTGGATTATATCTATTTTTTTGCATGAGTTATGGAAACATCAGGCGGCAGCGCGCCTGGGATCAGATCAATGGAGTGCTTGACCTAACAGTGTAGAGGAGCCTCTGTGGGTGAGGAGAAAATGTCCTCATATTCCTCCACGACTTTTTCCATATGCTATTTCCGTGTAGGGGAGCCCTGTTTGGAGGTTGTAGACACAATATTCTTCTTGCCCTGTGGGTGAATTGTAATGAAAATAAATTTCCAGGTTTGGGAAAAAATCTTACTGTGTTGATTTGCAGTAGTCAAAGAGATGGCAGGAGGCAGTACTACCTCCGGTATCATGTACAATTTATTTCTCAAAGTAATAACAACAGAACAAGGCCTAGAATCATACAAAACATGTTGCTTCCACAAGTATCATTTTCCCAATAATACATCAGACACATAGAGAGGAGCAACATCATACAATACCTCATCCGTGAATGGCTTGATGTTGTATGGAAGATGACACTGATGGTGAACGTGAAGATATCTTCCTTGTTGAAGCCACTCAATGGTATATGACTGTGGGTGTGCTATGGTTGGTATGTCAAGACACTTCACAAACTCTGCTTAAATGAGGTTCTTTTGGATTCCACTATTGACAAGGAATTGCAGTGGAAAACCCTTCACCCACATCTACAACTTGAAGAGGCACTTCGCCTCCTCTGGATCCTCGGGATCCTCCCTCTGGAGCTTGGTGGTGGAAACAATGGAACTAGGATCCACATCAATGGTCCGATTCCCTATGTCATTGCCCTTTTCTAGTTCTAACTAAGGATCATAACATGCATCTATTTCAGGTGCCTTTAGTTCGGCCACCAGCGACTGTTTGGACCGACACTCGTTTGTGCTATGAGTGGGGATGTTATGAAATTCACACCACTTCCATGTTTCCTTCTTTGTATTTGTGGTGTTTTTCTAAGTTTCCTCGCTTTGGATTTGGCCCTTTTTCTACGGTTCGGGGGCGCCTTTCCCTGGCTTCGGATTCACGGATCCAAAGTATCGCTTCTTCTGCTTAAATTTCTGCTCAATCTTGGCAGCATAGCGATATGTTGTGCCAAGTGAGGTAATGTTGAGAAACTCCTTCTTCTCCTAAATTTATCTCTACAAAAAACTGTGGTACTTAAGCACCACATGTCTCTCTAAATCTTTAATACCTAACTTTTTGCACAGGGTATGGAACAAATTCGTTAGTTCGTGCACATCTTGATCCCTTTGCTGTTGCAACGTGTTCCATTGGATGTACCTATCCTCATAGCTCCCCATGGGGTAATATTTTTCCTTGATGCCATCTCAGAATGAATTCCAAGTGGGTGTGGTAGAGAACAGAGAGGGTTCCCTCTCGTCCTTCTTTTCATAGTAGGTTTCCCACCAGTCTTTGACATGGGGGGTGGCTTTGAGCAGTGCAAAAGTAATATTTTCTCGGTCGAAGATATCATGGACCGAGAAATAACCTTCCAGCAAATTCAACCATCTATCTACGACGTCTGCATCTATCTGGAATTCAAATACATGAATGCCTAAGTTGACTTGTACCTTGAAAGGAGTGGCACCTCCATAGTGGCTGCGGGATGTAGATGCGCCGCTGGTGGGCAACTGTTGAAGGATATGGGCAAAGTTATCCATCACCGCATTCCTCTGTTTCTCGATGGCCTCCTCGAGAAATAATTTGATAGGATTTCTTGCTCCCTCTTCTTTCTTTTCTTCAATAATGGGAGTTCGTTGGCGTTTGCGAGGCTGATCTTGCAAGGGTTCAACTAGATCAAGCCCTAACTCCTTATACCCTGACCTCGTTGGGGACATGCAAAGAAAACATAGAAAGAGTAGACTGCTTTGGTACCATTGATCCAGATTTATGTAGGAACACAATAATATACATAAATAAACATAAAATAAGATATGCAACGAAAATAAATCTTCATTTCATTAATATCATATAACAAAAATATGCTTATAGACATAATGGAAAGAAACTAGCTAGGGCGGTGGTAGGCTTATCTCTGAGAAGATATGTGGCGGCTACATGCCTCTAAACTATGTTACAATGAAGAAAAAATACCTATTTATTTTTGAGAAACAATGGAAAACCCTAAACATCCAAAAACAAAACCCTAGGATATGAAGCGCCAAAACTATGGGCCCCATTTGGGTAAATTGGTACATCAACTTCCCAGGAATGTAACTTCGACATATGATCTTCGTTTGGCATGCTCAATACCTAGTTAGAAATATCTATCCGAGGAAAATAAATTTTAGTGTGAGAAATATTAAAGGAAATTCCATGTTTCTCTCATTTTTCCCAAAAAATGTCGTTTAGGGCCTAAAAATGACTTCAGAAGTTCATGACTCGAAAAAATGCTAAAAATAGCAAGCTGTGCAGAAACCGAAAAACTGAAAGAAAAAATGGTGGGGTTCCAAGTGGAATAGGAGGGTGGCCACCTATATCCACCTGGATCATTCCTCCCCCCTTAGGAAGCAATGGTCCCCATTGCATTGAGTTCCTCCATGAGATGAAGAAAATTCTGCTGAACTTGGTCCCTAGTGAGGCACTTGCCTTGGTGATGATGTATGACCCATATCAGAATGGGTGAAGCTTGCGATGGGGTCCAACAAGGCTCTCCTTTTGCAAATGTAGCCACACTTCGTCACCCACCTGGAAGCTGTGTGGCACCTGATGCTGATCATGGCACTACTTGTACTTGGCATTGGATTTTTCTGAGATGTCATGGTCCTGTTGGCGAACGTGCAAGATGCGCTCAATAACTTTGGTTTATTTCTCAACCTCAGATAATACATGTGTAGATTCTATCTGTGTGGTTGCATGAGGTATGGAAACATCAGGTGACATCACACCTGGGATAAGATCAATGGAGTGCTTGACCTAACAGTGTAGAGGAGCCTCTGTGGTGAGGAGAAAATGTCCTCGTATACCTCCACGACTTTGTCTGTCTGCTGTTGTTGCACAAGGGAGCCCTATTTGGATGTTGTGGCCAAAATATTATTATTTCCTTATGGGCGAATTGTAATGAAAATAATTTTATTGGTTTAGGAAACAATATTACTACGTTGTTTTGTAGTAGTCAAAGAGATGGTTGGAGGTGGTACTATCTCCAGTATCTTGTACAATTTATTTACCAAAGTAATAACAATAGAACGAGACCTAGAATCATGCACAACATGTCACTTCCACAAGTATGGTTGGCCCAATAATACATCATACACATCAAGAGGAAAAACATCACATAATACCTCATTCGTAAATGGATTGATGTTGTCCAGAAGGCGGCACTGCTGGCGGATGCAGAGTTCTCTTCCTTAGTGAATCCACCATATGGTATACGACAGCGAGTGTGCAATCGTCAATAGACTAAGCCGCTTCACGAACTATGCTGAAATGAGGTTCTTTTGGCTTCTGATATTGACAAGGAATTTTAGTGGAGAACCATTCACCCACATCCACGAGTGGAAGAGGCGCTCCCCCTCCTCTGGATCCTCGAGATCCTCCCTTTGGAACTTGGTGGTGGAAACAATGGCATTGGGATCTACATCAATGATCTGGTTCCCTTTCTCATCTCCTTTGTCTGGTTTCGACTCAAGATCAGAACATGCATATGATTCGGGTGCCTTCAGTTCGGCCACCAGCGACTGTTTGTCCCGACACTCGTTTGTGCTGTGAGTGGGGTTGTTATGAAATTCACACTACTTCCCCGTGTCCTTCTTTGGATTTTTAGTTTTGTTCTAATTCGCCCCGCTTTGGCTTTGCTCCTTCTTCTGCGGTTTGGGGGCGCCTTTCCGTGGATTCGGATTCGCGGATCCAATTCTTGATTCTTATGCTTAAATTTCTTCCGATCTTAGCGGCATAGCGATATGTCGTGCCAAGTGAGGTAATGTCGAGGAAATCCATTTCCTCTTCTATGAATCTATGCAAATAGCTGCAGTACTTGAGCACCAAATGTCTCTCTGAATCTTTAATACCCAAATTTTTGCACAGGGTATGGAACAAATTTGTTAGTTCATGCACATCTTGATCCCTTTGCTACCGCAACGTGGTCCATTTGATGTACTTATCCTCATAGCTCCCCATGGGGTAGTATTTTTCCTTGATGCTGTCTTGGAATGAATTCCAAGTGGGTACGACCGAGAACAAAGAGAGTTCCCTCTCATTATTTTTCTTACATTAGGTTTCCCACCAGTCTTTAACATGGGGGGCGGCTTTGAGGAGTGCAAAAGTAATATTTTCTCGGTTGAAGAAATCATGGACAAAGAATTACCATTCTAGCTGTTATTTCTAAATTGGTACTGATGGGCTGCTCCACCAGACAACTTAGAGTAACTCTTTCAAACCAGCTTTTGACTGAGGATTAGCCTTTTCAGCCTGAGAAGGCTCTCTCAATTTATCTAATGATTTTCTCAATTAGGTATTAAATCAGATGGCTAAATTTGTGTTAAGTGTTTTAGTGTATTTTATTGTAGGTGAAAAATGGGATAGATTTCACTACCATTGGGCTCATGGAGTCTTTATGAAGGTATCTAATGAAAAATGATTTCTACTTATGGAATCTGAGGCTTTTATTGTTTCAATGAAAAAGATAAGACTAACACACAGGGAATTTCAATAAATTAATGTCAAAATGAAGTCAGAGCACAAGGATATTAATTCTAAGTAATTTAACATCAAGACATTGAGAAAATATATTAATATAAAATAAGGCATAAAATAATTACAACAGTCAAAGAATCTCAGGTTAAGTAGAAAAACACCATCATTGTATATTAATGATATTCCAAGATTTACAATAATAGTAGTCTCAAAGTAATATTCTCCGACCTCCTTCTCGTAATATTCCTATTAATAGGCTTAGGCATATTTACATTGATCCTCTCAACAAGGCTGAGCCTTTGAATGCTTCTTTTGACACCTAATCTAACCAAAAGCATATTACAAGGAAAAAAAACTGACAACTACTAACTTTAGGACTTAGAGACATACTAGGACTCTACAAACTATTTATTTCACTAATAGCTTTTAGATAATCTATTCATGATGAAACTTATTGAACATAACCACTTTGAGTGAGGTGAAAATATCCATAACCAAACAATAAAACAACCAAAATGACATTAAGGGTCTGCTCCTTGGATTTTGGGGATGTGCTGTCATAGTTGATGATGTGTCCATAATTGATGAGTTGGCAGCCTAGTCACCTTCTTTGCTGCATGTTATAACCAAAAAAATATTCACTAATACTCTTTGAATAATGAACGTGGCTTGCTGACCTTCATTGAACCTTAAAAACATAAATGCAACAAAAAACTCCTTGCTGCAAAAACAGAGTGACACATGCAGTTTCGTAGCATGGTTTGGTAGCAAATTTGTTTCACCCATATAGGTCAACCTTTAGCCTTCCTTTCTGATTTGAATGTGTTTGCTGGACAAAATAAGTTAAATAAAATTTTTATCCCCCTTTGATTTCCACCCAAACTGTGATTTTTTGAAAAAAGTAACCTACAGAGATTTCTTAATGAAATTTGGCCTTCAAGTCTGGAGTTCGCTACGAAATTGCCTAGTTGGTAAAAAACTCGGAATTTTGCTACTTTTTTCTGAAAAATAGGGCTAAAAAATGATCTCATATCTCCTAATCCTTGATATATTTTTTAACACAGGAGGAGGTTGTTGTAAATAATTTCATGCTAAAGAAAAAAAACTCTTGGTTTTTTGAAAAACATCTCCAGGTGTCCACATTCTGCATTTGAAAAACATGTCTAAAACAGGAAAAAAACACATTCTGAAAATATAGCCCAAAGACCTCTTTGAATCTCCCAATTAGTAGCACCTGTGAGAAAATTGAAATACGTTAATATTCCTTGATATGTGCTTAATAATAACCTCTCTCAGATTTTTATAATTCCTCTGTGTTTTCCCACAATATTCTCTTGAAGTTGACTGCTCAAACAGTCAGAAAAACACATAAATTCCTTTGTTTCTTCTAGTAGAAATGCATGTAACCAGCTTTGATAAAATCCTCTACAACAATAGGGTCTTCCATGGCCAATTTTAGGTCCATAGGTGCATACTTGACCATGCTACCACCCTTTTTAGGCTTTTAAAAGGAATTCATGCCTTCAAATACCAGTGCTGGTCAATTTATTTTTTGACACTGTTGTGTAACCAGCTCCAAAAATAGAAGAAAAGAGATATCGACGCCTTAGAAATAAGCCAAACTTAGGAAACCCAAATACATTACATAAATGAACAATTCTTGGATGATACAATGAACAAAACCTCCTTCTATATATAGGAGTCCATGGGCCACACGTATAATCCTTGGGTCATTAATGTAATCCTAGCCGACCTAACAATAATAATGTATGTAAGTACAATAATAACAATATGTGGGGGTTATAGGGGTACAACAATAACAATAAGGGGGACTAAACTAACATAATAAGGGACTACACTATTAATATAGGGACTTAACATGCCCCTCTCCTTCAAACAAGTTTTGTCCTCAACGCTTGATTATTTCTTGATGCTTCTGTATAAAATTATCATCCTCCCATGTGGAGTCTTCTACAGGAAAGTTCTTCCACTTACTGAGATACTCTGAAATTGATCGTACTTGTTGAGTTCTTATTTCTATGATTTCTTCATAACTTCTTTTGATGTGATGTTGATATTCCCGTTGTTTCATTAGATTCTCGGTGACTCAAAGGTTATCCTTGGAGAGTTGGAGAACTTGTTGTTGATGCTCGATGTGATCTTCCATTAATTTATCATCCATATTTGTTATTATTTGATCCTTCCTAAACCATCCAACTTAGCCTCCATTTCTTCTTTTAAACCATCTATTTCATCTTCAATTTCTCTTTGTAAGATTGAAACTCGTTGCACTTGGTACCGTACCTTTTGATATCTCACCGCAACTCTTCCTCTTCATGCGTCATAGTATAGATTTTGAGGGATTAATGGGCATGGAATTATTTTTTGGAGGCATTATAGAACCCAATACTGATAAAATTTCTAAAATATGCCCTTGGAATCAATTCAAATTGATTCTTCAAACAAGACTTATGCAATTCGGAAAAATACACACCTTTTTCTTGATTTTGAGGAGCTCAATATTGAAATTGGACTATCTCTGTGATTGTAGCACTTCAATATTTGAATTTTGGTACCAAAATAGCCCTCTGAATTATCTTTCGAATGCCACAGGTCTGACTTGATTTGGATTCTCCAAGACAAAGTTGTGTCCAATCTCCCACAATGACCAAATTCTAGACTGGTTCAATAGAACGAACTTGTAGGACTTGCCACGTATCACTGTTTCATCCTTTTTATCTGAAATTGATAGCCACAAAACTAAAGTTTGTGTACTTGCAACCAATTTTTACAGCACTCCAATCCAATGCCTAGAGAGAGAGTTATTTAACTTTTCCCACGATCACCTCTTTGAGATGAAATTTAGGAGCCTGAAAAAACACTACCTTCCACAAATCATATCTCCAAAAATATTGCAAACCAAGCTATAAAATTTTTTGACGAATTTCCTCTTGATTTTAGCTTCGCACCATATGAATTTCAGATTCTGAAACTTTGTAGAAAAAAATTTATAGCGCAAATTCCACGATGACCTGTTTAAGAGCCTGAAAAACGACCTAACTTCCACAAATGATATCTCCGAAAATATTGCGAAACAAGCTCTGAAATTTTTAGACAATCTTCCTCAATATTTTTTGGCTTCATACCCTAAAATTTCAGCTTCCCCCGAAACTTCGTAGAAAACAAGTTATAGCGAAAATTCCACGATGACTCCGTTTGAGCAAATAAACCCTAGAATCCAAAGCTCGATACCAAATGTTGTGTAACCAGCCCAAAAAATAGAAGAAAAGAGATATCAACACCTTAGAAATAAGCCACTTCGAGGGAAACCTCCAATACATTACATGAATGAAAAATTCTTGGATGATACAAATGACCAAAACCTCCTTCTATATATAGGAGTCCATGGGGCCACAATATAATCCTAGTGGGGCCACAATGTAATCCTAGCCGACCTAACAATAATAATGTAATGGCACAATAATAACAATATGGGGGTTACAGGGGTACAATAATAAAAATAAGGGGGGCTACACTAACATAGTAAGGGGCTATACTATTAATATAGGGACTTAACAAACACTTGTAAAATTTACTTTGAGACAACAAGCTGCTTTTATGGACAAAACTTATCAATTACCTTTGACAACAATGAGATTAGAGGCACACAAGGGAATAGTGGTAGAATTAGCTCATAGGGATGATAAAGGTAAATGTTAAGCTGGAACGAATGAGGTTTTAATTATGAGAAAAGAAAAAAGTGGAAGTGAGACAAAATGATGAGGTGGTATTTACACTTTTGCATGCTTGGATGAATATGATAACCAATTATATGACCTCACCTTTACCCTAAACCACTAAAATATTGACAGGTCATCATCCCATTCATTTATGCAGAAAAGTGTGATTTCATAGCATTATCATTTATAAATCTAAGAAATTTTTTACGGAATGATCAGGTGATTTTGTTGTGAAAATCTCGTTCTTTGCATAGAATTCGCCGCGGAATCGTGAAAATTTAGACATGCGGCTAAAAATGAATTTTAACCCAATGTATGTGAAAATAAGGTGGATTTGATAGAAATGACTGAGATTCATGACTAATGAAGTGTTTTTGACTTAGGATAAAGACTTATTTCATGAATTTTTCATCAATTTCATGGACCAACCTTATGAGACAGAATGAAACCTAGATGGGTGACCCTAATAAAAAATAAAAAATTTATGTGTGATAACACCAAAAAATTCAACCATCTATCTATGATGTCTACATCTATCTGGTCTTAAAATCCAAATAATTTTGAAGTTGACTTGTACCTTGAAAGGAGTGGCGCCTCCAGAGTGGCTGTTGGATGTAGATGCGCCGATGGTGGACAATTGTTGAAGGATCTGGGAAAAGTTATCCATCATCGCGTTCCTATGTTTCTTGAGGGCCTCCTCGAGCAATAATTTGATAGGATATCATAATACCTCATCTTTCTTTTCTTTTTCCATGGGAGGTCGTTGGGGTTTGTGAGGCTGGTATTGCAAGGGTTCAACTAGATCGAGCCCTAACTCCTTATACCCTGACCTCGTTGGGGACATGAAAAGAAAAATAGAGAAAGAGAAGACTGCTCTAATACCACTGATCCAGATTTATGTAGGAACACAATAATATACAAAATTAAACATAAGCACAAAGATTTAGTGGAAATAAAACTTCATTTCATTAATATCATATAACAGAGATATGCTTACAGACATAATGGAAAAAACTAGCTAGGGCGTTGTTTGGCTTATCTCTAAGAACATATGTGGCAACTATAGGCCTCTGAATTGTGTTACAATAAAGTTCATAGACTTATTTATGGTTGATAAACAATGGAAAACCATAAAAATTCAAAAACCTAACCCTAGGAGATGATGTGCCAAAATTATGGGCCCTGTTTGGGTAAATTGGTACATCAACTTCTCGGGGACATAACTTTGGCATATGATCTCTGTTTGATGTGATCAATACCTCGTTAGAAAGATCTATATGAGGACTACAAATTTTGGTGTGATAAAAGTCAAAGTAACTTCCGTGTTTCTCTTTATTTTCCCCAAAAAATTTCGTTTAAGGCCTCAAAACGACTACAAAAGTTTAGGACCCGAAAAAATGCTTAAAATAGTAAACTGTGCGAAAACTGAAAAAATGAAAGAAACAATGGTGGGGGTCCAAATGGAATAGGTGGGTGGCTACCAATATCCACCTGGATCATTCCTCCCATTAGGAAGTGATGGTCCCCATTGCATTGAGTTCCTCCATGAGATAAGTAAAATTTTTCTGAACTTGGTCCTCGGTGAGCCACTTGCCTTGGTGATGGTCTATGGCTCATCATTCGGAATGGGCGAAGCTTGCAAAACTTTTTTGCCCACCTGGAAGTTGCGTGGCACCCAATGCTGATCATAGAACTACTTATACTTAGCATTGGATTTTTCCGAGATGTCGTGGACCTGCTGGCGAACGTGCTGGATGCGCTCAATATATTTGGTTTCTTTCTCAGCCTCACATAGTACATGTGTGGATTCTATCTGTGTGGTTGCATGAGGTATGGAAACATCAGACGACATAGTGCCTAGGGTTAAATCAATGTAGTTCTTGACCTGACAATGTAGAGGAGCCTCTATGGGTGAGGAGAAAATGTCCTCGTATTCCTCCACGACTTTATCCATCTGCTGTTGCCATGTAGGGGAGCCCTATTTGCAGGTTGTGGCCACAATCTTCTTCTTTCCCTGTGGGTGAATTGTAATGAAAATAAATTTCCTAGTTTGGGAAACAATCTTACTAGGTTGTTTTGCAGTAGTCAAAGAGATGGCCGAAGACGGTACTACCTCCGACATCCTATACAATTTATTTCCCAAAGTAATAATAACTGAACAAGGCCTAGACTCATACATAACATTTTGCTTCCACAAGTATGGTTGGCCTAATAATACATGAGACACATTAAGATGAACAACATCACACAGTACCTCATCCGTGAATGGCTTGATGTTGTATGGAAGGCGACACTGCTAGCGGATGCAGAGATCTCTTCCTTGGTGAAGCCACTCGATGGTATATGACTACGAGTGTGCTATGTTTGGTAGGCCAAGGCACTTCATGAATTCTGCTGAAATGAGGTTCTTTTTGCTTCCGCTATCGACAAGGAATTGCAGTGGAGAACCCTTCATCCACATCTGCGAAGGGAAGAGGTGCTTCCCCTCCTCTGGATCCTTGGGATCCTCTCTCTGGATCTTGGTGGTGGAAAAAATGGCACTTAGATTGGCATCAATGATCTACTTACCTTTTTCATTGCCCTTGTGTGGTTCTGACTCAGGATCACAACATGCATCTGATTCAGGTGCCTTCAATTTGGCCACCAGTGACTACTTGGCCCGACACTCATTTGTGCTGTGAGTGGGGCTGTTATGAAATTCACAGAACTTCCTCATGTCCTTCTCTGGATTTGTGGTGTTTTTATGAGTCACCCCGCTTTGGATTTGCCCCTTTTTCTATGGTTCGAGGGCATCTTTCCCTGGCTTTGGATTCGTAGATCCAAAATCTTGCTTTTTTTGCTTAAATTTCTGCTCGATCTTGTCGGCAAAGGGATAAGTCGTACCAAGTGAGGTAATGTTGAGGAAACAAATTTCCTCCTAAATGTATCTATGAAAACAACTGTGGTACTTGAGCACCAAATGTATCTCTTAATATTTAATACCCAACTTTGTGCGCAGGGTATGGAACAAATTCGTCAGTTCGTGCACATCTTGATCCCTTTGCTGCTGCAATGTGGTCCATTGGATGTACTTGTCCTCATTTCTCCCACGGGGTAATATTGTTCCTTGATGCTGTCTCAAAATGAATTCCAAGTTGGTGTGGTCGAGAACATAGAGGGTTCCATCTTGTCCTTTTTCTCATAGTAGGTTTCCCAACAGTCTTTAACATGGGGGGTGGCTTTGAGGAGTGAAAAAGTAATATTTTCTCTGTCGGAGAAGTCATGGACCGAGAAATACCCTTCCAGAAAATTGAACCATCTATCTATGACATCTACATCTATCTCACCTTGAAATACATGAATCTCAAAGTTGACTTGTACCTTGAAAGGAGTGGTGCCTTTAGAGTGGCTGCTGGATGTAGATGTGTCGTTGGTGGGTAGCCGTTGAAGGATCTAGGAAAATTTATCCATCATCGCATTCCTCAGTTTCTCGATGGCCTCCTCAGGAAGTAATTTGATAGGATCTCATACTCCCTCATCTTTCTTTCATCCACCATGGGAGGTCGTCAGGGTTTGCGAGGCTGATCTTGCAAGGGTTCAACCAGATCGAGACCTAACTCCTTATACCCTGACCTTGTTGGGGATATGCAAATAAAAACAGAGAAAGAGCATACCGCTCTGATACCACTGATCGAGATTTATGCAGAAATGCAATAAAATACATAAATAAACATAAACACAAATATGCAACATAAATAAAAATTCATTTCATTAATATCATATAACAGAAATATGCTTACAGACATAATGGAAAGAAACTAGCTAGGGCCCTAGTAGGCTTATCTCTAAGAAGATATGTGGTGGCTACAGGCCTATGAAATATGTTATAATGAGGCTCGAAGGCCTATTTATTGTTGAGAAATAATTGAAAACCCTAAAAATATAAAAACCTAATCCTAGGAGATGAAGCGCCAAAACTATGGGCCCCGTTTGGGTAAATTGGTACATCAACTTCCCAAGGACGTAAATTTGGCATATGATCTCTGTTTGAAGCATTAAATACCTCATTAGAAATATCTGTCTGAGGACTACAAATTTTGGTGTGAGAAACACCAATAAAAATTTCATGTTTCTCTCGGTTTTCCCAAAAAATATCTTTTAGGGCCTCAAAATCGCTTCTGAAGTTTAAGACTCAAAAAACTGCTAAAATAGTAAATTGTGTGGAAAATGAAAGAAACAATGGTGGGGTCCAAGTGTAATAGGTGGGTGGCCACCAATATCCACCTGGATCACATTATACCAAGAGTAATTTCTTTTTTAAATGCTAAAAGTATGGCTATTTTAAAATCTTAGCTTAAGACAACTTGACACATTGCAACAAAAATTTAAAAATCAACCATCAAATTGACACACACTATAGGTGAAATCGACACATTACAATGGAAACCTAAAAATAAACCATAAAATTGACACATTATGGGGGAAAAATTGATCCATTATAATGAAAACGTTAAAATCAATGGAGTTGTCTTTAGTGCGAATTTTTCGATTTTCTGGTGCCAGGATCCTGCAAAAAAATTTGAGGTGAAATCTTGATTTGTGTTATTTAAACTAGTTTTTTGACTGTATATATCGATTCAACACCCTAAAAAAGCCCTAGGGAACTTCGATTGTGCAAGGGTTGTTGTAATATTACAAATATGAAAATACAGTAATAAAAAAAACAATAAACTGGAAACTACAACAATATGGAAATAAACTGAAAACACCATAAAAATAAATAGAACAACTGAGCCATTTTATTAATATGAAGGTAAAAAAAATACAACAGTGCTTCAAAATAGATAGCGCTCAAGCTGGAAAAAATGGGCTGGAATGGCCTCAAGATCTCCCACTAAAAACACTACTCTTTGCTGCACTGTTGGAGCTCTCCCTCTGTGTTTCCCTACCAGAAATGCTGCTGCTTGTTGAATAGGCCTACGTAGATGAGGGTTCTTTGGTGCTCAAAAAAATTCGGGATTTAGAATCTGGACTTTATGGAAAATACCCATAATAATCCAGAAAGGATTTTCAGATAGGTTGACATCGGAAAATCACCCTCCTAGGGTGTGCAATGCATAATTGTTGGGTATGCCAGACTATGGGCTGAATTGAAAGATAGAATAGTTGCAAGTACTCCCAAGAACAAATATTGAAGGGATGATCCCTTCAATGGATTCCAAGAGAAATTGCTATGGAATTTCCCCCTCTTCTAATGAACTATGCTACTAGACTACGTAAGTCATTGAGTGACTATGTAGCACTAGAGGGTCTACAAGTGGCCTGAATGCTGGATGATGAGATCAGCTCACATGAAAAACAAGAATCGTCTCCTGAGTAGGCACTCGAAGTCCCCTGAGGATGAGGTTGGAATCTCTGCTCAGAGACACCCTTGTGCTAAACAACACTGTAGACTTGGCTAAACAGCTCAAGCGTGCTCAAGTCGTGAACGGCAAGAAAATACTAATAATCCAGAATGCTCTCTATGGCTTCCATCCACTTTCTTATATGCTTGTGAGCCCTCACCCTCTTAGCCCCACACAATAATGATGCTACACACGTGGCCACTAACCTCCATTATGGCTGTGTTTTCCTCCATTGTCTCCACTACCTCCCTGATTGCACTATTTATTTGGTCAAATTGACCCCATCCACATGCATTGACCAACATTCACACCAAGAAGTGGTTTATTCATCTTGAATCCATCTAGATGCATTGATCCACATTCACATTAAGAAGTTGTTTTATTCCTACTAAAGGGATTTATGGGTCCCTCTACCCTCTTATTCATCTATTAATTAAGGAAGACAAAATTTAATATTCTAATTAGCTAAAATCTAAATTAGGAATATTATAGTTCTTTCCACTAAAACGTTGCTTGTCCTCAAGCAACTGCAAAGATGTGGGCCACCCTGTTGACCCGATGTAACTGAGACCAATGCCTAGATCCCATTCAAACCCCTCAGTGTGGCTATGCTCCTATGTCAAGCTACCTGGAATAGAACCCTCAATGCCAGGATCCCAAATGGATCTCTCACCATACCTATCATTAATCAATCCTCCTGAATCCGAATGCCGGCATGGCCAAACATCGCCCAAGTCCCCTAGCTCGAACTGTGCATTGCATATGACTATGGCTACTGCCTCATGAGTTGAAGACTACCAACATGCATCAATGCTCCATGGCCCCTACTATGCCATTGATCGGACTATATAAGGTGCCCCACCAACTGCGTACCAACTTATCAGCTCTCTCCCCTGACTCAATCCAATGCTGATCCTGCTCTCCCGAAGTCGGGATGGAAAGCTGAAGAGTTGTCGACATGTGCCCCATTTCCAACTATAAAACGTAGTACCTATCATGTCTACGTGTCCCTGCTCTACTATGCACCTGACTAAGAAGATCGTATCATCAATAGGATACCAACTCATGATCTCCTACCAGTCTATCCCGGTCGAAGAATCCAATGTGATGATATCTGCATAGGGAATATGTTTGGAGTGTGGTCACAAACTCAACTGATGTTGTTCTCTCCCGCTTGTCAATGAGAACTACCTCAAAGGTTAGGCCCCTCTCTCTATAATAGGCTTAACTGGGCAAGATGTATTGCAAGCCCCATCGATGTACTCCTGGAGAGTGCTTCTTCCTGAAAGTATTGCAGTCTTGCTAACTGTATATGCATCTACTGGCACCTCATCAATGGGTTGGCCCAAAGATGGATCCACCACCATCTCCAACAACTCCTCCTTAATGGATGACCCCAAGTTATTCAGATATCTAGCACTAGCTCACTGTGAGCCTCCATCTGCCTCTCCCAAAAAGGACTATCATGCATGATGGGCATAACTTCCCTCTTAGTTTTTCCATGCTCCACCATATGCTGCTCAGGCTGAATCATCACAAGTGACTCATCATCCTGAATATCTGTCATCGAGTCCTTTGACTGCTCACCCTACACGCTGGAAGACAACTCCTGCCTAATGTCGTCAACTCCACATGATGGCTCATGCTCTCGAGAAGCATCCTCATATGACCCCATGGAATCATCTAAAGAAGAGTCATCGTCCTTGTATATAGAAGGAATGTCCTCCTACTCTATCTTTTCCACATCATTGGCATCACTCAAGCATGAGTGATCATGCCTCCCTCTCCCTCAGATATGCTGATAATACCTTGATAGCCCTGTCTATGCTAAAATTGGTGTCTACATATGCTCAAAAATATCCTCATCAATCCTAGGTGAGATGCATCCCAAGGTACACCTAATGCCCCTGTCCATAAGTCCCCTTGGGGGCAATTCTCCAAGTGCCTATTGCGCTGTATCATGGGTCACTGCATACCACTAAGTGTCTCTACACTCCTCTTCATGCCACTATATGTTGCAACCTGAAAATGTACACCACTGGATACCACCGGTTATGGCTATACCATCCTGTACCATATAGTATCCTTCATGGGCCAAAATATCCACCACTCTACTAGTAACCCCCCCATAAGGTGGGCTACATCTCCTCATTTTCTCTAAAGGATCAGAGCGGCTCGACTCCTCACATGCCAATGATAATGAAATCATTGCTCCTATCCTCCATAACTCAAGTGTACCATATACCCATGAGAGAGAACTGTCTCTAAGTACTTCCTTTTCTGGTGGTCTGTCGATGCCACCTCCTTCGACTATCTCCTGCCAAAGTAGGTTAATCACCCTGTGAATCCACACACAGTCGATATGCTGAGATAACTCCTGAAAAGTGTGTACCCTCTTGTCGAACCATCCTATCACTAGGGATGTCTTGGGCTATAATAGAGATCTAACAATGTGTGTGTGCTCAAACATCAAACCCATCAAGCAATGATTACCATCACCTACCGACTCTATCATGTGATGAAAAATCCCACCTAGATCCCAACAATAGTCTGGCTGTCGTTTCCCTCTCGCAATCCATGGAATCTGCTGAAATGTGGCAATGGATGCATTCAGCTACCTAGCCTACTCCATGGGGTACCAACGTAGTACCTCTTGCCATCCAACCTCAAGAAAAGAATCAAATGCAAGAATCCCTGTACATAGAATAATCTTTCCATCCTACGAGTGTTGCACCCTGTCTATGTATGCCTGAAGGGGGGTGCTCTGACACCCCAATGTGCCCTATAACTGCACCATTAGGGAATCCAATCGTTCCCCAATGTGGGCCAAATCTGACACGGACTTGGCACAAACCAATCTCATGCCCTCTAGCTCCTTGTTCTAATGTAGGATAGCCTCTCGTACTAATGTGGCCTTCTCCTCCAAAGCGAGAAGGTTAGACCGAAACTGATGGAACTGTTGTGTGCGACTATCATCCAATACTACTATATCTACTACTGTCTCATCAAGGGTGGATACATCTCCTGACACCCCACCCATTTGTTGTGCGTTTCTCTCCTGGTCATCCCCTCTGGTATATCTAGAAAACTCTGCCTCTCTCAATCTAATCCGTAGGGGTGTGTTGATAATGCTGTAGATCCTGTCAGTGCGCCTATGAAGTGAACTGTGTTGGAATCCAAACGTGTGGTCTCTATGTTTCCCCTCATCAATGGGTAGCCAAAATTATGGTTGCACATGCTCCTCCATCATGGGCTCGACATGAGCCTCCTCCAATTTGTCTACTGGGGTTACCAAAGGCAACTCCAACAAGGGTGACTCCTGCGTCACACTGGGTGTATCTATGAGCTCCCCACAATCTTGTGATACACTGCTATCATTAGAGAACTCGGTCACAACCCCAGATACCTCATCAATGGATACCTCAACAATGGGTGATGTCTCATCAACGAGTGTATGCTCAGTTGTCTCCTCCCAAGTATTTTTTGTACTCTTTGATGACCCATCAAAAGTAGATAGAAAAAGTATACCCATGGTACGCTATGAGTCATTTCCCCGTGTGTACCTTCCTCCTTTCTTGTAGCTATGAGGTCTTCAGTTTTCCTTTATCTGGAAAAATTCTTGGAAAGTCAGATGTTATTTGAATCTTTGAGTCTGAGATTCATATTCCAGAAAATAATCACTGAGAGCCTCCCACTCTTGTGGTCCTCCAGCCCCATTTCCTACTGTTAGGAAGGTAGGCATAGTAGAGCACTGTGAAACTTTCTCCATTTTGTAACTCCCTTGGGGTTTCCCTTTGTCTCTCCACTCTCATATCCTTGATCTCTCTAATGAGATCCTACATAGTTCTGAGGAGGAGATTTCCAAACTCATTTCCATAACCTTCTTCTACCATTGGAGACTCCCTTTATCCTCCTCCACTGGAACACATTTTTCTTTGCCGGATGTGAACTTTGAAACAAGTTGAATCTAGTATTGCAATTGGAAGAATTTGAAAAATGGCCACCACAACAAATCTGAGAAATCAACTTCAGAGAACCTTATGTTTCTCTCAATACATACCGAATTTGGAGAAATAGCTCATAGATAAATAGAATTGGTCTGTTTTTCACAAAACCCATGTCTCATATTTTCGAGATTTGCCTTCATTTTCATAAAAAATCCAACACAAAACCGTCACATTTTATCCCAACAAATTTCTGCGTTTTCTGTTTATGTGATCTCTTAGAGAACCTTATGTTTCTCTCAATCCAGACAAAATTTGGAAAACCTGTTCATGGAGAAACATAATTGGTCCGTTTTGCACAAAACCTATGTCTCATATTTTCAAGATTCACCTTCATTTTCCCGAAAAAATTAACACAAAATCGTCACTTTTTACTCCAGCAAATTTCTGCTTTCTCTGTTTTTGTATCTCCTTATCTGGTTCGTAATATATTCTCTATATTCGGGTGTCATAGACTGGTTATTCCACAGGATGAGCCAAGTATATGGGCTCTAATTCCACTTTAATATTCCAAATAGGAAAAGACAGTAAAAAAAAAGCAATAAACTGGAAACTGTAACAATATGGAAATAAACTGAAAACGCCATAAAAATAGACAAAACAACTTAGCCATTTTATTAATATGAAGGTGAAAACAATACATCAGTCCTTCAAAATAGATAGCATTCAAGGCGGAAAAAGTGGGATGGAATGGCCTCAAGCTCTCCCACTGAAAAAACTGCTCTCTATTGCGTTGCTGGAGCTCTCCCTTTGCGCTGCCTTGCTAGAAATACTGCTGCTGGGTGAATAGGACTGCGTAGATGAGGGTGCTCTGGTGCTCAGAAAAATCTGGGATTTAGAATCCAGACTCTATGGAAAAAACCTAGAATAACCTAGAAAGGATTTTTTGATTGGCTGACCTGGGAAAATCACCCTCCTAGGGTATGCAATGCATAACTGTTGGGTATGCCAGACTATGGGCTGAATTGAAAGATAGAATAACTGCAAGTACTCCCAAGTCCAACTATTGAAGGGTTGATCCCTTCAATGGATTCTAAGAGGAATTTCTATGGAATTCCCCCCTTTTATAATGAACTCTGCTACTGGACTGCGTAAGTCACTGAGTGACTGTGCAACACTAGAGGGTTTGCAGCTGGCCTGAACTCCAGATGATGAGATCAACTCACATGAACAACAAGAATCCTCTCTTGAGTAGGCACTCGAAGTCCCCCGAGGATGAGGTTGGGATCTTCGCTCGGAGACACCCTTGTGCTAAACAACATTGCAGACTTGGCTAAACATCTCAAGCATGCTCAAGTCATGAATGACTAGAAATTAATAATAATCAAAATGCTTTGTATGGCTTCCATCCCCTTCCTTATATGCTTGTGATCCCTCACCCTCATGGCCCACACAATAATAATGCTACACACATGGCCACTAACCTCCATTATGATTGTGTTGTCCTCCATTGTTCCCAAGAGCTCTATGTGATGTACTCAACCAAGATTGGCTTGGAATGGATATTATCCACATAATATTCACATTCATAATTAAGAAGGGCTGAGTTCATCTTGACCTCATCTAGATGTGTAGTTTGATCCATATCCATATTAAGAGTGAGCTTATTCTTACTGAAGGATTCAGGTCCTTCTGTCTTCTTATTCATCAGAGTTAATTAAAAAATAAAAATCTTAATTATCTTGTCTAGCTAAGATAAATTAGTAACACAGAAGCATTTATCAGCCATGGATAACAATGCACCCTCATAAAGATTTTAGAAATAGACCGTAAAAATCCACCTGGAAAATTTCCAAAGTCTCACTAATGGGAAATTTTATTAATTACAATTATTCTCCAGATTATCCTCTATTACACACTATTTAAGCTTCATGCATAATACAAAACTCTTTCCTTTATACAATTGATCATCAATATGCAGAAATAGAAACAGTCGCATGCGCACATAAACATAATAGTCAAGCACACATATCAACACAGTATGTAATGGGGAAAGCAACAGCTGAAAACCCCCAACTATCTGTATATTATAATGATAGAGAACATAAAAATCATAGCATAATACCACAAGCAAGTACTATCTCCAAAAAGCTACACAAACTAGCCTGACGGAACAAGTCACAAAGTCTAAATTTTAAATCTCCTCCACAGTCACCCCTACTCAATCCAAGTTGACACGTATTTATATCCGTTTCAATCCCACTAGCTCCAACTGCAATCCTCATTGCACCACTAATGTGTGCAAACTGCATGGGGTAAGAGGTCACAATCGATAGTCACACTCACCCATAGTCACACTCACCTTTCACCTACCTCCATCACTGATCTCCACTGAAAATGTCCATGCATTGAAGTTAACTGATGTGTTCATTAGTTGATTTATGAGTTAATAATTAGTCAATTAATTAATAATTAATTCACACCACTCATCACTAGTGTATTAATCAGTTAGACTAAATACAACTAGTTTAACTAAGTCAAACTGAACACAACTACATCAACTCCTCAATCAACTCCACCAAACTCACTCACATGAGTTCTAACCGAAGTCATCATGCAATAGCTCCACTTAGACCCTAGGAAAAGCGTATTTCCTTCTGTCAGCTGCATGTGCCACATCCAAGCATCAAACTGAAGTGCTCCAAGAGGATAAGATAATGTTTAGAGTCCAAATATTATTAAGGGTTAATAATATTTGACTGTTCTATTTTTAGCTCGGCAGTCTAAAAATAGAAACCGCCCAATGTCTAAAAATAGAGGTCCATATATTTTTACCAACTTGACCAATCATCCATAAATAGCATCCTGCAACTCATAGACCATGATCCATATGTCTAAAAATAGACATAGTCTAAAAATAGACTTTGCGCCAAAAATAGCTTGCAGGCCCACTTAGTGAAGGCGACTTCATTTCACTAAGCTCCATCATCTTGTTGCATTTTCAACACTAAAGACAACTCGAAAATCAACTGTCAAATTGACACATAATGAAGTCGAGTTCCTAGTCAAGGATCAATATGGACTTTGCAGAAAAATATAAAGTAAAACAAAATAGTAAATAAATATATAAATAAATAAAATTGGAAAATACAAAAAAAAGAAGATAAATTAAAACATTAAAAAAAACTAAAACTAAAAAAAGACAAAAAAAGAGAGTAAAAAAGTATATATTAAAATATATTAAAAAAAATTGACCACAAAAAAGGAAAGAAAAAAACAAAATTTACTAATAAAAGAGAAAAATTTAACACAAAAAAAGAAGATAAACATTAAACAAAATTAAGAAAAAAAAATTTAAAAAACAAGAAAATATCCAAAAAGTCATAATTTAAGAGAAAAAATTAAAAAATTAACACTAAGAAATCAAAATAAAATAAAAAAATAAAAAGCATTATTTTTTTTATACATTAAATAAATAAATAAATGTAAGGGTATATATATATATATATATATATATATATATATATATATATATATATAAAGAAATCAAGAGAATTGAAAAAATATAAAATAAATATAAAAAATAAAGACAAAAAAATATTAAAAAAAAACATTAAAAAAATCATAAAAAAGCACAGACCCCACTTGAGTCCCTTTAGACAGTCTCAATGGGGTTGGCCAATTCCGAGAATCGACCAATCCTGCCCAAGGGACTCGAGCGGCCACAAGCCAGGGTAGGCGGGCGCTGTGTGTAGCCCCCACACACCCTGGCCCATGGCCCCTTAGGCCCTGTGGGCAGGGATGCTGATTCACGCAACCCTGCCCGCCTTGGCGAGTGGCCCCTCGGTCCCCCTGAGCGGGGATGGTTGATTCCCGGAATTCGCCATCCCCACCTAGGGGGCCCGAGGGGCTGCAGGTCGGGCCCACTTTTTTGATTATTTAATTTAATTTTTATTTTATAATGTTATTTTCATAATTTTTTTAATGTTTTTTTAATTGTTTTTTTCTTTTTAATTGTTTTTTTTAATATTTTAATGTTTTTTTGTTTTGTTTTTTTTTTTAAATTTAATTGTATTATTAATATTTTATTTTTATTTTTTAAATTTTAATATATATATATATATATATATATATATATATATATATATATATATATATATATCTATAGTATGTTTTATTTTTTTAACATTTTTTTTTTGTTATTTTTACTTAAAATTTTATATTATTTTTTTAGAAAAAAAAAGTCCAATATCATCATTTTTGGATATAAATTCATATAAATTTCATAAAATTTGTTACTTTTCCAACTTTTTTTATTCAATTTTTTCATAAAAATCTTTTATTTAACATTTCATTTTTAGTGAAAAGGTCTTGAAATATAGGGTTGGGAGGAGGGGGAGGGATTCAAACTAATTCCGAAGGAATATTTGTCAACCAATATGCTTGAGGTTTGGGAAATAAGTCCAATAACCAAGCAAAAGCTTATGGCCTCTATCTAGGGTTCCTTTAAGCCCACCAAAGGGGAATTACAGATGTAACAATTTTGGGAGACTCCTTCTTGGTCATAAAAAATATGCGCTCCAACTCTTCTTCCCAGAGTAACAAGTTAAGTCGATTGCATTAATGAGCCCATGAAATTCCACCTTTATTTATTAACCTACAATTTTACCATATTTTAAAGAATGAAACTCTGTGGCAGATTTACAAGCTAATAAGGTTTTTTAATTGAATGAAGGGAAAATGATTATCAACGGAACCTATGGTTTTTTACCTGTCACTTAGTTTCATTATGAAAGTTTCCCTAATCTTCCCACCCCATCTTAAGAATTCTACTACTAAGGTGCAATTTGAACATAATCTCCCGACCATAACATCTGCCCCCTTCTTAGCCCCTCTTTTGACCATCTCCCCCCTCCCCCCGACTCCTTTGGGCTCTCCCCTCTAACATCTCCACCTAGCATAGTTTGATGACCCATCCTCCATCTCTCCTGATGCGAGGCACTTTGAAAATGACCCAAGTGATGTATCCTGAAATGAAGAACCCGATAAGCATGGGAGATCTCTTATCCGTCTCTCGGATTATGGTTTCTCACTGGAATTTCAAGTGCTCCCCATGCAAATTCCCTCTACAAGCGAGCCACATTTAATCCTCTTGGTCCAGATCAAATGACTCAACCACTTGAAGGAAATGATGCTTAAAGTGAAGGTATATTTAGGTTGTAGATTAATTATGGAGCCACCATAGGATCCTCGTGATCAGGTGCTTATAATTATGCTAAAAAATTAAAGTTCTGAGAATGGCTCAAAACCTGAACGACCACGTATTGTTCGTCGTTAGGAATATGACACAACTCGTTTCGCACGAAATGGACTCCGTATGGCTTCAAAAACGAGTTTTGTTCATTTTACTAAACATGCAAAATTTGAAAAAAAATGTAGACATGGAGCCCAGTCAACAGTCCATACTGCTGATGTGGCATGTTGATTGGGTAGGTCAAAGTTTGGTCAAAATTTTCCTTCAACTAATGAGAGACTGCCAAGTGGCAGTTGTTGATTGGTTTGAATATTATGGTGATTTGGCATTTTATGATTGGTGGAAGCTTGGGTCAATGAGGAGGAGGCACGTGGCTGAGCCAGGGGCCTCCATGTGTCCTCCTCATGGCGTTGTAAAATTGTTTGCAAAGGGCCCGAAGGATCGACGGGGGTCAACCAAAAGACACGCTACCACATCCGCTACCACTTGTTTATTAACCATAATGTTCTTCACATATATTTAAGTTTTTTTGATTATGTCATCGGGGGGAGAGGGGGCCAGCCCCCAACACATATGACCATAGCCTGAAGACTATGACAGAGCACCAGGTGCTTAGCCTAAAAGCACACTTAGTTAGCCACTAATTGTTTTTATTAACCTTAATCTGGATTACACAAAGCTTGAGTTTAAGTGCTAATTTGTCTTAATTAATGCTGATGACGATTAATTAAGTTAATCTAGATTAACTTAGCAGTCTGATAATTTTGGTGGAATTGCTATTTTGGCACCAAATAGCCCTAATTAGAGGCGGTTAGCTAAATTTAGGGAGGAAATTGTGGAACAAACTAAAAAGGTCATAACTCAGTCATTTTTCAACCAAATCAGGAGCAGAAAGAGCCTAAGTCACCATTTTTGGGCATTCTGAACTCACTGGTGTAGGTTTTAGGAGCATAAAATCATTATAAACACACCATTTTTCGAATTTGAGCATAATATAGAGGCCCAAGCCATGGAAGCTGGACCAAGGAGATGTAGCCCAGGAGGGGTGAACTCCTTCATCAAATCCCTGTGTTGATGTGTTGTATGGTGATGTACTATACTTTTATTTTTTGTTGTTTAGTATTTCTTTTATGTTAAAATTTTCATAAAATTAACATGAAAAACACTCATGAGACTAAATAACTTGCAAGGGAACTTGAACCCTTAAGCACGTGTAAAACATTGGTTTCAAAATATGAAAGAGGAATGAGCACAACAATGATAACATGCATTAATCAGATCTTTTTTGGTATCAGATCATTAGGTGTGTTGTGCAAGAAGGGATCTAATTGTTTGCAAGTTTGTGTCATGCTTACAAGTTTAAAACTCAAAAGAGGAGAAGGGAAACTAGTTGAGAGCCCTGCAGTTGAGTCAAGAGGAAGAAGGGCAAGGTTTCCAAAGTATTCAACACTAGCACATCCTTAAGTTGAAGTTGAGTCTTCAGTGAGAATGTCTCATGAAGGAGAACCTACCATGACATAAGATGAGAGACCATTCAGAAAGGTATTTTTTGATATGATTGAGATGGTAAAGGTCCTTGTTGGAGCGGGGTCCCTTAGGACCGAATTTTGATATATTTTTGGAATATTTTTGTAAATTGTTTGTAAGTTTAGTCGTGTGCAAAACAAGTCAAGGGGCTTTGGGGTGGGTCCAAGCCCCTCATGAGTTGTAATGGGTCAAAGGGTAGAACTAGGGGCCACAAACCACAGTTTGCGGACCTTAAATGAGCACAGGATAATTATAAATATGAGTCTAGATCGAGTTGATAGAGGACATGTTGATGTTAGAGAGCTGAATATGTTTTGATGTTTTGAGAAAATATGTATGGGTTAGAAGGATCTTGCTGGCTGTGTGCGTGGAGACCTTAGTACTACTGTGTGCATACCCCGCTGGCTGTGTACGTAGGTAGAATGAAGGTGTTGTAAGGAAGATCTGAAATGTGAATTAATAACGGATTGTTTTGAATGATATCTGAGTATCAAATGCATTTTTTGTTTGCTTTATGATCTGTTTCTGCATGTTATTTCTGATTAATATGTATCTGTGTTTTGGATCAGTTGTGAAACTACCTTTTACCTTAAATGAATGATGAATGTATGGATCTATTTCTATTGAACACTATTGTTGTGTATTAAGGACTACTAGAAGGGATTGCGGATCCATAACTTTGTGCACGCAGGATAACCTGTGTAAATTGACCTAAATATTTATGGTTAGGATTTTATGGTGAGGGCTTCTATTGTGAAGGTATGATCACAATTGTTTTAGATCTGAAGATACCCACATCATTTAATTCTCTCTCAGGGTGTTGAAACCTAGTTCTAGCACCCCTACATAATACTTTGGGTGAGACTCCGACTTTTGCAAGAAGGTCACTGCCGAAAGGGCCAGTAGTAAGAGGGTTTTATTGGTTAACCTTAACTCCGAACTTGGGTCATGGCACCTCAAGCCAAAAAATGGTTCTACTGCCAGGATCGAGATCATTTTGAGAGAGAATGGGTGATGTGGTGACCATCAAAGCCTGAGTTAGAGGACTGGTTTGAGAAGAAAATTCAGGAATTTTCCCTTACAAAAATCAAAAGTAAGAAGCTGTTTGCCAAAGATTGGAAACAAAAGTATTTTTTAACAGAGGTTCTCGAGATCTTCTTTGTGACCTTTGCACACAAATTATAGTAGTGGTTTTCAAGAGTAGCAGAGTTACAAAACTGTTGGAAGGATGCCAAGGTCAGTCAGTGGACACCCAAATTGATCCAACAGTTAGACTAGACTGATAATTCCATCACCCGGACTATAGATCACTAGGTTGACAACATCTTGGGTGGGTTTGTGACGAAATTTGAAGTATATCAGACCATGTCGTATTTTGAAGCTGAAATGATATTTTTCAAAGGCCTAAGAGGTAAATTCATTCACTCTTTGCCTCTGCTGATTAAGATGATATTGTGTGAAAAGGGCGTTTTATGCAACCACACTGAGTGAATGACCCCTAATAAAATTGAAAGCACTACGCGCAGAAAAAAATATTATCGGGTCAACCAGAGAGGGGACATATATGTATACAACCCTATGATAAATTCACCTGATATAGAGAATAGTGAAACTACTCGCGTTGAAGGTAGCCCTCCTAATACGCCCCAGTCAAACTTGTGCAGGGGTAAGACATCTCCTACCCCACCACCACCGCCACCTCCAGAAGATATGGCTGTGCATATGAAGCTACCAACCTTTAAGGGTGTAGGAGATGAGGACATGGATAGGTTTTGGTTTGTTGATGATGCAGTGTAGACTGTGCAAAATGTTGATATTGATGCTGTTAAGAGAGCACAGTTGGCTATGGCGTTCGAAGGTTGCGCATTAGATTGGTTCATGGGATATCTAGCCCATAACGTTGATCCCACTATTGTGCATATTAAGGATGCTCTGAAACAACAATTTAGGAAGCCGAAGTCCTACTCACAGTGCGTTATAGAATTAAAATATATTAAACAGGGACCAAAGGAATCGGTTTGGGAAGAAGATCAACGAATGAGGTGCACCATCAGTGAAGGAGGATTTATTTATGATGATAAGAAACATAAGGAATGGTTCATTTACATGCTCTTGCGACATCTGTGTGGGCCTATGGGTCAAAAAAATATTGATTCTCAGGCCGAAGCTCTCGAAGTTTCTATGAAATTAGAAGCTGCGCCCAGAGAAGATGCTTAAGTCAGAACGCTACAAATTCAAAGCCAACTAGAGGCTATGCACTTAGAAATTCAAAACCTACAAAAATATCAGGGTAAATAAGTTGGCACAGATGTCTGGTGCATACTCTATAAGGGTTTAGGCCACACCAAAGATCAGTGCACTCTGTTCTCGGATTACATGCAAGTAGGGGGACTGAATCCACTGTGGCCTAGGGATGCTGTTGGGCCGAGTACCCCCACACTATGGTGCGTTGATTATAGGGTAGTTGGATGACATGATACAAACCATTGTCCTCGATTAGAAAGATATGCGCTAGAGCTGAAGTAGTAGTGGTGCATATTTTTCTCTTCAATTGGTCATGATGAGCACCACTACTAGACGTTCGACCCAATGATAGACAATGCTAACCTCTATAGAGTGTAGGCCGACCCTTCTTCATGAGCATCTCCCTTTGGATGTGGAGGATCCCCAACAAGAGGAAGGGGAGGGGGGAGAGGTGGAGTCATAGGTCAGGGAAGAAGGAAATTAATCTGCTATAACTATGGAGATGCTGGACACTATGTGTGTGACTTCCCAAAACCTGTGTGAAAATCCTAAAGGTACTGTAGGAAATTTGATCATGTAATTGAAGATTGTCTTGTGTTAATTTCTATAATGCAGGAAAAGCAACAAAAAATGCCTACGTAAAACATACAAATGGTTAAATCTTAACCGCATGATGATGGCCCAAGTGTAAACGTAATTACACGTAGTGGTGCTGTCACCAGAGAAGATGAGGAAAAGAGGGCTGATGCAGAGCCACTGATCATAAAGGCTTTTGAAAAGAAAGGACTCAACCTGCAGAAGGAAAATGATACTTTCATTGAAGCTAGGAAGGATTTTGCTGCTGCAGGAGTGTCCACATCAAAGTCTTCAATGAACCAAGGGCTGATGATGAAGTCAAACCATTCCTACAAGCCTGTATTAAGTTATTGCGTAATCAGAAGGTAGTAGATAATCTTCAGGAACTGATAGACAAATGCATGAAAAAGAAGTACCTCGAACTGAGACTAAGGCTATGAACAAAATTTATAAAAACAAGAAGAGAACTGGTCGGGAGATGCGCATGACTGTGCAAATTGGGGAGTATGAAATGGATCAAGTCATCCTAGACCTAGGGTCTAATGCAAATGTTATTCCTAAGAAAACCTGGCAGAATATGGAAGAACCAAAGCTAGAATGGCCCACCATTCAGTTACGCATGGATAATCAACAAAAGATCATTCCACTTGGAAGACTCCCACAAGTTCTAGTAGACATTGCTGGAGTAAAGGTACACACAGATTTTAAATTGATACAAATTGTGGACGATTCAAACCTCTAACCACTGTTGTTGGGATTGTATTGGGCCATTGATATGGGAGGCATCATCAACCTAAAGCGTAAAGGAATGATCTTTGAGAATTATGGTACGAGAGTGATAGTCCCACTGGATCCGACATAAGGTGAAATATATATAGAACCAGTACGTGAAGGAGATGATGTTGACCAGATTTACAATCAAACTGCACGGGACAAGGATTGGATCAACCCTACAACCGATGGAATTGTTAGGGTCTCTGTAATTTAGCAGAGTGGCAAGACTAAACGCTGCAGAGCCTACATGAAAAATCACTTTGGAATTCTAGGATCTAGCCCTCCTGAATCTAGAGAGGGATCTCTCTATAAGTGAAAAGATTGATTTATCTTCTAAGGTTTTAGTATGATGTTAGGCTAGTTATTAAGAACAAGGCTTTTTTTGTTTGTTTGGTTGGTCAGGTATGATCTTTAATTGGATGGAATATCAAAAAATGTAAGAGTTTCCGAAGGGTGAAGATGCAAATGTATTGAGAAGTGTTCAGAAGATAGGATTAGTATGAAATAGCTTTAAACCATTGGGCAATGGAGTCACAAAAGGTTTTAATTGTACAAAAATTTCAAGAGTGGTCCAAGGGGCAAGTCATCTATATCAAAAGATCCTTTAGATTAAATGATGGAGTGGGACATTAAAAGTGTTGATAAAGAAAGAAACCAAAGTGCAGCCTAAGATCAGGTAAGGGATTTTAACTTATCCTGCCTTTAGCATACTTTCAAAGGAAACTCTCAATAAAGACACAAAGGGTAGCTTAAGATCAAGTAAATACTTTTAACCTAACTTGTTTTCACCATACTCTCAAGGGAAACAATCCAGCAGTCCTCATAACCGCTTTCAGATAGTAGAAAACATTTAAGATTAAACACAGAGCAAGGCCTAAGATTAGAGAAAGACTTTTAACCTTCTCTGATTTTGACACCAACTCACAGAGAAAATTTCAAGACAAACTGTTGGAGAAGAAACTAGAGGATAGGGCGAACCATATACTTCCCTAGTTCAATCTTTTACTTAGCATGAAATAAAAATATTATTCAAAAACTTCCTTTCAAGTTTTGCACATCAAGACATGGACTAACCAACATTCCTTGATAATGTTTATACTTAATTTAATTCATTCTCAAATATCACAATTAGCAAAAAACATATAGATAAAGCTTATCAGTGAGAGTAGGGTACTTCTAACAGTAAATCCTAGCTCTATGCTTGTTGTTCTTTATCAAAGAAAAGTGAAAAAAATGGCATACATGAAAGGAAAACGATAACAGTAAGAGGTACTTCACTAATGATATAGACCAGGATCCCAAGAATCAACTTGTATATTGATTTTCAATCCAGTTACAAACTACAATGTCCAATGCTTCAGAACATCAACAACTTCTCTTCTCAGCCTAACTTCTTCAATAATTTGACAGAGCTTCAGAGCTTCAAAACTTATTTACATTCAACAATGATTCGTAGCAACTATTACATCAAAAGTCCAATAACCAACAACATCTCATCTTCTTCAGAAGTATTTATAGAAGAAAGAGGAGGTGGGATGAAAGAAAAGGTCTCTTGGTTCAATTAATACAAGTTAATGCCTCTCTGTCTTTGAAAAGCTCAATAGAGAATATTTCTGATCTTTTCCATGTATTAATTGGTTTTCATTTAATTTTTAGCTACTTGGCAGATTTTGTTGACTTTAAAACTCTTTAGGCAGGTTGGAAATAACTCTGGCTGTTTTTAACAGAAATATCACTGACTAAGGCAATTACTATGCCTTCCTTTGATTTATTGAGGCTGCAGGTGGCACTTTGGTAGCTGAAAGGATATTTTAGCCTTTGATGCGGCAGTGCAGGCTTTCTTTGATTGATATAATTCTCTGTTTTTATAAACATAGTGATTTATCCTTTAATCTGTGTTTAGGCTTAATTAAGCCTTGATCTTCATCTTCAGGTCTTCATTATTTGACATTGACTTAATCTCTTTAACCTGTGGATTAAAAACCCTAATCTTCAGGTTTAGGAATTAATCCCTTTATCGTTAATTTCTTCACTCTGATACACTTTTGTTGTTCTGTCTTCACTGGCACAAATGGTTTTATGTAGTTGGAGGGTTTCTATTAAATGGATCGATAATCATGATCTATCAACCAAGACTGTGGAATTGAAAACTCATTAAATCCCTTCCTGTACTAAAGGTTTGGAATCGTCATTCCTGGCCTTCGCGTTATCTTTATAACTGTGGGAAAACTCCATAGAACCTGCACAAAACAAACAAAAATTATATAAGTCTTGCGAAGATAGGTTTAAAACTACTTTGGAGGTTTTATGGAAGTAGTCAGAGCTGTGAGGATGAATGGATGCAACAGTGTAAGGAGCAAAACCGTGGAGAAAAAATGAAACAGGGGTTTGAATTTTAATTAGGGCCCAAATTAAGAAGAAGTGGTTTCGGGAAAACCGACAACGGTTTTCGCATGAAATTTGGGGGGTAGGCGGTATTTCTCGAAAGAAATGCAATTCCATACATCACTTGACGCATGGAAAATGAAAACTACCTATTTCATAAAAAAATTTAGCGTTAAACTTTAGGCGCAAAAATTTTGCGATATGCATTGTCAACCGTTGGATCGGAGGACCCAGATCCAACGACGCGGAAAGAATGTGATATGAAAGGTGTGTGAGTGGTGGTTCTGGTGGAAGACAGGTGGCAGTGCACGAGTGGATAGGTGCTTTATGAGGTGGGAGGTAGGTCCCAAGGGAGTCAGGTTATTGGGTTAAGTCCCGATCGTCGGATCTTCCGAAATGAACGGTGGAGATCTAAAGATGAGGTGGAGAATTTTGAAAGGAGAAAAGGGATGAGAGGCGAAAAGGCAGAGGAAAGGAGGCCCGATGGCCGTTGATCTATTTAGATCAACGGTCCAGATTCATTTTGAACCACAATGTCGGGAATGGTAAAATAAACAGAGGAAAAAGTTTTTTGCGATGCGACGAAGCGCAAACCGTCGGATCTAAAGAGAGATTGACGGTGGAGATTAAATCGGAGGTCGGGATAGTGGAGGATCACATGATGGATGAACGCAATGCAATGAAGCACGAATCTTCGGATCTGGTGGAATGAATGGCTTGGATTACATTGCATCGGAGATAAGAAAAAAGGCCAAAGCACCAGGGTGTTTGAGTTTGCAATGTGCGATTAAGCACTGGCCGTAGGATTGATATGAGAGATCAATGGTCAGGATTAAATCAGCGGGTGTGATTATGGAGGGCTATGGGCGGAGCGCAATGAGATCTTAGCCTTCGGTTCTTGTGGATTCAATGACTGAGATTAAATGGGGGGATCGGCATCGGAGGAGGAAAAGGGAAAGGATAAAGGGAATTTGCGATTGCCGATTGCGATGGAGTGATGAGGCTTAGCACTCGGTCGCAGCTCTGGGTCACATAAGGAAAAGGGGCTTGGGCTTAAGGTCGAAAGGGGCTTTAAGGCCTTATAGAAAAAATGAAGGTTTTTAGGATTTTTGAAGGGTTTTTTGAGGAATTTGGAGGTTCCTATAGGGGTAAAGACGGGGTTTTAAACCTTATAAAGAAATTTCACAAAGCTTTAAAGGGGAATTTGAGGGAATGAGAGGTAAATGAAAGGGTTTATGGATGAAATGGAGAAGGAAATGGAGAAGTGTAATGATGAAAAATGGAGTTTTTAAGCAGTATTTCTCTTAGTAAACAGTAGGTCCTTGAAGGTTAATAATGAAACAACAGTGAAGATTAACACCAAGGATAAAGGTCATCATAAGACTTCAAGAACTCACAATTTGGAAATGAATTGTTTCTTGAAGGCTAAAAATATTTAGCCACCATTTGGTATGACAAATTTTTATAGGTGGCTAACAGGAATGTTGAATTGCGAAAAGGATAGTTTGCGACTCTCATATTCGGATGGGGAGATGGAGAACTGGCAGAATTTGTTGCACAATGTTTCTGCATTGCGCTGCCTCAAGATCAATAAGAACTTCTGGTGCATATCCTCAGAGGTAAGATAAATTCCCTATTTTGATGGTTCTGGTAGTGTCATAGTATTTATGAAAGAATTGGAAAATCCTATCCCAGAAGAGCGAAGGTTCTGTGCGCTTGACCTGGCTATGCGTGCGACCCCAACACATTGGTGGGATACACACAAGGGAGTATTTAAGGACTGGGAGGAATGTAGAAAAATGATGACGTTGTGCTTTGAGCCTCCCGATACCCCACCAAATGAGCTTTTCTATGGCCAGGGAGACCCGTGCAAGAACCTGGCCATGTGGGTGGATTTTTGGAAGGAAAAGACTTGGAACGAGTGGGTTCTTGGTATCTGGAAATAGAATTGCACCAAGGAACTCACCATTGGATTACAATGATTGATGATTTCCTTTAAAAATTTAGCTTGGTTGGGGGATTAGAAGAATTGGATGAAGCTCTACAGGATATAGATACTCTTTTCTATGATGAATCTCGACCTTGAAGGGAATATGCAGCACTAGCATGGGACACACAGATGCAAGACATTTACATTCTCAATTGCAGGAACTTGTCAATAGAGGATAATGAAGATGATCCAAGAAATTTCAACATCCCTAAGTCTGAAGGGGAGCGCGTAGTTGCAGGGCCCTCATTAGGAATGGTAGATGTAACTAAACCTCTGAAGTTAAAGGAAGTCAAAATTGGGACAGAAGAGCAACCCAAGTTGGAAAAAAGTGGGGATTACTGGGATGATGGTATAGTAGGGAAGATTATGGAGCTGCTGACAGAGTATTAGGACCTGTTTCCTACAATTTTTTCCGAGCTCAAAGGAATTCTAGGAGACCTAGGTGTTATGAAGATCACTTTGAAACCAGATGTGCACCCTGTCAAACAACAACCATACCGATTGAATCCCAAATATAACCAAAAAGTAAAAGAGGAATTAGAATCTGATCTCGGCGGAGAAGCCAATCTTGACCCTGGAGGTCTCGAGCGGCTAGATGGAAATTGTGTAGAGTCTCCACACGGTAAAAAGCTAGGCATAGAAGGCCCCAAGGGCCTGAAAAACAGAGAAAAGGCTTGAAGGCTGGAGGCACAAAAGAGGTCACTCTGACAAAATATGACCTAGAAAAAATCACAGATGTATTCGCTTCTGCCTCTAAAGACCGATGGACTGCCATGGAAGAGAAGTACAAGGCTGCGGTGGAAGCATTACAATCCAGATTGCAGGTATTGCAGCTGAAAATCGACAACATACAAGCGAGCATGAATTAAGCAAGGTCGATTCAAGCGAGCCTGCCTACAAAAATGGTCATCACCACATCAGACAACAGAAACTGCCCCTTCCTAGGCATAACATTTACAAATGGAGCAACCAGAGTTGTGCGCGTCGGTGTAGACCTGCCTAGAGGTCAGGATCAATCTATCTAAATTGCCAATTGGAAAGCCACACACTATCCAAACCATCATATCCAATGAGCTGTAGTGTGGTAGGTGCATGTGCATCAATAGTTGAGTGAAGCAGAAGAGACAGTCACAACTATAACCCAAGAATCACTCCAGGCAATGAAAACGCAATAGGCGGCTATGGCTTAGCATGTAGAGTTGGAACAATTGATCGACAGGATGTGTGGTGACCTCCCAAAGGTATCCATTCCTACATCAATGATGCCACATGTAAAAATTGAAAGCTTGGTTGCAGCATTGAAGGCATCCCGGTCGGAAGTGCAGACTATTAAGGCAGAATTTGAGCAACAGATCACTGCACTACAAGCTAAGCTGCAACCAGAGACTCCCCCAGAGGTGCACATGCAACGGGAACCCATGGTGAAAGAAGCATAAGAAAGCATCTCTACCAATGTTGACAAAGGCTCCACACTGCTTGAAACAACAATGGGATTATGGACCTCCATGCAAAAATATCCACTAGTCAAAAATATCTCTCAGGAGTTGCGCACCAAGGAGCATGCATTTGACGACCTTAAGGAGGCCATGCCCACTTTTGTTCCTGCTCAGCGCATGGCCTGCCTGTAGAAAAGTCAAGTTCTATACAATGAAGTCGAGGAGCTTCGTAGGAAGAAGCATATCGTGACCAAGCATATGAAGCCGTGAGTAGATGAGGCAATGAAGTTGTCTCAAGACCTGGATGTAGCCGTTAAGAACTTGAATCAGACCCTGCAAAGTATCAATCTAGACGTAGAAGGGCTAGCATCACAGAAGCTAGTGGATACCCCGTAGAGTGCAGAAGATTAGAGTGCAGGCATCCTGGTGCCCTTTGTTGCCGCCGTTGAAGAACTGCAGAACAAGATGAAGAACCCAACAACGCTGTGACTCGGGACAAGTCACAAGATTGGGTTGGGGGCCTGTTGGAGTGGGGTCCCTTAGGACCGAATTTTAATATATTTTTGGAATATTTTTGTAAATTTTTTGTAAGTTTAGTTATGTGCAGCACAAGTCAAGGGGCTTTGGGGTGGGTCAAAGCCCCTCATGATTTTTAATGGGTCAAAGGGTAGAACTAGGGGCCACAAACCACAGTTTGCGGACCTCAGATGAGTGCAGGATAAAATTATAAATAGGAGTCTATATTGAGTCGATAGAGGACATGTTGATGTAAGAGATCTGACTATGTTTTGATGTTTTGAGCGAACTTGTATGGGTTAGAAGGCTCCTGCTCACTGTGTGCACGGAGACCTTAGTCTTGTTATGTGCGGATGCCGCTGGTTATGTGTACGGGTAGAATGAAGGTACTATAAGGAAGATCTGAAATGTGAATGAATAAAGGATTGTTTTGAATGATATCTGAGTATGAAATGCATCTGTTGTTTTCTTTATGATATGTTCTGCATGTTATTTTTGATTACTGTGTATTTGTGTTTTGGATCTGTTGCACAACTGTATTTTACCTTAAATGAATGATGAATGTAACTGTGGAAGGACTATTGGAAGGGATTGTGGATCTGTAACTGTGCATGCACAATATAACCTATGTAAATTGACCTAAATCTGTTTGGTTAGGGTTTTCTAGTTAGGGCTTCTATTGCGAAGGTTCGATCACAGTTGTTTTAGATATGAAGATACCCACATCATTTAATTCTCTCTCAGGGTGTGGAAACCTGGTTCCAACACCCCTCCATATTGCTTCAGGTGAGACTTTGACTTGCACAAGTAGATCACTGCCGAAAGGGCCAGTATTAAAAGGGTTTTGTTGGTTAACCTTAACTCCAAACCTGGGTCAGAACCCCTCAAGACAACAGTCCTCTATGAGGAGAGGAATTTAAGGATGAAAGGAGAAAGTTATAGGCGACAAATAGGATAGGGTTCTCCAGGAGGAGGAGGCCATGGATATGGTAATAAACTACCATCCACTCCACCATCATTCTCACCACCATCTTCATCTTCCTCTTCATCATCTTCCACTACCACAACCCTTCCATCTGTTCATACACATTCTTCAAAAGGAGCTGGTAAATCACCCTTACTTAAAATTGATGTTAAATTTGAGCTTTCGATGTATAATGGTGAAGTGAATGTAGAGAAGTTAGATAATTAGATTCGTTAGTTGGAGGTTTATTACAGAATTCAGAACCTTCAAGAGGATGACATAAATATTCAATTGGATTCCTTGAGAATGGAGGGTGCAATACTTGTATGGTGGGAAACAAAGACACAAGACAAGGTTAAAAAACATGGTAAGATCTCAATGTATTGGTCTAATTTTATTGCTACCATTAATAGGCAACTCTACCCTCTAGCTTACATGAAAAAATCCATTATGAGCTAGCAAAACTTTAGACAATTGAAAAGTCAAAGTGTGCAAGATTACACATGAATTTAGGAGAAGAGCTCTTATGTTAGGTGTTTATTTTCATTCTCAAGAAAAATTTCTGAATTACATATGGGTTTGCATAGTTACCTTAAACATACCATCCTCATGTTTAATCCCACTAGTCTATATGAGGTCTATGTGCAAGCTACACATCTTGAGGCGAGAGGGGAAAATGTACAAGAAGATGGTAAAAAGAAACCATTTAAGGGTGGTGAAAAAGGAAAGGGTTTAAAGGGAAAACAAAAGAAAAATGCATCCATTAAAAAAGAAGGGGAGAAAACCACATGTAACCACTGTTCCAAAGGGGGTCATGATGAAGCCCACTGTTGGAAGATTCATCCAGAATTGAGGCCTAAGAAATTAAACAACAAGGGGAAAGAAAAAAAAACCTCTACCACTCAACAGGATATTGGATCCAACTTAGGAGATGAGACTAAAATTGCAGCCATCATCAAAAAGTAAAAGAAGCCATAGCAAGTACTAGTTCATCAAATTTTCCCAGTAACACTCCAAGTGAAGAAACAAGAATAGAGTTGTTTCATGTAAGAGTGATCTCAAAACATACAAAATCAACACACTATTTGATAGTGGGTCTCAAGAGAACTTAATATCTAAAGAATTAGTCAAGAAGATTAATCTTGAAACCTTACCTCATCACAATCCATACCCTTTCGGTTGGATAACCAAGGATACAAATTTACAGGTTACAAGAAAATGTATTTTCCAGTTTGCAATTACCACAAAATTTATTGATGAAGTTGAGTTAGATGTTGTATTGTTTGACATAGTCCCTATCTCTATGGTAGGAAATCAATATTCTATCTCCATGAGAAAAGTACCACTTGTTCAAATATGGAGTGGAATATATTGTGAGAGCTCATCACAAAAAGCTAAACCTCTCTTTAGTTAATATTGGGCAAATGAAGAGACTAGTAAATTCAAACAAAAACTTTGTGCTTCTTATGATCAAACAAAAGGATGACAAGGATTATAAATATTTTGAAGGTTGCGATGATAAATTGAAATCTGATTTTTTGATGTGGTAAGTCAACATGGCGAGATTTTTTAGGAACCAAAGGGGTTACCTCCTAAGAGGGGAATCCAACATGAGATACAACTGCAGCAAGATGTTCCACTCCCTAACATTGGAATGTATCATATGTTGATAATGGAAAGTGAAGAAATCAAGAATAAAATCCAAGAATTGTTGAATAAATGTATCATTCACCCATCTACCTTGCCATGTGGTTCACTGATTTTGTTGGTGCCCAAGAAGGATGGAACTTGGCGCATGTGTGTGGATTTCCGTACACTAAAAAAAATCATGGTAAAGAATCGTTATCCACTCCCAAGAACTGATGATTCTCTCAATCAATTGAGGTATGAAAAGTATTTCACTAATTTAGACTTAAGAAGTGGTTATCATCAAGTTAGAATAGTTGAAGAGGACATATGGAAGACCGCATTTAAAACTAAACAAGGATTTTTTGATTGGATCATTATGCCTTTTGGTCTTTGCAATGCTCCATCTAATTTCATGAGAGTTATGAATGATGTATTGAGTCCATTTCTTGATGAGTTTGTCATTTTCTATGTAGATGATATTTTTATTTTCAGGAAATCACGATATGAACATGTCATGCATGTGAGAATGGTGCTTGATGTCTTGAGAAAAGAACAATTATTTTTGAAGATGTCAAAATATGAATTTGGTGAAACTTATTTAGTATACTTGGGACATATTGTTGGAGGAGGTGAGCTGAAGATAGACCCCTCTAAGGTTGAGGTCATTGTGAATTGGCCTATACCCAAGACAGTCACCGAGGTAAGGAGTTTCCTAGGAGCAACACAATATTGGAGGAATTTCATTGCTAATTTTTCTTCTATTGCAGCTCCATTACATGCATTGAATAGTGTTAAGAAGGTCTTCCAGTGGGGAGGAAAGGAGAAAAAATCATTTGATGCTTTGAAAGATAATATCAGTTTAGTCACAATACTAGCACTACCGGCCTTGAGAAAACCCTTGAGATTCAAACCGATGTAAGTGAATATGCCATGGGTGTAGTCCTCTTACAACATGGTAAGCCCATTTCATTCCATTTAGAAATTTTCAATGGTGTAGTGACAAATTATACTACTTATGACAAGGAGCTATATGAGTTGGTTAAAATGAAGAAGAAGTGGAAACACTATTTGATGGGAAAGGAACCATCATTCACACCGACCACCAACCATTACAATACTTGCGATCGAAAACTAAATTTCAGAAGTCAAGGCACTTTCGATGGATGGGTTTCTTGTAAAAATTCCACTTGGTCATCAGTTATAAGAAAGATATATAAAAAAAGGTTGCTGATATGATTTCTAGGCCTATTATTAGTGCAGCTACTTTACTCAAGAATAATTATGTTTTACATGAAAGTTAGATTGAAAAATATGAATTTGATAATGAATTTCAAGATGTTTATGCAAATTCGAGTCAAGGTCGCCAAGTTGAGGAATTGGATTACCATGTACATAATAACTTGTTGTATCATTTGGGAAAGCTTTGTATTCCACAGGGGGGAGAGTGAATGCCATAAGGGAAGCACTCACTTCTCTTATTGTTGGACATTTTGGTGTAAGAAGAACAGTGGAAAATCTTAAGAGGTATTGTTATTAGCCTCGTATGTTTGAAAGTGTTTCACGTTTTATTAAAGGTTGTTCATTATGTATAGCCAGTAAGCCTAGTAATAGGAAGCTAGGATTGTACACACCACTTCCAATTCCTTCATGTCCATGGGAGAGTATTTCTAAGGATTTTGTAGGAGGTCTTCTTTTGTAAAAAAGAGGTCATGATTATTTGTATGTAGTTGTGGATAGTTTCAGCAAGATGTGTATATTGATGCCATGTAAAAATAAAGTTACCGCTGAAAAAGAAACTCATCTTTTCTTTCAAAATGTTTGGGTTCATTTTGGGTTGCCTACATCTATTGTAAGTGATCGAGATTCTTGATTTGTTGGGAATTTTTGGTCAAGATTGTGGGACTTGATAGACACTAAGTTGAAGAAGAGTACAACATTTCATCCACAAATAGATGGTAAAACCAAGGTGGTCAATCGAACAGTCATTCATCTTCTTCGAGGATATTTCAGCAAACATCCTAAGTTGTGGGATGAAAAATTGCATTACATTCAACATGCTTACAACCATGCAAAAAAATCCTCTTCAAAAACATCCCCATTTGAGGAATGTCTTAGATACTTGCCAAAATATCCATTGGATTTCATCTTTAGAAAGATGTAGCTATCGTCGGGCATAGCGACATAGATAAAGCAAACAAATTCATAGAGAAAATTCAACTGATCCATCAAACAGTCCAAGATCAACTAGAAAAACATCAAGGCAAGTACAAAGCGAGGCACGCCAAACATCGTGTGGATCATAAGTTTAAAGTTGGTGATGAATTTTGGCTTCACATTAGGAAAGAGAGGCTTCAAGGAGAAGGTAAAAAGTTGAAACCAATCCATTATGGTCCTTTCGAAATTCTGGAAAATATTTGTAACAATGCCTTCAAGCTTGATTTTCCTTCATACATGAAAATTTACTCAATTGTTAATGTTGAAAATTTGAGATTGTATGAGTCTCCTTTGATTGAAGATCAAGGAGAGAATTTTCAAATATCGTATATTGAATACTTTTCCCCAGATTTCTTTGTTGAGCTTCAACAAGACACCATAATTGACAAAAGAACAAGGACATTGACAATAGGAATTGTCGATTATCTTTGAGTGGGGCTCAAAGGAAAAAATCCTTTAAAAGCCAAATGGATGGAAATTGGGAAGGTGAGGGAATTGTACCCTCAACTATTGAGAAAATGAATGATCAGGTGCTTAGAATTATGCTAAAAAATCAAAGTTCTTAGGCTGGATTGAAACCTAAATGACCGCGTATTATTCGTTGTTATGAATCTGATACAACTTGTTTTGTGCAAAATGGACTTTGTATGGCTTTAGAAATTAGTTCTGTTTGTTTTACTAGACAGGAAAAATTTGAAAAAAATGTAGACATGGAGCCCAGTCAGAAGTTCGTACTACTAACGTGGTATGATGACTGGGCAGGTCAAAGTTTGGTCATACTTTTCCTCTGACTAATGAGAGACTTCCAATTTGCAGTTGTTGATTGGTTCAAATATTATGGTGATTTGGAATTTTATGATTGGTTTACATTTGGGTCAATGAGGAGGAGGCACATGGCTGAGTGAGAGGCCGCCATGTGTCCCCCTCATGGTGTTGTAAAATTGTTTGCAAAGGATTGTAAGGACCGGTGGGGGTTGAACACAAGACCTATGCCCCACCAACAACACACCCCACCATCTCCGCTACCACTTGTTTCTTAACCATAACGTTATTCACATATATTTAAGTTTTGTTGATTATGCCATCGAGGGGAGAGGGGGCTAGCGTCATGGTGCCAACCCTCAATACATGCGACCACAACATGGAGACCACGAAAAAGCACCAGGTTCTTAGCATAAATGTGCACTTAATTATCCACTAATCCTTGTTTATTAACCTTAATCCAGATTACCACAAAGTGTGGGTTTAAGCACTAATCCGTATTAATTAGAGATGATGCAGATTAATTAAGTTAATCTAGATTAACTTTGTGGTAATTTCGGTGAAATAGCTATTTTTGTGCCAATTAGCTCGAATTAGTGGTAGTTAGCTAAATTTAGGGAGGAAATTGTGACACAAATTGAAAAGGTCATAACTCAGTCAGTTTTCGACTAAATCAGGAGCAGAAAGAGCTTAAGGCACCATTTTTTGGCATTTTGAACTCATTGGTGCAGGTTTCATTAGTAGAAAAGCATTTTAAACACATCATTTTTCAAATTTTAGCATAATATAGAGGCCCAATCCATGGAAGCTAGACTAAGGAGATGTAGCCCAGGAGGGTTGCACTCCTTCATCAAATCCCTGTGTTGATGTGGTGTATGGTGATGTACTTTACTTTTATTTTCCACTTTTCAATATTTATTTTATGTTGTTCATAAAATTAACATGAAAAACACTCATGAGACTCAATAACTTGCAAGAGAACTTGAACCTTTAAGCACATGTGAAACATTGGTTTCAAAAGATGAAAGAGGAATTAGCACAAAAATACTAACATACCTTAATTAGATCACCTGGGGGCACGAAAACCAATCCTCTATGTCACATGAAGCTCTTGTATGGACGATTCTATATATTATGGGGGTGTAGATTGAATTTATTCATATCATTGGAGCTCAGCAGGCTGAGCATGAATTTAGTTAGAGTTTGAATCCTTTAGGGGGCATGGGTAGTCCTTGGTTGGTTGAAGATATTTCACAAGACTCTACGCTAGAATTGGCTTGGGGTTGTTCTTATACCCGACCCTGGTGTCTCTATATTAGATGAAGCTTTTTCAGTTGATCTTGACTTGTAAAGCAATTGGAAAAGCGGTTAGAAGCTGGTTAGGAGTGGTTCTTCATAGGTTCTCTACAATGGCGTCGAGTTCTTGGGGTTGTTGTCATCCATGCTCGAGTAGGGTGGAAAGGGGATTCTCCCATGATTGGGTTAAGGTCAGGATGTGTCCACCCTTAGCCTCGCACTATCCACCAACCCGTGAAATGTGTACCAGGGAGCATGCGAAAATTCGTGCAGATATTTTTTATTTACAGGTGCTTCTTCATCAGTAGATGGAGTCAGCCAATAAGAATCAATAAACGATCGTGGAAAAGAGAAAAAAAAATTGCACGGTTAGAAGAAGAGGTCAGGGAGCTCATAAGCATGCTCTAAGATCTCCAAATATAGTTCACCAAGCATAATTCTCTGCCTGTAGAGGAAAAGTCAGGCCTTGACCTTAACTTCCTTGTTGTTATTGAGGACTAGTCTGTGTTAATTATGTGTGGTTTCCTATGTATCTCTCTCTTATCATAGTTTTGTCGAGTACATACTGGTAGAATAATAGGAGTTTTGTTCAGTCTTGAAGTTTTGTTGGATAATTGGGCCTCGTTTGATAACCCGCCTATGTAGATCATGAATCCAAACAATGTAATGGAAATGAAAATTTCCTGAGTATATTCCACGTCCAGGCACATAATTAATACAAACAATACTCTTTGGTGTTAAAAAAAGGCCTTGAAATAAGTATTTTTTTAGTTATATCTATATGAAAAATGTTTATTTTTTGTTGAGTGTTTAAAATCATTGTTTTTGAGTGAAAATTATTTTTTATGTGTTGAAGTATTAATTAACGATAAATAAATATACAAAAATACTAACCTCAAAATATTAATGCTATTATTAATTTTTAACTTTGCAAAAAAAATTAAAATTTTCATTATAAAAAAACATTATAAAAAAAAAAGGTTCGAAAACCCTTAAAAAAACAAACATCTTAGGATGGAAAATAAGAAGAAGAATAAGAGAACTTGAAAAATGGTTAAATAATCAACATTTAAAAAAATTGTGCATACTTAGGACATAATAAAATTTAAAGTGTAAAAAATATGCTATAAAAAGTATTGATGTTTTCAAAATCCACATGAAAATCACCAACATTTAAAAAAAAGTATTCACACTTAATACCTTAAAAAATTTAATGTGTCAAAAATAAGTCCTCTAATAAAAGGGGTTGATGCTACATCAACACTTTTCAAAATCAACATGAAAATCACTAACATTTTAAAAATAATGTTCATACTTGACACAAGAAAATCTAAAGTGTCAAAAATACTGTAAAAAAAAAGGTGTATTCTGAATCAAAACTTTTCAAAATCGGATGATTTTTTTCTATCTCAAAAAAGCGGGTACTCAGTACAGTTCTTGTTTGATAGTTTACATTGTTTAAATTGGTGCTTGGATTAAATTAAAAAGAATTGAACGATGCTTAAAATGAATTCATATAAAGGCCATAAAGTGAGTAAATGTGTTTGCAGGATTCCATGCACCACCTTATCAAATTCAGTGTTAATTCTATAAATGTATTTGCTTTCCTTTCTCCTAATATTAGTTAAGCATTCAAAAGAAAACGAACATCCTTTTTTATGTCCATCAATTTAGAAATATATACAATAATGCATTAAATGAATTAATACTATTATGAAGCTAACTTTCAAACCATCTCGTCACATTATCTAGTAAATAAATAACAAATCATTTAAATAAGACATATAAGTGAAGAATATGCAATTTTCCCATTCTTTTGACAAGTTCTTCTTAAAACTCCTTTACTCATAGGTATCTTCTTAAATGAATTGACCTACAATATTAGTGAAATTAAATGGTTTGCATGATTTTTTCAATGACATAGCATCCAATAGGTCTGTATTTAAGTCAAAAATTAAATTTCTTCTATCAAGTAAGGATTCAAGAGCTACTTTACTATTTACCTACCCATACTTTAACTTGTGCTTCCTTCTCCTATAAACTAATTCAATCTTAGGGATATTTATGGTCTTACTATTGGGTCAATTTACTGGGTAAACTAACACAAGTACTTACTTATCAATCTGCATTTGTAAACTTGTAATCATGTCCAAAATATATGGATTTCAGATGTAGTAAATTTTAGAAAACAAAGTATAGAAGTTTATGGAAATGCATATTACAAAAATAAAATCTAACTAAGTAATTTCTGATTCAATATGTAATAAGTGAGGGAAGAGGCTCCTAACTTAGGAGATCCTGATTGTCCTTCCCCATAGTACTACGTTCATGAAGAGAAACCAAATAACTGATTGACAATAGTTTATGATATATAAAAAGTAGGAGAAGAGACTCCTAACTTAGGAGGTCCATATTGTCCTTATTTACAATTCTATTCCATCATTGTTACCATTGCATTAAAACTAGAAGTTGAGGAAATAACTCAAGCAAAGAAAAGAAGATGAATTTTAGTGGTTTTAGGCTTGATTAGATAGAAGGAGAATTTAACTTCAAATATTGTTTTTCCCTTAATATGTATATTATAATTAAACCAAGAATCATCCAACAAACATAAGAAATCTTCATACATCTAAATGCCTGAATAAATCTGAGGCAAAACTAGTTCATGAAAACTATGCTAAATTAACCAAAAAGTGTACTTAGCTTGGTGTGGGGGCCCTCCACCATTGCCTTGCACACTTGAAGAAATTATCAGCTACACCAAATTCAATAAATCATTCACAGCATGAACAAAAAATAGAAGGTGGAACTGGTTCCTCAAATTATCTCAAATATTCAGAAGTCTCAATTTAAAATTATACAAATTCTACATGTTTGAATGGTTCATAAGGTTGGTTTAAATAGAAAAATGATAAAGAAACTAAGCTATAATGTCTCTAGCAGTCTTAAACATCCTAATCCCATCCATATAGGTCAAAATCATCCATTCAGTTTTAAAAAATCTGGAAAATCCCAAAAAATACTAATTCTGCCATTTTTCCTAGGAATTTCTGAAAAACAGGTCATGTTTGACCAACGTTGACCGGGCATGTGTTAGCTCAGTTTGACCAAACCAATATATGATTTTCCATCTATGGTTCCTAATTTTTCCAAATATATTCTCATATTGCACCCCTGCACATATAACTTTCATGAAGCTATTACGGGAATTTCCAGTTCTGTCCAAAAATGCTCTTAAAACCCAATTTTTACAAAAATCTCTAAAAGATGAAAACATTAATTTATTTACCTAAATATGCATAAAAAGGTCAAAATAAGGCATATATGGATGATATAAGGTGGAATATTATGGAAATTAGGTGTATTTTTAATAAGAAAAATTGACAAAATTTGAGGGCCAACATCTCCCCCTTGCTAATCTTCAAGCATGTCCTCATGCTTTCTTTATCCTCTTTGATCTTTTGAGTGTTGATGTACCCACTGTCCCTGATCCTGTAGTCTCTTGTTATGCATCCTGTAGAAGACAATCAATACCCTCATAACTTACTTCCTTGTAGATGGCAGCCTTTACCTTCTGCCTCTCATATTTGTATTGCCATGTTTTCTTCTCATTGAGCCATCTATAAGCTTGTTTGGAGATGAGGGCATTCTTTGTTTCAATATTACCAATATTTTTGGTCAATTTATCATTTTCTTTGATTATATTTTTTATTTTTTTCTTTCTTCAAGTGATTTTCCAAAAACTTGTTGACCTCCAACTCTCTTTTCAACTCTTTTATCTTCTTGAGGTGTTCTTCTTGATGCAACTCTCTTTCTTCTCCTACAGTCTCCTTAGAAAATGAATGTGATGAAGTGGCTCCTACCCAAGCATGCTCAAAGTAGGAATCCCTCTCTAAAGGTTCCTCTTGGACATCTCTCTCCATTCTTTACAATATCACATTAATTTGTTTTGATGTTGTTGTAGGTTCAACAATTTCTACCTCTGGGTCTTTTTCTTTTTCACTTGGCTCTTCCTATGTTTTCTTCCTAGGCTTCCTAAAAACAGATAGGAAGGATATTTATTTCTCAATATTGACACTATCTTTTTTCTTCTTGGATATAGTCCTAAGATACATAGGAGAATTCATAATGCTCCTAGTCACATGCATTTGTTCAAAAATTTCCTTTGTTCTTTACCCCTCAAGATGATGCTGAACCAAAAATTATTTCCAAATAAATCCTTACTTCTCACCTGATGTTATAGAAGTATTTAATGAGCCCTTGATGATAAATGTGTGCTTCTTTTGCTTCATTTTTATTTTTAACACCCTCTATCATTTTTATTAAGCAACTTGAGAAGAAATAGGGTGGATTAATCTTGGATTCTCCCTTCATGTGTTGAAGTAGCCTAATGTGGTAAAGAAAGACAACACTGAACCGGCTGTCACATGTAAAATATCTTTCGATGATAAATACTATTTCTGACAATGGTTCACTTAACCAATCCCTTGGGATTCCTTTTTCTTTGTCAAAGGATCATTTTCTCTATTTTTCTAGGAAGAATGTCCAACCTTTCTCTTTGAAATGTAAACCTTTGTGGTAGTCTTCTCCTGTTAAGGGAAGATCTAGAGCTTGGGAAATAAATTTTGGGTTTAATGGTATGGAGCAGTCACCCACTATTGTTTATCCATGTTCATAATTATTTATGAATTCTTGTGTAATCTTTTCATTATGCCCATCAAATTTATGAAGAAACCCTATCAATCTTGCTTGATACAATCTCTCTATGGTTTATTTACACCAATTCTCAATCTTGAATTCCTTTTGCTCAATTTTGATTGAAATGTGCTCTGTATACCAATTAATGTATCCATCGATAGTTAACATCCTCATAATAAACAAAATACATGTATATATATATATATATATATATATATCTTTGTCCTTTTATTCATGCAATTTTCATTCATGGATAATTATCATGGTAAATAGGTTTACCTGATCGTTGAAGGTCTTTGGAAAAAAATAAAATTATTCCCTTGCTTGAATGTTCTTCAATCTCCTCTATTCTGGTGCAAAAAGGAGTCCACTGCTCTTCAAAACTGATAATAAAAAATTTATCACTGTGTAAAAGACCATAAAAACACCTTAAAAATGTTTTACTGCTCCATAAACTCGTGCTTAAATCTCTATTTTTCCAATTTTTTCACGAAAATCCCTTCTCTGATTTAAATTTTTTTTCTCATTGTGTGTAAGAAAATAGGAGTCTGCGTTTTCATATGTAACAATTTTCATAATTAAGCATGAAGGAATTTGTGATTCGAGCTAGAATACCTGATCTTGAAGAAAAATTGTAAATGTCTCTCAGTAATAACTCGTGTTCTTGTGTTAAACACTATCATTTTAATTAGAAATCCTCTCAACATATTCAAAGATCCATAAATGACAGAGGTGGAAAGGTACGTTTAATGGTGGCAGGGTTTTCAAATCCATAACTGAATTCTTGCTCCTCATAAAATGACACATCTCAACCAACATCTCGAGCTTAACTACCCTTGGAATTCATTTAAGTGTTGATATAAATCCAGGATTGATTCTAACCTCTTCTCTTTGAGGAATTTTTGGATTTTGTTGGGAAGCACAGTCAACTTGGCATAGAGGATATCTCGACCTTCAATCTCCTCATTAAAATTGATGTATCTCTCCTTATTTCTGCACAGGCTTCTTAATCTCCTCGCTTATTTCTTATGCAACTTCTTCTTTGTTCAGGGATTCTCTGACTTATGCAAACCTCTCTTCAATTTTTTTGCGTTTTTCTTGCTTGTTTCCTCCTTCCATGAGGGTGTTGTGTGGGTTCACAACGCTACTCTCACATTCTGAGCTTAGTTCTTGCTGTGATGGTGGAAGAGAGCCTTACACAGAACTTGGTTTTTGCTATTATGGTGAAAGAGAGCATTACATAGAGTTCGGTGTGTTTGTTTGAAAGTGTTTTGACCATTTTACCACTCCCAGCTCATACTCTGACTTACGTACTTGTGGTTGCCTATGTGTCACAGTTTTGACTGCGTTCTCTGCTTCATGTACATTCTTCCTTCCACGGGTTTATATGTCTGTATTATCACCATAATATTTGCATTACCCACGTTCTGTTATGTACATTATTCAACATGGTTTCGTTCATTTCTTTGTATGTCCACTGTTGCATGTATTTGCAATCATACATTTGTATTTTCATTATTTTTCGCATGTTTGCATATTGTATGTTGCATTTCATATATTTGCCTTTTGATTCCTATGTTTTTCATTTTTATATTCTTATCATTAATTTGTTTTTGAAATGACCATATGCATAGGTCATTTCAAAATCAAAATTTTCTTGTAATGACACTAACTCTTTTTGGTTTTGTAGGCAAGCAAAAATTCCTTATGAGGCAAAAATCAAGCCTCAATTTTTGATAAAAAATGCTTATATAGGAGGGTAATGTAGGAGTATATGGGGTTAATGTAAGTAAGGTAATGAATATAGTAGGATTATGATGAGGGTAGGATAATGAATGTCATGTGATTATGATGAGGGTAGGATGAGGCTAATTTGATGAGGCTAGGATAATGAATTTCATATGATTATGATGAGGTTATGATGAAGTTAATGTAATGTTTTTAATGTGGAATGTAGGTAGGATAATGTAGTAGTATGTAGGATGTAATAGGAAAAATGTAATATAATGCATATCCAAGTTAAATTAGTTTAACAATTCTAGATTTTTTTTTTTAAATCAAAGGTTTTAAGAACATTTATTTTTACACTTACAGTACTTCTCCTTTTGCATGATAGCTCAATGTCAATGTTCGTTGATGATGACTTTTGCTAGTTTGACTCTTTTAATGATTATAGTTCCTTTTGACTTCAAAGATGAATTCTGATGGAATGTAGATGCTTGCACCTACTTATTTGATCCTTTTGATGTAGATTATGTTGTTTCATATTCTTTTTGCATCTAATATTGATTTAGGTCACTTCTGCAATGATATTTGAATGATTTTTTAGGTCCCTTCTACAATGATATTTGAAATATGTTTCAGGTCCCTGCTGCAATGATATTTTGAATGATGTCTCAGGTCCCTTCTACAATAATATTTTGAATGATATTTTAGGCCCCTTCTGCAATACGACTGCTTAAAATATTTTCATAGTTTTATTATGAATATTCCCCCTTGCCTATTTTAAGACTTTTCCTCAAGTCTTTGAATTCTAGAGGATGATTTCTGCAAAATGAACTTGAAAAAACATAAAATAGAATTCATATTGGCCAAACACATTGGTTTTCTTATATGAATTCAAGTTTGTATTGTGCGAGTATCATGTATTTTCACAACCAAACTCCTTTACTATTTTTTTTTCTAGATGAAGGCGGGTATAATGGAGTCAGGAATTATGGAATTCTTATGAAAGTAAGAAAGTTTGAAGTAATCATCTAAGAGTATATGGATAGATATATAGATAATAGGTCTAGACTTCAACATGCATGATTGCGGAACTTAAAATACAATATGATATATGAATGACATCATGAACAATATGGCTTATGAAAGGCTTATTTGGAAATTGATGTGACTTGACATGGTACAAAACTTGACTTCTTCTTCTGATTATTATCTTCATGTATTTTTCCTCGATCTCGATCATCTTGTAGGGTTGCTGGTGTTGTTGGTCAACAACTGAAAACAAGCTTCATGAGTTTTGAGTTTCATTAAATGAACTCAACATTAGGTGAATTTTCACATTTATTTGACTTGAACATTTGGATTCATATTCTGAAATATGATTTTTTTTTTTTAAATTGACTTTGAAAAATCCTTTTCCCATGGAGTTCTCCTCTTAAATCTTCCTATGACCTGCAAAAACATAGAATTTGCCTGCAATAAAATATTAGATGATGGAGGAAGAGTGGTGTAAATTCTCTCTTCTTCCAAGAAATATGTAAAATAATTATAAGAAATGATTTTAAAACAATTCCAAAGATTATATACAAAGAAAATGCATTTGTTTACCCCTTGAGGAATGGTGGCCAACCTAGACCTCCTAGCGGCATTTTGTTCACAAAATATTCGTTTTATGTCAAATTAGAATGATTCAAAAGTCAAGTTGAGATGAATTCATATGGATACCTCTAGTATATATAGGTTTTCAAAATGGTTTAATATGATATGATAAAAATGATGATAAGGACCATATTTGATAGAGCTTCTTGTGAATGTTTGACTAGACCAACAATCACAATTTGAAGTGAAACTTTTTCGTTAAATATCAGATCGATGTGATTCCACTTGGAGATTAAATTAGATTAATTTTTTTATATCCAGTAGAAATATGTTTTTAAAAGAATTAGTTTTGATATCATAAAATTGGTGATGAACAGGCCCAAGAGGCACAATTTGACTATGTTGATTTTAAGACATGTAGTCACTAAATGTGGAGCAACGTTTTCACCTGGCCTTCAAATGAGATGATTCAAATTGAATCATAAACTAGACTTCAATATATATCTCCCTTAGAAACGGATTTTTAAAGGAAGATGATTTGATATGTGAAATATTCCAATGAACAGTCAATACCTAAAGTTCTTACCATGTAGATTTTTCAACAAGTAGTTAGTATTTTGAACATATATTTTTCATATGATGTCGGATTGAGGTGATTCAAATTGATTTGGAAACAAGATTCCAATGTATATCTTCTCTATGAATATCATGTAAAAATGTTTCCATTATAACCCTATAATCAATGCTTTACTAACTCTGTCCTCAAAAATTTCACTTGAGACCTAGTAATTATTTTGATCATATTTTTTTGATTTGTGATCCAAATCGAAAAATTAAAAATGGATTTAAAAACTAAATTTCAAGAGATACCTTGTTTAAAAACGTGCTTTTAAAAATTATCCTATATGGTTTCGCAAAATAGGATTATCCTTACTGCATTTTGTCATGAAGTCCTTTCAAATGAGTATTGAACAATGATGTGAAGATTTATTTATGAGATTTTAAACCAAAAGTATTATTGTGAACTCATTCCACCCATTTATTTATTTTATTCTATTCTATCATACTCTATTTTATAAAAATAATTCATTCACTCAAGTATAAGAGATTTTCCAATGCATCCATTTGCGTAACAAGATCATAAGTAAACTCACATCCAAGTTTGAAAAATATACTTTAATGAATGCTTGGACATGAAAAATTATTTGATCATAAATATTTGATGCTAAGGAGTATTGAAAAATGGAGTGGTGTTGTGGCCTACTGACTAATTGAAACCAAGCTTTGAAACGATCTTTGTTTGCTTGGATTTCCTTAATTGTCATATTACAAAGTTCTTCTTGTGGAACTTGTTCAAAATCATGAATGCACACGGGATCTTATGATACATATGATAGATATTCTTCAATTTTTAGCTCTATTTTTTGAACTTCATTGCATGTGATCCATAACTCATTGATTTTTTTACAAAATATAACTAGAAGAGGGTTCTAGGTTCTCTTCTTGTGGATCCTCTTCATGGATGCTTTGTTCATCTTCTATATTTTGAAATCAAGATTCTTCCCTAGTGACCATTCTAAATTGTGGACAAGGATTTGAGAAGATCCTTGTGGTGGCATACCATCCTCTAGATGACTTATTTAACATCATGTTTTGTAGATCTTATTTTGGAAATGGATTTTGTAGTTTTTCTTTTAGTTTTTTAGTTTTATTTTTGTTGGGGGTTTTGTTTTGGGAATTTACCTTTCTAATTTCTATGTCTAAGCATGAATAACCATAATGAAAAGTGTTTTTGTTTCTATGTTTTGTTTGTTGTTTTTTTATTTTTTATGTGTTTTCTAAACAATCTTCCTAATTGACTATATCTAAGTATACTTCCCCGCCAATGGTGCCAAAAATGTTGGGTCAATTTACAGGGTAAAGTAACACAAGTAATTACTTATCAATATGTGTTTGTAAACTTGGAAGCATGTCCAAAATATAAGGATTTCAAATGTAGTCAATTTTAGAAGAAAAAATATATGACTTACCATAGAAATTCACATTACAAATATATTCTAGATTCTAAGATTTATGGAAATTCATATTACAAATATAAAATCTAACTAAGTAATTTCTGATTCAATATGTAATAAGTGAGGGAAGAGGCTCCTAACTTAGGAGATCCCGACTGTCCTTCCTCACAGTATTACCTTCATGAAGAGAAACCAAATAACTTATTGACAATAGTTTATGATGTATAAAAAGTAGGAGAAGAGGCTCCTAACTCAGAAGGTGCAGATTTTCCCTCTTTATAATTCTATTCCATCATTGTTACCATTGCATTAAAACTAGAAATTTGGGAAATAATTCAAGCAAAGAAAAGAAGATGAATTTTAGTTTTTGTTCTTGATCAGATAGAAGGAGAATTTAACTTAAAATATTGTTTCTCCCTTCATATGAAAATTAGAATTAAACCAAGAACCATCCAGCAAACATAAGAAATCTCCATACATATAAATGAATGAATAAATCAGAGGCAAAACTAGTTCATGAAAATTATGCTAATTTAACCAAAAATTGTACTTAGCTTGGTGTGGTGGCCCTCCACCCTTGACTTTCACACTTGAAGAAATTCTCAACTACATAAAATTCAATCAATAATCCACAACATGAACAAAAAATAGAAGGTGGAACTGGTTCCTCAAATTATCTCAAAATATTCAGATGTCTCAATATAAAATTATACAAATTCTCCATGCTTGAATGGTTCATAAGCTTGGTTTAAATAGATAAATGATAAATAAATAAAGATATAATGTATCTAAGAATATTATCCATCCTAATACCATCTATATTGGTCGAACTCATCCATTCAGGTTCACAAAATCTGGAAAATCCCAAAAAATACTAATTCTAGCCTTTTTCCTAGGGATTTCTGAAAAACAGGTCATGTTTGACTAGCGTTGGCCAAGCTTGTTTTAGCTCGGTTTGGCCTAACCAATAGATGATTTTCCATTTGTGTTTCCCAATATTTCCAAATATATGCTCATATTGCACCCAGGTGTCCTAGACATATGACTTCCATGAAGCTATTACGGGAATTTCTAGTTCTGTCCAAAAATACTCTTAAAACTCAATTTTTACAAAAATATCTAAAAATTGAAAAACTTAATTTATTTACCTGAATATGCATAATAAGGTAAAAATAAGGCTTTTCACACCCAAGGAACCCCCTGATAAACTTTGGTGGTGGCACTTGATCTGGAAGCTGTTGGCACCCCACAAAACTAGATTATTTTTGTGGTGCATTCTCCAAAACTGCATACCGACCATGGACAACCTTCGAAGATGAGCTATCCAAGGTCTGTCTAGATGTTGCTTCTATTTTGATCATGAGGAAGATGCACAACATATTTTCCTTGAATGCCCATTAATAAAAAATCTCTGGCATTTGGTCACTGAAGCGTTGGGTTGTGCACTCACATGGCATGGATCTACTTTATTTGAGGCATGGTCTACATAGTGGAATGTTGCCACCTGCAACAAAATTTGAAATCTCCCTCTGATGATTGCATGGGGAATTTGGACCAGGAGAAATCGATACACCTTTGATGGCTCACAGGTGATCTGGGATCATATATTCTCTACCATCATATCCACTTATAACCTCATACCAAATGTGGAACATCCCACTCGATCAAAGGACATCACACCTGAAAACATTGATCAATCTCATCCCTGGGCCTATTTCAATGGGGCTTCAAATAACCATGGGTGTGGGGGTGGTGTGGTTCTTTTCATCTTTGCCACTCATTATTTTCCCTCAAAATGGGATTGGGCCTTGGTACAAACAATTTTGCTGAAATTCTTAGCCTCCAGCTTCTCCTATTATTTTCCTGTGAAAAAGGATGCAACATAATACATATCTTTGGAGATTCACTTTTTGTCATAAATTGGTTCAACTCTCATGCATGTGCCACGCTCACACACTTACATCTTTATTGAGGGAGGTCCTACTTTTTAAATCTTATTTTGACTCTATATCTATCACTCACATTTACAGGTAGAGGAACCAAGTGGCAGACAAGCTTTCCAAAGAAGCAGCAAAGCTAGATTGGGGAAGATGGTTCATCACTGAACACGATGGGGAACAGGTCTATCAATATTTTCATAGACCGTTCATTGATGACTTCTAGGATATGACAACAATCACTCCTTGACTGCATTTTGACAGGCACATGATTTTTGGAGACTTTTATGCTGATGATATTATCAGCTCGATTTATTATCGGCTGCTACTTGTATGTTTTCTTTTTTTCTATACATAGTAGGGATCAAATTAGAAACACCAGCACTAATACATATAGAATATATGCACTGATACTTGCAGATTACCTACCTCCTTGGTGAGGATACAGTTTCCATGATCTATGAATGGATATTAAATGTAAAATGTAACATGTAATTTTTCTATATTAATGAAAAATTACGAATTTTTTCCAATGAAAAAAAAGATCAAAATAAGGCATATATGGATGATATAAGGTGGAATATGATGGAAATTAGGTGTATTTTTAATAAGAAAAATTGACCAAAATTGAGGGCTAACACTTACCTTGGGAGTTGAACCTTGTATTGTACATTTTTGTTGTGTTTTTTTCAATTAGAGTTTCCAACTGAAATTATAAAAGGTAATAATGATAGAAATAAAATCACCAAGATACAAAAAAAATGAAAAACTCACCAAGACATAATTATTACAAAGTCAATGCAAACAAATTTGTTTCTCGAAAATGGTGCTAAAAACACTCGATTTAGCGATCTTGGTATGGTCCTTCAAGGCACTAACATGGTACGACATAGGATATACACTCATTATCACCTCGACACAATATCCCCACTCTTTAAGCCAACCTCTACTAAAACTAAGGGAGGTTTGCATAATATTTCACCAAAACTAGAAGACCAATGCATATATATGACATATATGGTGTAAGTGGGAGTTAATTAATTATTTCACTAATTTGGAATGTGAAATAGAACTGCAGTGTAGTGTATACCAACAACTAGAAAACCATCTAAATCCCAAATTATTTGAATCTACGAACAATACATGGTTGAGAAATGAATTCCCTTACTAAATGAGAGGCGATTTCCTTGATTTTACTCTTAATAAGTGGCTTTGAATGGAAAATTGTGTCATTTTCCTACACATTTTAGACCTACATAAATAGGAAAAACACAAAAAACTAATAAGATAAAGTGATCTTTGAGGCCACACACAAGTGTAGAAATACACTTGATTAATAGATTGTGGGTGGGGAAGCTTGGGAAGTGAGTTAGAAATAATAAAAATTATCCCAGTTCTTCACATATGCAAGTAAAATGAAGTTTCCAATGACATAAAAACTAGCAGTAAAAGGGGGTTGATTCCCTCTACAGTCAATGGCCAAAACATATTCTAGCAAGCTTGAAAGTGTATTTTACCCCAGAAAATAAATAGTGAATGCTAAAACTTATATTTGTAACAAACATGGATTACAAAATAATATGTAATTACTTGATCAAACCTTTGAGTAAGGTGTTTCCGAGTTGGGAAATTTTTTATGATAAACTACATATATACAAAAACACCTAAAAAATTCCCTAGTGAAATATATTTTTAAGTACATAAAATAGAGGGAAATAATTCATTGGATAATATAATAGATATTAAGCTAAAATTACAAGTATTTATTATATTTTAAAGATAAAATTTAGGCACAAAGTAGAAAATATTTTTGTATTTTTTATGTTTATAAAAATGAAAATAAAATGAGTTGAGTAAAAATATAGAAAAAAGAAAATATTGGTGCAATTTTTCTTACCAAGGTCGTTCTATTTATCTTTCCAAGGCATGGTGTCAAGATAAAAGTCCCCTCTTTTTTTAGTTATGTAAATTGTACTTGAATAAGGGGATTGGAATCATGAAGATGATCAACCCTTGATCTAGTCAAAAATAGGATTATGATTCACAAAACTACTAGGAAAGATATATCTATAAAGAAGTATCCAACCACTTGGTCAACTATGGAAAAAAGTGAAATTTCATTCTTGATAAAGGAACCCTTGATAAGGGTTTGTCTAAAAATGAAGTTTGATAGAAACCTTACACCGAAAAAGGAGAGATGGAGCTTAGAACACTAACATCTCCTCCATGTCAGAATTTTTCCCCTTGATGGATTAAGCCACTTGCCTTATAGTAACCTAGAAAATTGTTACTATTACTTTGGATCACTTACAACATTAGCTAAGAAAAATGAAATTTCAGTTACCAATCCCAATAATTTCACTAAAAATGAAAATTAATTATGGCATATGATGTCATAGTTCAACAATAAACTATTTGAGAGGTGATTCTGGCCTTATATAACTTTCTTTTGTAATGTATAGTTCATCATTCTCCCAAGGTAGTATTTTCTTGAATTTCAACTACAAATCCTCAAACACTAACTCAATTACATAAAACAAAAAATATTCTTTTATATAAAATATCACCCACTAAGGCGTTTGACTTGCTTAATATGGAAACAACTTGGCTTAGAAAAGAAAATGACTACTTGAATAGGCTTTAAAAGTGTTATAATGTTCCATTTTATTATCAATGATTAGATTGAGAAGGCCAGTGTTCACCTTAAAGACACATGATTCACATGAGAAAAGTATGGTTCGATCCACTTGGGAGTGGGTCGATCCCCTTAAATTGTGCAATGGATACCTTGAAAGTCCACCATCCACCTTGCAGGGATAAGTTTTACTTTGAGGATGCTAACATTCACTTTGAGGATGCATACATTTACCTTGAAGGGGCCAATGGTTAGCATTAATGGTGTGATGGCTACCTTTACTAGCCAAAGTTTTTCTTGATCTTGGGAACACTTTACTTGAAACATGTTTGGAATGTTTCTATATTTTCAAGCCAACATTATCTATATGTTCAAGCCAACACATATCTCCTTTTTCTACTCATTTTTAGGGGTTTCAATGTTCATGAATGCATATGTAATTTCCAAATCCACCATCTTTCACCCATATGATTATGGAAGACAAATTCACCACCTTGGAGGCTGAATTTTACTTGAAAATATCTCTTTTTGACCCAAACTCAACATGGCATGTTAAGTACACCTCTTGTTGATCACTTTTATCCATTGTATTTTTGGATGGGGACTCTATGCATTGGGATTTGTGAAGTTCCTTATGAAACATGAAGTTTTATGTGAACTAAGAAACTATCATGTGTAGAAATAGTAAACCATGTCCAAGGAAGTTCATAAAAAATCCATAAATTTTGACCATGTAGGAAAGACATAGGTGCATGTAAAACCATGGTATTTTAACCCTTACATAGTGTAATCACTCTACATAGAAAAAAATTGGCTCACATAAACCATGTATCCCTATAGATCCATCTCAAGGTTTCCATTCTTATTTATGATTAAAGGGATTGAGATTTGGGACTAATAGGACATGAAATGGTTTACAATCAAAGTGGTCTAGGAATTCACATACACAATCATCCAAATGGCCTGCAAGGCTTTGGGACTTCCATCCCCTTCCTATCTTGATGTGGTTTTTTCCAACAACAAAAAATATGTATGGTACCCCCCTAGGAGGTAACACTACCTATTTATGCCTATTTGTGATAAGCATAAGGAAATAATTGGCATAATACATCAAAATAGGATGTGGCCTGATCCTTGAAGCGCACTAAAAAGGCATGCTCTAAAGTGGTATTTCCTTATAGAAAATTAGATGGATCAAGTAAGAGTATACCTACCAAATGAAAATAATTGCATTCCAACAATTAGAGACCTACAAGAAAAACCTGATGATTCATTAGGAAATATAGCTCAAGAAACAAATATGTCTTCTCATCACCAAATTATCAAGTCCAGAAAATAAAAAATATTTACTGGTTCCTCTTTGAGATTAACCCTAACATAAGGGAAATGATTAAAGTTAAATGAGCTCAATCATAAACACTACCTAGGGAACTACAAATTATATGGAAGAAGAAATTAAATGAAAATCCTAAGATGTAGAAAGAACTAACATTGAGGTAAAGGAGCAAATGGAATAAATGTAGAAAAATCTAAAAGCTATATGGCAAGGACATGCTAAAAAGTTACATAGAAGAAAAAATACCCACACCCTCAAGGTGAGAGATGAAGGAGAATAAAGTAAGGATAATATAACCTCTAATATATCTTACAAATACACAAAAAAGGAATAATACCCACATCCTCAAGGTGAGAGGAGGGGGAGAAGAAATCAAGGAGCATATGCCCTTGAATAGGTATAGTAATACTAAAGTATGACAAGTATAGCTATTGTAGATGCCACAAAACATTTGAGCATAGTTCTTTCAACTGTCTAGACAATCCAATAAACACACAAAAAATATATGTGAAATAAGATAAAATACAAGGAATGAAGCAACCTATTATAGTTTATAATATCCAAAAACTTCCAACAACACCAACAATGATGAAACCAAGTATGCATACTATTTGTGAGGATGCAAACACAATCTATCAAGTACAAGGGAAACGAGCTAGACATGTTATAAACTTGTATAATTGAAGAAACCCATTAAGTGTTTATTATGTGGAATATTGGATATATGGAAACTAAAAATATTTATACCCTTTCTTAGGCACCAACATGCCTAGTTTGTGGTCTAACACCCTTGATTTTGGAAATTTCCCCACAATGAATGAACGGTTATATAAGAAATGTAATATGATTAGAGTAGAGTTAACATCCATGGAATTGATATTCTACCATTTATGTGGGAAATAATCCCTCATAGCAACAAGTGTTGATCCCCATGGGTTTGACTAGAACAGGATAACAGGAGTACAAAAGCCTTCTATGGTGTGTAAAATTGTGACATGGAGGACAAGTATCATATGAAAAAACAGGATTTGGAAGATGCATTAAGGGAAATTTTAAAAAGTAAAACATGAGGAAGATAGAAAAATAGATATAGATAAAAAAAATTGATCCACCTCCAAGGTTGGATACAATAAGTGAAAGGATTGTCAAAGATTTTAGCCTAGAAGTGAAGGGATTGTTCTAGGATGATAGATTCTTATTGAAAATTTATGATAATATCAATGTATCATTGAAGGAAAAAGAAAACAAGATTCTTGAAGTAGTGAAAGTAAGATGAAACAACTCTATTGTTGATAAATACTTTGAAGTGAAATTGTAGGTAAAATATAAGTTCTTAAAGCCACCTTAGACCTTGGCGCTGAGGTCAATATCATGTCTACATAATATTGGGAACTATTAGGAATACCATATGTGAATCAAGCCAGATAGATATATACAAGCACAAACCAATATGCAGTCAAACCATGAGGTAGATTAATAAGTGTCTTTAAAGCGATTAATGTTGTTGAAAATTTCCATGAGCTAAGATTTGGAAATTATGTGTACTGGGATAGGGTTGCTAGGTTGCAATAGAGAGCTATTATTGGAAGATGGGAAATTAAAAACATGGATGGGAAATATATGTTGGATTGGGTTTCTTCTCACTGGATTTCGGGGCTCCCTTTGGAGATTTGGACTCATCCAACGTTAATTTAGATTGGTAATTCCATTGGTAAATTTATATACTTGGAGGAGCACAATTTATGGGGTCTTGAAAAGTGTATTGCATGGATTTTAGTTGAATTTAATTTATTTGGTGGTCTTCCAGCAGAGATAGATCTATTTTTGTGTGTATGCACTTGGCGTAAAAGGATAGACTATTAGGGAATTCCTTTCAGGTGCTTGGGATTCCATAGGATGGGGCATTTGATTGTTGGTTTCCCTGGTTAATTTGGAGTGTTTGACATTCTCAGATGATGAAGGAATGCCCACGACCAATATATGGGGACAAGGCTATTGGGCCACTAAATTTTCCTTATTACTACCATTTATTGACACATATTTCATCCATTTCTATCATTCTTTATCACATTCTTTATTATATAATTCTATTTCATAATTATTTATGTTCTTGTGGACAAATAATATTTATTCTCATTTATTTTTAATAAATTGATAATTATTTTGCATGGTTTTTTCAATGATGGTTTATTAATTTGTTATAACATCACTCACACTTTTAGCTTCCAAGATCTCTTCCAGATTGGAATTTCAATCTCCAACTCATAATCAAATATTCCAACTCAGAAATTCGCTGGGATAAAAGGTGACAATTTTGTGGTAGATATGTCAGACAAAAGAAGATGAATATTGAAAATTCGAGACATGGGTTTTGTGAAGAACAGACCTATTCAGATTTTTTGTGAGCATTTTTCCATAATTCGGTATGGATTGAGAGAAATGGAAGGTTATATGAAGGTGATTTTATTAGATTTGTTGTTGTAGCCATTTTCCAAATTGTTCTAATTGAAATACCAAATTCGACTTGTTCCAGCTGAATCATGATGGAGATATATTTCAGATCTGATCTTACTGATCAATTTTTTGTAGACAATCTACAATTGTAATGGAAAATAATTTTGTAATCAATTTAGTTGTAGTTTCTTTTTTCTCTTTGTGTATTTAAATGAAAGAAGAGATCAAAGAGGGGTGAATAATTTTTGAAATTGAGACAAAGCTACAAGCTTATTGTTTTATGTAATTATTTCTCTAATATATTTTAATTTTGAAGGAAGTTATCCATTGAGTTCTACATATGTTACTTGCAATCTGATCTGAATTATTCTTCAAGGTGGAATTGAGTCTTGGGCAGTTGGGCCCACTACCTTGGATGAGGTGCTGCCTTGAACATATAAAGTAGTTTAGTTGTTTTTTTTTTCTTTGAATTTAAATTTTTATTCCTTAAAGTAAATTTACTTCTTCTTTTAAAGTAATTTGTTAGCTGTTTCATTTTCCATATTTGTTGTTTCCAAAAATTTCTAGATTTCATTTAATTTATTGTTTTAGATAAGAATTTAAACTCTCTTGGGTGCAATAGGTTAAATTTCCAATTCATCAAGGTGTGTTTTAATTCAGTAATGATTCAGTCATTTGATTAGCATAATTATTTTCCTGTCATTTGATTTCTGTTTTTGATATTAAGTATTGTTTTTCAAGTCATACATTTTATTTCTTTTCGAATGAGCTTGATAGTGTAGACCATAATCATGGAGAACCAGTGTTAGTTGTTGGTATATACTTGCATATATTTTTCTGATTTCCTTGAAAAAAGACGTTCCTTGGATTGATAATTAATGATTAGGTGATTAGTTTTTTTATTAAGCAATTAATTTCCCCAACACCAACCACATAGGTTGGAACTTTCCTGGACCTAACTTATCAGATTCTTGGTCGTATAATATAACAAGGTATCATTCTGAGAAGACATGAGAATTAAAATTTTTGTTGTATTCCACCTTGACGCATATTTTATGAACTTCATTAGTTAAAGCATCATCACATCGAGTTTCATCCAAATGAGTTAGATTTAAAAGACTCTCCTCCTCTACAGAAGCAACAAAAAGAAGTTAAAAATATAGTTTTAACAATGGAATTTCACATTCGAAGGGGAGGATTACTTCCAAACCGTTGACCAAATAAAAGGGTGTAAATACAGTAACAGTCCTGACTAAAGTTCGGTATGCCCACAAGGTAGTGTAAAGAAGCAAATTCAATCCCATTTGTGGACCCTACCATACATTGAATCATAATATTAAGGAATTTTTTAATAGCCTCGAATTTTCCATTAGACTGAGGATAGTAGGGAGTGGAACTTTAATGGGAAATTCCTAGCTTAGAAACTAGTTTGGTCATCATATGATTCCGGAAATTCTTTTCGTGATCCGTAAATATTACTTGTGGAAAACCAAACTGAGCAATAACATGATTAAAGAATAAATATGAAATTGTTTCCCTAATGTTGTTAAATGTAGGCATCACCTCAACCCATTTAGTAAATTAATATACTCCGACAATGATATAACCACTCCCCCCAGTCGAGTGAGGGTTACATGTCATGAAGTCGATACCCCATTTCACAAAGGGACCAAAAACTATAACGAGATGCAATGGAATGGGAAGAGCTCATATCTTATGATTGTAGATCTAGCACACACGACACTTCTGGATAATGAGAATGAATTCACAAAGGATAGTAGGCTAAAATTAACTAGTGTGTAAGATCATATGCACGGTAGCGTAACAAGATATATGCCTATCACATACCCCTGAGTGGCATTCATTAATGACGTTTGGCCTCCTCAAGGGTGAGTCACCTCTATAAAACTATATCAATACCATGATGGTAAATGGTGTTGCTGATAATAACGTAAATTCTGGAGTGGTATCGAATACATTTCTTCTTGGAGTGAGAGGTATCAGACCGGAAAGTCTCGGTTTGGAGATAGATAAAACAAATCTCCATACCATGGGTCAGGTGATGAAATTAGAAACAATGAATCGTCGGGGATAGAATATTCATATGTAAATTCAGATGCAGGGGAACGAATGTCGCACATTTGTTCGATGAAAATTAAGTATTTCTTTGACTTGGACTTGATTAACTCCAGGTAAAAATCTTACAGAATAATGATCCACTTAGAGTATTTTCCTTGTACTAATTGACGTGACAAAATATATGTCATACGGTTGCAATCTAAAAAAACCATATTTTTGTGAAGCAAAATGTAATGGAGAAATCTTTGGACGACTTGAACGGTTGCCAAATCCAATTTTTCTACATGGGTATACCTGATTTTGGTATCATTAAGGTTTTGAACCAAATAATAAATGGGATGTTTAGTCCCTATATCGTCTTCCTGGACCTATACCATTTCTATAGTACAAATGGTAATAGCGGGATATAGGAAATAGTCGTGCTGATAACAAGGGGGGTATAAAAGAGATTCTTGAACCAATACATCCTTTAGGGCATCAAACACTTTTTTAGAAGCGTCATCCCAATGTAAGGGGGCCCATTTTTTCATTAGGTGACTGAATCCTTTGGTCAAATTAGCGTAATTAGGGATGAACCTTCATAGGAAGTTAGATTTCCCTTAGATTATTTGTAGTTGAACGAGAGAAGAAGGTGTAGGAAAATCAATGATCGCCTCTACATTCAGAGGACCAATGTGAATTCCTTGTTTTGAAATGAAAAATCCCAAAAGTCAACCAGAACTAATGCATAACACACATTTGTGTGGACTTAGTCGAATGGTATAATGTCTACAACAAAGGAAAATGGCCCTAAGATGCATCAGGTGATAAACCCAATGTTTAGAATAAGTAGGGAGATAATCCAAATATGGTTTCACGATTTGTTTAATGTTATGGAGAGAATAATCCATAGAACTTTGAAACGTGGTCCAAAAATTATTTAAATGAAATGGGATCTTCTTATAGGAAAAATTACCCCGTGGGAGAAATAAATACAGTCTTAGCTTGGTCCGTTGGGAGAATGCTGATTTGATTATAGCCTAAGAACCCATCCATAAATGAATAATTATCGCAACAAACACAATCATCAACAATATGATCAATAAACAGGGTCATATAATTTTCCTTTGGATAAGCCCGATTTACATATCGATAATCGACACATACTCGAATCATGCCTTGTTTATTCATGACAAGGTCAGCTTTCAATACCCAATTAATTAAAGGAATGGGGTATATGAATCCAGACTGAAGAAACTTTCCAACTTCAGCCTTAATCCCCCATACTTCTTGGGATGAACTTGATGGAGGCACTAGCAGATGGGTTTGGCATCAAGATATATATTAATCTCATGGAATAATATATTTGGGTCGATACCCGAAACTTCTTCATAAGTCTAGGAATATACATCTCAAAACTCCTGAAATAGGGATTTATATATATATTGATCTCAGATGGAGAATAAGATTCTCTAATGTATATATGTTCTACAATACCTAGTTTAATAGAGATATAGAGAGGCATTGTTTCTTTAATATTTGAAAGTTTCTTTTGAGAATCGACCTCATGAATGGAAACATAATTCGTAGAAGGCTCGAAAAAATTAGGTAAGTACATATCACTGAGATTATCCTCAATGGAAACAAGTATGGAGGAATGATGGTGATGTTCGTCCCGCATCTCATCATCTGAAATCATGATATCCATGATGCTCTCATCAATAGGGAATACGTGAGAAAAATGATCAGAAGACGTCCCATAATCGAGTGATCGATCTACCCAATTAATCAAAGAGAATGAATAAGTCACACAAGCCAAATAAATGGCTTCGTAATATATATCAACAGGGCTAAGCAAAATTTTGTCACCAAAACTTTGGATGCTAGTTTCATCAGGTATAATCCATGGATCATCAAGGATTGTAGAGGATGATCATGTTGATATAAGCAACCAAAGATGAGCTATTGGGAAGGAGAGGGAGGGAAACATGTTCCCATAAATGAGGAATCCTTCAATATTCCAACCTCGACATGCTGGTAGGAGTGCAGAGTTTCCCTACAAGAGAGCCACTTCAAGTAACATGGGAATCAGAGGCAAAAGGTGATTTGGTCCATGGATACAATCTCGCCCTTGTGAGGAAATGTGATCATAGGGAAGTACTTCTAAATTAATGTGGCCATAGCATAAAACCACGTGTAACCCAGTAGAAGATTATAATCAAGAGGCCCGTCAATAACTTCAACTTATATGGAGACAATTTCCCCCCCTAATTCTACTTTAAGGGAATTCAGAATCCCATAATGTTTGTATGTTCTTCCATCAAAGGATTTCAATGTGGTGCTTTATTGAATCAGTTGAGTTGAACCAATCACCTTCCAACAAGACATGGACATAATGCATGTCGAGGTTCCCTCATCCACAATAGAGTGATGGATATTCTTTCCATGGACGATGACCTAGATTATAAAATCTAGTTGATCCAGAAGTCTAGGGGTATAGTTTTCATGAGAGAAAGCCAATAGGTTGGAATTTGATGGATCCATACATCTGATAGCTAAAAGAAAAGCCTTCTTTTAGGCAGGGAATTTTTTCAACACCTCAAGAGTTGACATAGATGATGGAGACTGAGCCAAGTCTTCAAATACATTATAGTTTTATGCAAATCTTGAAAGAGGGTTGAAAGAAGGATTATGAATAACGACCTTTGGTGGTTTGATAGTCAATTACATAGGAATCAGAGGTGGATTAGAATCTGATGAAGTTGATGTCGAAATGGTAGGTTGATCAGTAGCCTGACCGTTTGGTGGATTCACATTACCATAGTCGTTGCTATGAGTGGCCATCATAACATAAGATTTTAGATTTTAGAAGGAAAGCATCAAAACCATGTTAGAGGAAGAAGGGTCCTAGGAAACCATGTGAGTCTCTTGATTGGGAAACAAGTTAATCAACACACCAAGATAAGTGGAATATTTAAAAAACTAATTGAATTCAGTGTGGCACGGACAATCACGTGTAAAATGATCCTCATTGAAAATCAATAATGGGTATCGAGGCTTTCATTTCTCATTAGAGGACTGAATTTTTTATTTATCCTACAGTGAGGAGTCTTTCTTATTCTTACCTTTTCATTTATTATTTCTTCTAGGTCGTTATTGGGACTTTCCTTTATCAGATGAAATGACATTTATCTCAGAAGCAGAAGCCACAGGAGGATGGGATTGATTATTTTGAGTAGATGCAGTAAGATAAACACCAGATGGTTTACTCACCAACTGTGAACTGGTAAAATAAATCATGCCATTAAAAGCATGATATTCTTTACCAGGTGGAGGAGGAACAATATTCGAAGGTCTCAAAGTGTTTCAGATCTTATCATATAGTGTACCTAATTGGGTATAAAAAAGTTCCAAATATTTTGCACGAGAAATAAATTTCTCTTCGGTCACGACTCACCTTTAGCCACATCTTCTCTTATGGGCCAAAACAAAGATTTGGTGAACCATTCTACTAAAAATTGATCATGAACATAAATTTTGGCAAACCGACAGTGATACCTCCACTCATGAATGTGATCTAAAATGTGAGTGGAATCTAATTGTTTCAAGTTGGTCAATAGTTCTATTCCAGTTTCATATCTGATGGGAAACTGGAAATGTGTGAGGGAGGTGGTGGCTAAAGAGTTGAAATCATGAAATGAAGCTCTAGGTAAATCAATATATCATTTATATGCGGTACATGTAAGCGTTCATTAGAAAAGACGAATTTGAATGGAATCATCATTAAGGGAGTTCGAAGAACACCATAGATGATATACCATAATGTGTGTCGATGTGTTATGAAACTAGCTCCAAAAAGAGAATAAAATAGAGATCAACGCCTTAAAAATAAGCCACTTAAAGGGGGAAACCTCCTTTAAATTAAATAAATGAACAATTATTGGATGATTCAAATGACAAAACCTCCTTCTATATTTAGGAGTCCATTGGGTCACAATATAATCCTAGCTGACCTAACAATAATAATGTAAGGGCACAATAATAACAATATTGGGATTACATGGGTACAACAATAACAACAAGTGGGTTAGACTAATAACAATAAGGGACTATACTAGTAATATAGGGACCTAACATACCCCTCTCCTTTAAAAAAGTGTTGTACTCAACGCTTGAGTAGCTCCATATGGTTTTGTATAAAATTCTCATCCTTGCATGTAGAATCTTCAGTGGGTAAGTTCTTCCACTTGATAATATACTCTGAAATTGATTGATTTCGTAGCTGTCGAGTTATTGTTTCCATGACTTCTTAAGGTTCCAATATTATTTTTCCTTCCTCATAAAGTTCTGGCAATATTATTTGAACTGAAATTTTGTGACCTATAACCATCTTTAAGCATGAAACATGGAAAACTGGATGCACTCGCGAAGAAGGAAGATCCAATTTGTATGCCATAGTACCAATCTTTTGCAACACCTTGTAAGGACCATAGTACTTTGGTGATAATTTATTATCCTTCTTATCTTGCTTGAGGGACATTTGTTTGCATGGTTGTATCCGTAAAAATACCCAGTCTCCTACATCAAAACTTCTCTTGCTGTGATGTTGATCTACCTGTTGTTTCATTCGATTTTGTGCCAAATTTAGGTTATCCTTTAAGAGTTGGAGAACTTCTTGTTGATGCTCAATGTGATCTTCCACTACTTTAACCTTAGAATTTTCTCTTAAAGATGATGTGATGGATGGTGTATTATATCCATAAAGTGCCATAAATGGGGCCATTTTTGTTGTAGTATGGAAGGAAGTGTTATACCACCATTCAGCGAGAGGTAACCACTTGACCCATTGTGTTTGATTATCATATACAAAACAACAAAGATATAATTCCAAACATTTATTCAATATCCCAGTTTGACCATCGGATTGAGGATGATAAGATGAGCTATGAGCTAGTTGAGTACCCAAACAAGAAAATAATTCCTTCCAAAAATTTCTAGTAAAAATGGGATCTTTGTCAGTTACAATAATCTTTGGGTTTCCATGTAGATTTTCAATTGTTTCCATAAATGCAGTAGAAAATTTACTTGCTTTAAATGGATGAGATAATGCACAAAAGTGTGCATACTTGGTAAGTCTATCAACTACCACCATGATGACACTCTTTCCTTCAGACTTAGGTAAACCTGTGATAAAATTCATTGAAATCTCCTCCCAACGTTGACTTGGAATGGATAAAGGTTGTAGAAGTCCTGGGGTCTTAATTGTTTCCACTTTATTCTGCTGGCAAACCAAACATTCCGCCAAAAACTTTTGAATATCAGATTTAAGGCCATCCCAAAAAAATTCTTTCTTCACCCTGTGGTAAGTTTTTAAAAATCCTGAGTGTCCTCCTAAAGGAGAAGTGTACAATTCCAGAAGAATATTTTGTTTTAGTTGGGAATTCTTACAAAGATATAAGTGATCTTTGTACCATAAGGAATCATTTTTCCAACTAAATGTATCAGATGTACTAGGATCTTGTTGCAAATTTTGAATGAGTGTCCATACATCTTTGTCCTTCTTCCATTCATCTCTTGCTTCGGTTATCCAATCTAGTTGGATAATAGAAATGGCACAAAGCAATGCTTCCACCTCTTCATTCTTTCTTGAGAGTGCATCTGCAACAACATTAAGCTTTCCTTTTTTGTAGATTATTTCAAAGTCATAACCCAACATCTTTTTGACCCATTTTTGTTGTTCTTCTGACGATAGTCTTTGTTCCAAAAAGTGTTTAAGACTATCATGATCAGTTTTTACCTTGAAGTGTCTTCCCATTAGGTAAGTTCGCCATTTCTTTGGTGCATGTAGTATTGCTAACATTTCCTTCTCATAAATAGGTTTCTGTAAATACTTTCCTTTGATTGGACGACTTTCAAAAGCAATGGGTCTTCCTTCCTGCATTAAAACTGCACCAATTCCATTTCCTGAGGCATCATATTCCACAATAAAGGTTTTTGTGAAGTCTGGCGTAGCTAAGACCGGTGCTAGGCACATTGCCTCTTTAAGATGTTCAAAGGCCTTAGTTGCTTCGGGAGTCCATGAAAATGCATCTTTCTTCAATAATGTTGTTAGAGGTGCTGCTATTCTCCCATAATTCTTAACAAACTTGCGATAATACCCTGTTAACCCGAGAAATCCTTGCAACTGCTTTATGGTTGTGGGGACTTTCCATTCCTTAATGAATTTAATTTTGTTAGGGTCTACCTTAACACCCTCGTGAGATACAATATGACCCAGATATTCCACCTCTTGTACTCCAAAGAAACATTTGGATGTTTTTGCATATAATTGTTTCTCCTGCAATAGTTTGAGCACCCTATCAACATGTTGAAAATGATCCTTCCAAGACTTGCTGTCGATTAGCATATCATCAAAAAATACTAGCACAAATTTTCTAAGGAAGGGTTTGAAAATGGAATTCATCAACCCTTGAAATGTAGAAGGTGCATTGGTAAGGCCAAAAGACATGACCAAAAATTCATAATGACCCTCATGAGTTCGAAATGCTATTTTCAGAATATCTTTAGTCTTCATTCTAATTTGATGATATTCTGAATGAAGATCCAACTTGGTAGAATTAATTTATCCATGTAATTCATCCAATAATTCATCAATCACAAGAATGGGAAATTTATCTTTAATAGTGAGCTTATTGATCTCCCTATAATACAGACACATGCGCCATGATCCATCCTTCTTGTGCACCAATACTACTGGAGTAGAGAAAGAAATTTGACTAGGTTGAATTATACCAGCCTCTAACATTTCTACAACTATACGTTCAATTTCGCTCTTTTGGACATAAGGATATCTGTAAGGCCTGATGTTTTGAGGAACACTTCCTAGAATCAAATGAATAGCATGATCATGATCACGAATAGGCGGGAGTCCTTTGGGAGTTTAAAACACCTTGGAATGATTGTCCAAGACTTTTTGGAGATCTGGAGAAATAGATGATTTTGATGGTGGAACTTCTAGTGAGCATAATTTTGAAATTATGCCTCGTTGTTCTTTCTTTAGAAGCTTTGTCATGACTGTTAACACTGGAAAATCATACAAGCAGAAGACGACATTATTTAATGTTAGGAAAAAGGATTTACAGGGTTGAAAGACATTAGAGAATCTGGAAAGTATTTAAAAATCTCTAAGGTCTGAGGAAAAATCAAATTTGAGCAAGTCATAAATGCTTTGTACGCATAATCTTTCGAGAAGAGTGCCTTTGCACGCATTTTAACTCGAAATGTGCGCAATCCTGGGAGTGGTGAAAGTCACTTTCCAGGACCACAAAAAGCACACTCTAGAACAATGATTTCACACTTGAAGCTGCCTAAGGACAACCACCAAAGCCTCCTTAGACATCAAGGGAGCACACAATGGAATATTTGTGGCACACAATGGAATCATCCCCATCCCTTGGGTCAGTATCCAAAATGTACCAAGAGAGGGAAGGATGATTTGAATTATCCTATATAAGGCCACCAAGAGATGAAGAACTTGAGAGCATATTTTTATGCTAGCCAGAATTTCCCCAAGAAATACCAGTAGTGTGTGATCTGGAGTTGAGATAGAGGGGACTTAATTTTTGGCCATCCAACAAGTTTAGTCCACCACAGTAGAGAGAGGGAGAATTTTCACCGAGGCAAGCTTGGAAGTAAAGACTTCCTTGCATTGGGACTTAGAACCCAAGTTCTAAGGGCCCTTTGGCAAGAGGGTTAAAGTTTCATCCTCATTTCCTACCAGCACTCAATATGAGGGGCTGAAAGAGCCACCGTTTGGATTATTGCAATTGTTTGACTCTATTTAGAAATTTTGTTTATATGTTTTAGTTTTTAGTTTAGTTTTAGTTTGAATATGCATGATATTTCTCTATCTAGTATGTTTATGTTCTAGCATGTTTCACTAAGTTGCTTGACTCCACTTCTTTTTCTGTTTGTGACCAATAATTTAATAGGGTAAACCATAGCCCTTAAGTTGGTGTGATTTCATACATGCGTGCACCAAACACACTAACACAGGATTGGCGAATCCACTAATGTTTATTTCCAAGTTTATGTGGTTGTGCACTTTTTGCAGAGACCTTTGTCTGTGCTGTAGAGTGGAGCTGAATTTCCTCCTTTTTCTCTTGTAGTCCCTAGTTCATCCTAAGTGACGGATTGAAGCAGAATAGATCCAAAAATTACTTTTGCAGGAATTTGCACACTTTTTCCTCCAATAGACGCGCCCAGGGCGCACGTTCAGAGCTGACCCGCGCACAGACATCGCGCCTGTTGCAGCTTTTTGCGTGCAAAATATAGTGAGAAATTTGTCCCACATTTCTATCATTTCCTGCTTGTAAAGTGCTTGGTAGCTTGTAATACATCTGCGAGCACTGGTTGAGGTACCCCACAACTTGCTAAAGCTCACTCTTAGCTTCTTTTTGTAAGCTTAGTGTCAATTTTATTTCAAGTTGATTTTTGTAAAGTTCACACAGTTTAAGTAGGGAGAAAAATTAACGTGCATTCTGAAAAAAAATTATGTTTTGAAAATTTAGGTACCAATGCACATAGATAATTAGCCAAAGTAATTGGCCCAATTCCACACATGCTTAGCTAGTTTCTTTTTTCTAGTGTAAAAGTTATTAGTTTAGCTCAATTTTTTCACTAGGATTTAGGGCCCATGATCGAATTGTCGATAGAAGAGCAAGTAATCTCTACTACCTTTTCACCCTTTGGTGATCCTAGGCAAGCATATGAACACTCTCTATTCACAACTCGCCATCTCCCTTTAGTTGATCACATAGCTTAACTAGGAAAAATAGAAAGCTGCCCATATCCGCACATGTTTTTATTTTGAGCAAGGAACAATACAACATATATTAATAGGGGATTTTGAAAAGGATCATCGCATATCCACATGTTCAAACTATGTGCTTGTCCACTTTTTTCTCACACACATCCACATACTAAGCAAAGCAAAGACACCTAAAACTAACTTAACAAAACTCACTAAATTCCCCCCATAGGGGCCACAAAATAATTTATAGTTTAAGTTAGGATCAAGGGGGTAGGCATCCAATAAGTCGCCTTGATCATTCTTCATCTTGAAACATAGAATTTTATTGTTTAGAGAGATTTAAATCCACCTATCAGCCCATGAAAAATAAAATCCGAGTGCGGCAGATACCCATTTCAGAGGGGGTTAGGTTTAGGCGCAGTGCGGGCAGGTATCAGTCAGAGCTACCTGACTTGGATGATACTCGGTACAATTAGCTGAATTAACAAGAAGCCCAAGACTCAAATTCTCACGTGAGATGGTGGTACTTACTGGCCAAAACTAGGACATCCTTTCCCTATAGGTGACAGTGCATGAAAGTGCTCGATCCTCTATCCTTACCTTGGTGGATTTTCTTCGGCTAACTAGCAGTGTCGCCAGCTCTTATGGGATGTTGTGCCAGCACTCGTAAGATATCTTCTCAAGGCCCAATTACATTTGAGTGTGTGAGGACGAATAGGTCTTATAGGATTTGAGTATCATACACAAACAAATAAAAACCACTTTTTTGATTGGTTGATCACATAGAATTAATTTAAAGGGAAAATTTATTTTATTTTTACTTTGTTTTATGTATGCGATCAGAATTTTTCTTTGATCATATTCTATATCCTCTCAAATTTTTCCAAAGCCAGACCTAGTTGACACCAGAATGGACCCAACGGGACCTTGTCGATGTAGACATCTTTTGGACCTCCCCCCATTACCGGGAGGGGTTCCAGGTCTTTCGCCATTTAGGCGTCAAAGTCGGAACACTGCCACCATTATTGGTTCGTCCTTTATTGGGGCATCCTTAGTTGGGAACCCTGGTTGGTCTCCCAATGCCACACCACACACCACTCCTCCCACAACCCCTAGAGGGTAGAGGAGTGTGACCCATTCAGGAAGCCAGTCGAATACACAATAGGGTACGTTGCAGACTAACCCTATTCCTAACCAGAACTTTGTGTTTTCGTAAGTGGCAATGGCATCAACCTCCCAGTAACCTTTCTTATCTTTGTTGAATATACCAGATTTAACCAAGCTGATGAATGACCCCATTGCACACAACCCTACATGGCCTCCCATGCCCATGAAGCTCCCTTCAGAAATTCGAAAATTCGAAGGAAAGCAAGCGAAAGACCCAAATAATCATGTCATGAGCTTCCACCTGTGGTGCTCATAGAACATTATCATTGATGACACTATTTGATTGAGACTATTTCAACACACTCTGATAGGAGTAGCACTGAAGTGGTATGTGGAACAACCATCTGCTTCACATGGAACCTTTAGCACCCTTGCCACCGCGTTCCTAACATATTTTTAGCTACCCATTCACCATGATTCCGGAATGGAATTACTAACACACTTTAGACAAACCCTCACCGTCCATATCTTGGACCATCTCCACAAATGGAGGTGGCGTCATAGTTTATGTAAAGCTAAAATAAATGATTGGGTAATCTTAGACCTTTTCCTGAAAACTCTCACTGTAGATATTTCAAAGGATGTGACGGAACAAAGGCCCACATCCAAAGAGGACTACATCAGCAAAGCCCAACATCTTGAGTTGATTTATACGTAGTCAGGATATATTTACAATATCCTGCCAAACACCCTATGTCCGCAAACTTATCAAGAATTTATAGGCACGTCGAACTCTACAGACGGTCTTGTTGGGTCATTGACCCAAAGTTACCTAGGTGGAAATAGTCAAAACCTCGGTTATGGCGCCAAAAAAATTTGACCAATAGGGTGCCAGCGTATCACCATGGAGGACCCTATCATCCATCTCAGGGGACCCAGTACGCAGAGAGAAATACTGATGGAAGAGCTCCCCCCCAACAGCCAGGTGCAAACCAGGGACTGCTTTATGCTCAGTCCCCAGCACAAGACCTGTCTGTGCAAACCAATGCACAGGTGAACTCTGTGCAGCCTTCCCAATACCAACCACACCAATATAACCAGGAGAACTACCCTCCTAACGTGGTGAAGAAAAAAGGAAAAAACAAGCCCAAAGGGAATCCTAGACAGGGGGAAACAACCAGCAGCGCCAACCATGATCTCAGGCTAGAGGCAACTCCAACTGGAATCAGAACCATGAGCCAGGAAATGCCCAATGGCAGAGAAAAAGGCCACCTCTTCGAACAAACCACTCTTGTTTGATATGTGTTGAGTATGACCATTATACTCACCACTGTCTCGATCTCCCTAAGTAGAAGATGCTACAGAGTAACTGAGGACAAGGATGATCTTCCCAACAAATAGTTGTGATGAAGGAACCTTTCCCCCATCAAGGGACGGTAAGAACTCAGAAAAAAAATCTAGACTACTCCGGGAAAAATAGCCACAAAATCTACATGATTGGTGAAGAGATGTTTTTCCAAACACAAAATCACAATTACGACACCCTACCAGACACCAATGCAACAGGGGCTAGTACTAGTGCACCAACTACACCATTTTCCATTTCAAAGATGCCTATTGAACCATTTCCAAAGATGGCGAAGGGACCAAATAGGAGAGCATTAAAATACTCTAAAGCGACCCATAATTATAGCATCATGGAAGATTTAGCCCAATCTCCCACTGTTATGTTAGCTTTGGAAGTATTGCAGTCATGCCCAAAGAAATGGAAAGCCTTGCTTTCTGTGTTAGGCAGTATTGACCATGCCAATATGTGCCTAATGGATTTTGACTTAGACAAAGCCACCCCTAGGCTTCCTTTTATGGTCGCCTTTTAGATACCAGTGTTGGTCCATAATATCACCATTCACCGATGTGGCATTGACTAGGGTGCATCCACGTGCATCACATCAAAAAATGTTTGGCAGAAGTTAGGGTCTCCCGAACTAAAACCATCAGTCATCATGCTTAGAGCATACGACGGTCGTCCCTCAACCCCCGTCAGTCTCTACCAAAATGTCCCAGTCTGCTTAGCCAGAAAGACGATCCATATAGACATCGAAGTCTTGGACACTAACTTGGACTATAATATACTCCTTGGTCAGGGTTATATGTACGCCATTTCAGCCATAGCCTCCTCTGTCTTCCACATTATGATGTTTCCCCACAAGGATCACATCATTACTGTTGACCAACTGATGCATAGCTGTTGGCGAGAAGTCAGGTCTCGCGGACAAGACCCAGGTTCAAGAGTAGTGGCCAACAAAGGGGTCTGGTGTAGTCTAGGAACACGCCGACATCTTCACCCTACTCAAGAGAGCAGTGCGTCTCACCCGAGGCGTGCCGCAACCACATGCAAAAGGGGATGAGATCAAGGGCAAGGAACAAACCTGTAACTAAAGAAAGACGGTTCATCCATTCATATACAAAGTTATATGCGCAAGATCACTTAATAAGCATTCAGACATTCATAAATAAAATTTTAAACCAGCATAATCGCATTACATGCACATGAACAACTTATTGAGACAGCAACCTTCCATTGTATTAATCTCTTGGCCCAATACATGATTACATGGCAATCTTCCCGTTAGCTCACAAAGCTGATACAGATGAGTCTCAGAACAGAAAGGTAGAATAGAGAAGATAAGAACCCATACGAAGCACATGCATGAATCCTCTGCAGCTGCTCTGCGCATCCTTCCTTGTCTCTGGCCTCGTGACTTCTTCAGTACACATTCAACTCTCAGCACTCAACAACCTCCTCTTTTCAGCCGGGTGACTGTTATTTATTCACCCGCTCTTCGCGACTAGCAGTTCCTCTGTGTCTTCACTTCGGCTTCTCCCAGCTTCTCTTCTGATGTCTGCGTGTTTCACTTCCTGTCTTCTGTTGTGTTTTCTTCATCTGCACTTGTCTCTGTTTTATCTCCAGCTATCGAGTGCTTTCGCGCCGCCTTGGTAGCTCCGCAACTCCTGGTAGTTGCGGCGCGGTCGCGGTTGCCATGTGTATTTATTCCGCAACTCAAAAAGGGTCAAAACTCAAAATGTCTTGGCCAAGATTTCAAAACTAATAAAAAACAAGGGCCCCAATAGGCCCCGACCACAATTTCTTGACTCGTCCGCGAGTCAATCACAAATAACAGTTTCTATTTCCATTGCCCCGCTGGCACCCGTACTCTGCTCTGCTGTGCCTTCACCCTGCGCCCTTTCCTGCTGTGCTCCGCCATCTGGTTGTGAAAACAAGGGCCCCAACTCCGGGACCCGGCGGAGCGCTGTATCTCTAAGCTCTGTGAAGGCCGCCACCGCTTGCTGCCATTCCTGCATAAGCAGGTCAGCTTCTTGAGAGATTCGGTTGGCGGCGGCTTCGTCTATGGGCGTCGGGGAAGCCCCGAACAGCGTGGCGAGCTGGGCTTCGGCTTTGGCATCCAGCTGGTGCATAACGTCAGCATGGGCGCGAAGGGGCGGCCGAATCTCCCGGATGACGTGTTTTGCCGCTGCTGATTCAGCCTCAGTCTGTTGCATGTGAAGTTCCAGCTCGTCCGACTGGGCGTAGAGCTAATCTAACCTTGCTAGGTCCGTGGTCGCCTGAATATCGCGGGAGATTTGTTGCAGCTGGGCAGCGATAGGCTGCGTTTTGACAGTTAATGCGAGTGAGCACTCCTGCAAACTGCGCAGAAGGGCAGAAGCCGTGGCTGCAGTGGAATGGAGAGTTGCTTGTAGACTGACTGCCTGCGTCTGTTTGGCAATCACCTGTCCTCAATGGTCACTTGGTGGATCTGGAAGGGTAGGCCGTGCGGCTAACGCCACTTGGAGTTCCTGGTTCTCCCTGCAAATAATAGTGAAAACTTCCCTGAGGTGGTGAGCCTGTAGTGCTATACTATCCTCCTCTATTCTGGCAGGAAGTGGGGCATAGTGAGCCCTTGCAGCGGGCCATACACTGGAGAGCACCTGAATAGCAATGTTGGCCTGCTCCTGGAGGGTGGTCTTCTCCCGCAACAACTGATTGCGCTGTTCAGTAAGCGCTGTGATCTGATTCCACTGCTCGGTGCACCGCCGCTGTAGCTCTGTGTGAATCTGCTCGGCCTTGAGGGCCGCCCGCTGAATGAGCAGGTACAACTGTGCTGGACTCCACTGTTCTGCATGGGTCGTGCTGGGTGTGCCCTACTCCGACACCCTCTCCTGCGAAGGTTGGTTGCTGGCCGCTGGTCGGCTGGAAGTTTCTGGAGGATGGACCGGCGTCTGCTGCTGCACTGAAGTGGCCATCTCGGACTCTGGCCGGTCTTGCTGCGTGGTCTGCTCTGGGGGAGGGGCAGCCGAATCAGCCCCCCCATTCGTGAACCTGGTAGATATAGTAGCATGAGGGTCCTGGGCCGTGGCCACGGGGTCAACCGGTGGTACCACGGCTGCAGTACTGGAGGTGACTTCCACCCCATGGTCACCTCCGAAAAGTTCCCGGATCAACGAATCTGACACAGTGGCTGATGAGTTGGATGGATTGGGGGAGGTGGCAGGTGGTCAGCCGGTGGGAGCGGTGGATGGAGTGAAAGAAGTGGGACGGAGGCGAAGGTTGAGGAACTCTGTCGGATCGATCAGAGGTTCCTCCAGAATCAAAGTTGCTGTGGGCGGAGTGGTGGGTGGATCATCGTCCGTAAGATCCACCACTGGATCTGTGACAGCAATGCGGGCCCTCTTGGATGGAGGTGGGTCTGAGGAATCAGGTTCGGGGCCCGGTTCACCCATTGGTGTGATGAGGGGGGTGGTAGAAGTGAACAGGTTAGTGGGAATGGGGGAAATGAGGGGGGCGGTGTTGGAGGGAACACGAGACCGATTAATGTGAAATTCAGCAAAAGAGGGAAATATAGTGGCACCACTTGAAGCAACGTGCTTGACGACCCCCGGCCACGCAGAAACCTCCCGATGAAAGATGTCGTTAGTCAACTGGAACCTGAGGGGCGCCATGTGAAAGGTGGTGTCCGGCACGCAAGTTGGCCGGAGGAAAGTGTGCCTGTGGCTGACCCCAAACCACACTTGCTCACTGTACTCATCCAACAAGTGCCTGGGCACCCGTTGTTGGTTGGCCACAACATCGGTCATCATCCCGTACCATGCCCGGAACGCCGCCGCGTTCACCTATTTGGTGCTGGGATCCATGGACACCTGCCAGGGGGTGTACTTCATCGCAAGAGGCTGGCTTATGGTCGTCTCCGCCGGCTGCCGGATAGGAGGAAGGTGCCATTTCCACATGGCGAAGGCTAAGATCAAGTAGCCGTAAATGAAACTGGTGGTCCGCTTGTAGTTGTCCTCGCAGGCTGTGAAGAGTTCCTTCAGCACGAAAGAGAACCAATTCAACTTGGCACCCCGGGTGCAGTGTTCTGCAATGGAAATTGTGTCCAGGGTGCATTCTCCCTTCATGTAGTGGCGCATCGTCTTGCTAGCGATTAGGTAGCAAGCGAACCGGATTTCTGGTTGGTTGATCAAGTCAATTTTGGCGCCTTTGCCACCCCGGCGAGTGCCATACTTGGTGTACAAGTCGGAATCACCCGACTTCCGGGCGCGCTTGGAGGACGTCTGGCCAGCAGCGGAGACATCTGCACCATTTAGAGATAGCCCTGTAAGCCGATGAATGTCTTCGGCATGGATTGGAATTTCTTCGTTGAGCCACAGGGACCCGTTCTGTATCCAACTAAGAAGGAACCGGGTGCATTGCAGAGCTGGCCCCGTAGTTCTGAAAACTGGAAGGGTCCTCAAATGCATCAAGGACGACTGCTGGAGGCCCCTGAATTCTGGTCGCATCCGATTGTTGGAGCTGCTGCCTGGCGTATAATGGTGCTCCATGTAAACCTGCCAATGGAGGTGGGGGAATTCCGCAAGGTCAGACAGGTTTGCGTCCATGCATGCTGCATGGTCATACTTGCCAACGAGCGAATCTACACGGTGAATTCAGCTGTCCAGTACCGGTTCGGGGACGGAGAAGAGAGCTCTCGGCATCTTGGTGCGGCGCTGGTAGACTTGGAGTGTTCTTCTGGAGTTCTCTGCTGGAAGTGGTGCGCTTCGATGCTGCAAATGCTCTGGAGACGCTGCAACTTCCAAATTGAGCTGGTCTGTCATTCTCGGGCTGTGGATCTTCATGCACATTATGGCATCCGCTGGCACGCACGGAGTTGATGAGACTCCATAACGACAATTAATTCTTGCTATCCTTTGAGGCTGCGATAATCGTGCGATCCATCGCGTGCCTGTATGTAATCTGACAGTTGCTGACGGCGTCATGGGAAGATGGGCGGACTCGACGGCTGAGGGAACTGCGGGTGATGGCAAATGATTACGGTACGATTACTGTCTATTATGGTAATTTATGACCAAATCTGAGCGATCTTACGGACTGACAAAAGGACTGACGGAAATGACCTGGACTGACACTGGCACAAGGATGGATCCTACGTGAACGACACGCTGGACTGGAGCGGCATCATGCTGGATTGGCGCTGCGACACGCTGGACTAGCTCGCCCCGACCACAGTCGGTTGCGGTAAGGTACCCACAACAGACCCATTATTTGACAGACTACTTACGAACAGAAAAGACCCTCTATGCTCATCCCGGTTGCGGGAGAGTTATTCGACTAAGCTACTCTACGGGTTCTCTCGGTTGCGAGAGTTATTGATGAAAAGTGAACAGTACCTACTCCTGGTAGGGTTTCAGGTGTGCGCCATTCACCCATCCGGGAAGAACTGTGCCGTCCAGCTGTGCCAACCGAACGGCGCCTGAGTCGCGGATCTCGATGACAAAGTACGGTCCCAGCCAGTGCATCTGGAGCTTACCTGGAAACTTCTGGAACTGGCTGTCGTACAAAAGAACTTTGCTGCCAACTTGGAAGGCCTTAGTTTTGATGTGGCGGTCGTGCCACGCTTTTTGTCTGGCCTTTTGAACCTTCTGGTGGAATTCCTCGAGGAATCGGGCCTCATCCAGCTCCTGTAGCTCCTGGAGGCGTTCCCGAAGTGATGCCTCTTCTGAGAATTGAAGGGACGTTGCGATTAAAATACTGGGTACCGTGAACTCGGCAGGAATCACAGCTTCCCAGCCATACACCGACTGGAATGGTGTCTGGTTGGTCAAACGTTTCACTGTGGTCCGATAGGCCCATAATGCCGCTGGGAGGCGCTCGTCCCAATCGTCGCGCTGAGCATTGAAAATTTTAGTCAAGCCCTTTTCAAGAATCTTGTTGAATGCTTCCACCGTACCATTAGCCTGCGGATGATATGGGCTGCTTTTATGATGCTGAATCATAAAAGTGTCCAGTAGTGATTTGACCGTGGCATTAATGAAATGCGTACCCTGATCGCTGGTCAAACTCCATGGGCAGCCAAAGCGGCTGATGATATGTTCAAAAATGAACCGGGCAGCGGTCTCTGCTGAGCAGTCACGTACCGCTACTGCCTCAGCCCACCGTGTGAGGTAATCCGTTGCGGTAATGATGTACCGGGCTTTGGAATGTCGAGCGATGGGTGCGATGGGGCCTACGAAATCAACAACCCACTTCTCAAATGGCCGCAACAAATGCACTGGGTGTAGCGGAAGCTCGTCCTGGTGCGAAGGCCTTCCCGTCCGCTGGCAAACATCGCAACACTTCACATAGGCTTTACAGTCAGCATGTACCGTTGGCCACCATAGGCCAGCCTGGAGCACCTTTCTGGCGGTGGGTTTCGCACCCACATGCCCTCCTGCAACACCACTGTGACATTCCCACATCACTGCTTCCCGTTCATGGTCGAGAACACACTTGCGCAGCACCTCATCAAGCCCCAGTTTGTACAGCTGCCCCGCGATCAATTGGTAGTCGGCCACCCGAACAACAAGGTGGAGTTTCTGAAGCGGGGGGTAATCCTCAGGGCACTGTCCTGTGGTCAGATACGTGGCAATGTCAGCCAGGTAATCTGGTACTGCTTCAACTCGGAAGAGGTCAGCATCCGGAAGCTGATCGTCCAATGGGCCTTCATTCTCTCTCGTCTCCAACCTGGATAAGTGATCGGGACCAACATTCAACCTGCCAGGCTTAACAATCACCTCAAACGTGAACTCCTGAAAAAGTAGAAGCCATCGACAGATTCTTCCTTCCAACACAGGCTTATTTACCAGATATTTCAATGCAGAATGGTCCGTGAAAAATGTAAATTTTCCGCCCAGAAGATAGTGGCGGAACTTCTGGAGAGAGTACACCATCGCCAATGCCTCCCGCTCGGTCGTGGTGTAATTATTTTCCGCATTTGATAACCGTCGGCTGGCGAAGTATACGGGGTGGTCAACTGTCGTTTCCCCGGGTTGCGCCAATACAGCTCCAAGTGCAATTCCGGACGCATCAATATGCACATGGAACTGCTTATCCCAGTCGGGATGAACCAGTATGGGTGCCGTCACCAACTTCTCCTTCAATGTGTCAAGTGCCTTCCTGCATTCCACCGTCCACTCAAATGCTTCTGCCTTTCGCAACAGTTTCTCCAGAGGGGTCGTAATCCTGGCGTAGTTGCGAATAAACCGTCTGTAATATCCTGTGTGCCCGAGCAGTGCCCGCAACTGCTTCACTGTCTCGGGGGCCTCCATGTGGACGATGACCGCGACCTTGGCAGGATCAACGCAGACCCCTTGCTTGCATACCACGTGGCCCAAGAGTGTGCCGAATGGAACTGCAAAAATACATTTCTTCAAGTTCAAGGAAATCTGCAACTGGCGACACCGGTCAAACATAACCCGCAACAGAGAGGCGTGTTTCTTCAACAGACTGTTGACAGTCCAGTCATCCATGTAGACCTCCAGGAAATTGTGAATGTACTCCCGGAAAGCAGCAATGACAATCTGGGAAAACACAGCCGGTGCGTTCTTCAGACCAAACGGCATAACGTGGTATGCGAATGATCCCCACTCAGTGGTGAATGTCGTCTTTGCTTTGTCTTCCTCGGCGATGCGCACCTGATGGTAGCCCGAAAACCCATCGGTGAAGGAATAAGCTTCATTTCCCGCAACATGGTCTAGAACTTCATCACTGAAGGGAGTGGGAAACAGGTCGTGGATACAAGCATTATTCAAGCTCCGGTAGTCTACACAGACCCGGATCTCCGCTTTGTCCTTCTTGTTCTGGATGAAAATCGGACTCACTCGTTCCGCTTCTTCTACTGGAAAGATGAGACCTGCAGCCAGCATCTTGTCAATCTCCATCTTGACCTTCTCTTTGATACGTGGATTCAACCAGTAGGGTCGGTGCTTCACCGGCCTGGCCCCCGGTTTCAGTGTGATGCGCATTTCGCCCAGATCCCCCTTGATCCCCTTCAGGTCCGCAACTGATGACGGGAACAAGTCTTCGTATTCCCGGAGGAGGCTGAAAATTTCTTTTGTCGTCTCCTTGTCCCAGTAATCTCCCACCGTTGCTAGCTTAGGTTTCTCCTCCGTTCCAATGTTCAGTTTCTTTGTCTTTAGCGGCTGTAAATGGACTCCTTCAGTCGTCGGTTCTTCACTGATGCTCCGCTCTCCTTCCTTTTCGTTGAAATAGAGATGCCTGAGGTCCTCCAAGCTATCGTCCTCCGGATCGCCATCAATCCGGTGACAGACCAACTCGCGCCTGACCTCAGGTCGTGACACAGCCGGGCCCTTATCGAGCTTAGGCTGGCGGAAAAACAAGACCTCCTTGATTGCTTGTAGGGCCTGAGACTCCTGCGCCGTCTCCCCTGCGAACGAGAAGCTCAAAACGAAATTGTCCGCAACTGCCGGCCAGGAGCGGGTTTTTCGTTTCCTCTCTTCCTCCAGGTACCAGGCCTGGGGAATGGTGCCTAGGGAATGGATGAATCTGTGGACCCACAGCTCCTCAGGGTACCGGGTGCTACGCCACTGTTCTTCGCAGGCCCGCAAATGGTGTCACGAGTCTGAATTCCCATGATACTTAAGCGTACTGGCGGGTCCTTCATCCTCTTTAAAGCGTGCCCGCAGAACATCCACCACACACTCCCATCGCAACAGAGTGTTGCGGTGATTTTTCCACCATCGTGCCGACGTTGACTGCAAGGCCACATCCAAAAGGGCCATCCGTCTTTCAGCTGGGACCCGATCTTCCACCTTGGCAATAAAAGTGTTGACTGCTTGCATGTTTGACAACGTGGGATATCCACGGATCTCAGTCCCTACCCACCGGACCTGAGCGATGGAGGCACATCTCCGCGTGGTGGTCTCGTATCCCCCTTGCTGCCAGTCTTCCCAAGTGAGTTCGGATCCGAGCTCCGAGCTCTGTACACTCTGCCAACTGACAGAGCCAGTTGCGGTCGGGTTAATATAATCGTCCCACTTCCCTGCAGTCATCTTATAGAGATGGTCCATTATCTGAGCATCCTCCCGATTGTCCACTGTTTCTGTATATTGCGGGCCCTGATACGGGTCGAGAGGCTGGGTGACCCGTACCTCCCCATCCTCAAAGATCATCAGCTCCTTCTTGAGGTCGATGATGGCGTAATTCTCAAAAGCCCAATCAATGCCGAGTAAGGCCGGATAGGGATCCTTGTCGCCCATGATATCAATAACCTCAAAATCGGTGTATGTCTTCACCCCCGCAACGTCGACCTCGACTCCCTCGAGTCGGCCGATTGGAAAAATGCAGTACTGGTTTGCCATCCTGAGTTGGATTGGCGAGTGGGCTAGCCGTGGCCTTCCAAGAGCCTCCCACGTCTTTCATGGCAGTATATTGACGTCGGACCCCAAGTCCAACATGGTGTCACTGATTTGGAACCCTGCGACCTGCGTGTTAAGCTGGAATTCTTTGCCTGTTCGTTGCTTGTTCCGCTTGACACGTTGCACATATTGAGGGCTAGCGTCCGCCGGATCTCTGGGTTCTGTGCGCCCCTGCAGCGCTCCGTCCAAAGCATGCTTGAGCTGCTGCCGCAGCGCAGCGTTATCAACAATCCTGAGGAACAGCCGGAGCCAATCCTCGACCACAGTACCCGCAACGTTCTGCACACCGGATTCTGGCAGCATGGGCTCCTCTAACCCTCCCTCGTTCCGCAACTGGGCGAAGGCCTCAACCGCCTCCTGGAAATACTTCTTCTAGACTTCGGGCCTGATCAACTTCTTTGGAGAGGCCGACTGAACCACCCACGCTGGCTCCTTCTCGTGGGCATCCTCGCCAGTCTTCTTTCCGCCCCTCATTATTATCGTGACGTTCTGCATGTCGGGGGTCGGGGCGCTGCGCGGTTCCGAGTTTATCAGGTCGCTCCCCTCTGCGTCACCCGTTCTTCCCACTTCTTGATGAGATCCGGACAGTCTTCTGTAGCATGGGCATTGACCCGGCACTGGGAACACCAGGGTCGTCGCGGAAGGGGACATTCTCGAGCCACATGACCCTCCTGGTCACAGTTGTAGCATTTTACCGGACCGCGTCCACCTGTGCGGCCTCCCCGCATGCCTCCTCCTCTTCCTCTTGGAGCCTCGTTCACCCTGTAGGAGGGACGGTCCAGTCGGTCCGCAAGTGTGTCGAGAGCCCTGCACTGCTCAGTATTGTGAGTCGTGGACACACAAAATTCGCAGTATACATTGTTCGGGACCATGGAGTACTTCTGTAATATCGGGCACATCCGAGGAGGATGCCCCATCGTCCGGAAAATCTCACAGTACTCCGTGGTGGAGGGCCCCGGTTGCGGTGGGAACCCCGCAAAGGTCTGCTGCGGCTGGTAGAATCCTTGCGGGTTCATCCCCACACCACCCCCCGGTGGTGGGCCCCCCTGGATTGCTGCGACCGAGGGTCCTGCTCCTGTGTCGCGCAACCGAGGACATTCGGTTGCGACGTGGCCCTCGACCAGACAATGTGTACACCAAACGTTCGGTCGCGCTGGTCTCACCGGCTGAAGTTCCTTGAGCTTTTCGGTCAAGCTGGCGATCTGGTGTTGCAACCCTACCAAAGAAGGGTCTTGCGGGGCCACCCCCCCCCCCGATATTCCTGGGGGTAGCCCGCCATGGCTTCAATCTTCATGGCCTACTCCAAAGTGTCCTGCAGATTATCAATATTCTGCTGAGTGATAGGGGTTCGTGTCAAGGGTAGCAGAGCCTTGATGAACCAGTCTCTCTGGTGGTTTGGATCGATCGGGTAGCTGAGTTTCCTGATCGCATCCTTGAATCGCCGCATCAACTCCCACGCGGTCTCACCTTCCTTCTGCTTAATTTCCCACAGCTCGGACAGGCCCTGCTGGTCTGTCTGGGGAAGCTTGAATTCGCGGAAAAAATCCCGCTTCACGTCCGCAATTACAGGGTTAGGGTGCGCCTCGGACCACTTGATGAACCAACGCAGAGCTCTCTCTCTGAGCGTGGTTTGGAATTCTATTAACTTCCCTGCATCCGGCGTCTGTCGAGCCCTCCAGATGGCTTCGCACAGATACCAGTGTTGTTCTACATCGTCATTGCCTCGGCCAGAGAACTCTGGGTACCGGGTGAAAGATCCAGCCATGTGTACTTGCGAGGAATTAACCAGGATAAAACCTCCCGGTCCTGGTTGCGTAACGGTCCCTCTAGGGAAAATACTACTACTATTAACGCTGCTGTTACTGGCCGTTACCGACGTTGCTGAACTACTGTATGACTGACTTAATGCTTGTAATTGAATAAAAATATTTCTTAAAGGTTGATAAAGTACCAGGGGAAGGTCAGGATCCTGGCCATGCGAAAGGTGAGAAGTAGGGCTGCCTGGAGGGGTGGGTGCCGTCTGATCTTGGAACATCTGCCTCATCACGCCGTGCCATTCGTCATCGGAACTTTCTTCGGGCTGCATCCTTCCATTACCTTCGTTAGTCACGATCTCGCTTTCTCGCGTCGCTGGGCTCCCATGCACCCACTGCACTTTCACTGCTGTCCCGTCTTCTTTCCGGGTATCCAAACCCATAACTCCCGTTCTCTGAGGCGCCTCCTTCTGATTTTTCCTCTCGATCTCTCTTCTCTTCAAGTCTCGCATTACCCTTCTTCGCCACCTATCGGCGATCTGTGCCCGCCGATGTGCACGTAGCTCCCGCAACTTGCATGCGGCCTCAGCATCCATTCCCCGCTCCCCACTTTCACAGTCTACACCCCATCGGTCCCCTCAACCCTTCCCCCAGTACGGGTGGTTTACGCTTCCATCCCCTCTTTGTGGAATTCAATCAACCCTTCGTCCACCATCAGGGCTTTGATCCACAGCGGAATCTCCTTCAACAGCTTCCCCCTCAGACCTGAGTGACAAACAGCCTCGGCCTTCGAGAAGGACTGGTAGCACTCGGCAGAAAACTCCACAGCGTACCCTTCCAATGTGGTCCTTACCCAGAAGTCCACTGCGCGGGTTAGTTCAGTATCTACCCGATGCAGTGCCACGAGGTCGTCGTGCGTCCACCTGCGGTTTATCTTCCGCAAGCCTTCTTGGGGCAGCGTCGCTCGTAACCTCCGCAACCAATTGTAAAGGTCTGTAGGGAACCTTCCCCAGAAAATTTCGTACGTATCACTGGCTGAATCAGAGAAAAGAACAAGCTCCTTGATCGCCGCCTCCTTTTTCTTGGTCAGCTTTGCTTGCTGAGCAATGAACTGGTCCAGATGATCATCCCACCATTGCCGTATTGCTCCTTCAAAAATCCTCGATACCATGATCTAGATCCCCTCAGAACATGCAGGTCCCGGCAACGGAACCATTTGTTGGCGAGAAGTCAGGTCTCGCGGACAAGACCCAGGTTCAAGAGTAGTGGCCAACAAAGGGGTCCGGTGTAGTCTAGGAACACGCCGACATCTTCACCCTGCTCAAGAGAGCAGTGCGTCTCATCCGAGGCGTGCCGCAACCACATGCAAAAGGGGATGAGATCAAGGGCAAGGAACAAACCCGCAACTAAAGAAAGATGGTTCATCCATTCATATACAAAGTTATATGCGCAAGATCACTTAATAAGCATTCAGACATTCATAAATAAAATTTTAAACCAACATAATTGCATTACATGCACATGAACAACTTATTGAGACAGCAACCTTCCATTGTATTAATCTCTTGGCCCAATACATGATTACATGGCAATCTTCCCGTTAGCTCACAAAGCTGATACAGATGAGTCTCAGAACAGAAAGGTAGAATAGAGAAGATAAGAACCCATACGAAGCACATGCATGAATCCTCTGCAGCTGCTCTGCGCGTCCTTCCTTGTCTCTGGCCTCGTGACTTCTTCAGTACACATTCAACTCTCAGCACTCAACAACCTCCTCTTTTCAGCCGGGTGACTGTTATTTATTCACCCGCTCTTCGCGACTAGCAGTTCCTCTGTGTCTTCACTTCGGCTTCTCCCAGCTTCTCTTCTGATGTCTACGTGTTTCACTTCCTGTCTTCTGCTGTGTTTTCTTCATCTGCACTTGTCTCTGTTTTATCTCCAGCTATCAAGTGCTTTCGCGCCGCCTTGGTAGCTCCGCAACTCCTGGTAGTTGCGGCGCGGTCGCGGTGGCCATGTGTATTTATTCCGCAACTCAAAAAGGGTCAAAACTCAAAATGTCTTGGCCAAGATTTCAAAACTAATAAAAAACAAGGGCCCTAACAATAGCAAAAAAAAATCCCTAAAAAACACTGATGTAATTGTACCCCATGTAGACACATCCTCAGATATGCTTTCACAGTACCAAGAATATGGCCTTGGCCAGTTCAAGCCATCGTCCATTCTAGTATCATTCCTGGGAGATCCCCCCATTATACCTGACTCATCACCTGATGTTACAGGAGTTCTGGTGTCCATGATGTCCACATCAAGCATTGAAGCTAGTCAGGACATTGACACAAGCAGTAATGACATTGAGTTTGTGGCCACGACAACCTCTCTATCCTACACCGCTTCCTAAACCCCTTTCCTCTACCCCCCTAGCTGGTTTCGTCTCCCAAAAGGTTTTGGAAAAAGTGGTGTTACCAGACATATCATTTGCTATACCAGTTTGGTATCTCATCCCCCCTTCAGGGAGAGGAGCCACACACATCACCACCACAGGGTTAAAACCCCTCAGTCCCGAGGAGGACCCACCCACTCAAGAAACGGTTGAAACCATCCCTGCAAAGGAAATTCCCATTGTAAAACCAATGGTTGCGGCTAAGAAAACCAAGAAGAGAGGGAAGAAGATGGAGACTCCTGCCATACAAAGGGAATCACCAGTTTGCGTTATATGTGACGTAATAGGTCACCCTACCCATATATGCCCAGAGTTGGATGATTTAAAACTGCTCCTCGGCTCTAAGGGAGACATCACGATGCCTCATTCCCGAAAAAGGAACCTACCACCAAAGGTAAAGGAAAAGCATTGCGTACCAATCATGCATGCGCTATCCGCAACAATTTTGGGCACTATACTCATCATTGCCCAGAGATCCTGCAATATAGTGATGCCCTTTACGCCATCGAGCGATCCTATCAAGAGGATCCCTCCAACCAGTCTACGGGAGATGAACATCGTGTCATCCTGTACCTACAGGAGAAATGACGATCACCTAAAAGGCTCCTCGCCAAACCCCCTACCCTAATCGAAAGATGTGTACTTTGTGATGAGCTTGATCATTTCATCATTGATTTCCCAACGTTGGAAATGTTCCAACAATCGTATCCGGTCCATATAGTATATCGCGTCGACATGGACGTCCAGTATTCATGCCAAATATGCGGAGACAACCATCGACAGTTGGTCATTGTCACTACATACCGATATTTGGCACAACACTAGCCTGTATACGATCAACCATAGTCCGCCCCTCCCAAGAAGATGACATGGACTTAGAATCCATAAATAGTTTGACAACCCAAGAGGATGCGATGAGAAAATCCATCATGTTCTTGTCAGATGAAAAGTGACCATTCAGGGAGCCCCCAGTTAACCCCACCCACTCTCTACAAAGAATTCCAACATGCACATTATGCAAAACGCTCAATCATGTGGTTGCCACTTGCCCTGATTTAGCAACGTTACGACACTGGTTCCCTACCAGACCACAAACTAAGCACGAAGACACCCCCATATCTAGGCTATGATCCCTAGTATGTTGGGAAAATCACTATGAACAACACTATACCTATATCCCACACATACGTCCTACCATCGATATGATTCATACATTAAATAAGAAACCAGACGTTGAACTCAAGTGATTTAAAAAGTACATCACCCCTAGGCCAACGATCCCACACCCACATGGGTGTGATGGGAAATCTAGGACAACACACCAATAAAGCATGACCTAGGCCAAACCTAGGATAACATGCAGACTATGCGGCCTGAATGACCACTGAGTCAATCAGTGTAGAGAAATAAAACCCCTCGCAAGAAATTTTCACACAGTCTCTTCACTCAATCAGAGACTTCTCTCTAACCAAGAGAAGATCACGCGTACCTATTTTCATATTTTCTCACACTTTCACCATACAATTAAATGTGAGCATCTCCCCAAGATAAGAGCGGCAAGAGCAGCGTTGACTCTACACTCCCCCACAGATCTAGATGCACCTAAGCCAACAACACAGAAATAGAAACAGAAGACCTCATCTTCTACAAAATATCCTTTCCAAGCGTCCACATCAAGGACGACAAGTAGTTTTGGTTCCCACACAATCTACTCCATTGGCACAATGGTAACATGCACCATCTACACTGGAAAAAACCATGAACCGGAGGCATTCCTGCTAATGGAAACATTCAGGCACCTCTGCAATAGGCACAATTTCCACCCACAGGAGATTGACCATCCTAAAGGGGAACCCAATTGTGTGCTTACGCAAACTCCCATCACGGAGATTCTTCCCCCACTGAATGATGATGACACGATACACCACATACGATTTGTATCATCACATATCAGAAATAGGATTGCAGCAGCCCCCACATCCTAGGATTTTGACCTTATTCCTGTCGCAAAAGTTCAAGCTACCTTGCGATTTTTCATTGATTTACATGAGATCCCCAATTTTCATGCCACTATTGAACTCCTTGATGATACCCAACCTCTAGAACAGTGCCTAGTACCACTAGAGCTCATTGACGAAAGCCCACGATAGTCGCTGAAACACACCGAGGCCCACAAGAAATGGGTAAAAGCATCATTCCACTGCCACATGAACCCTCACTAATTCGATGAGGGAGAACTAGTCCTCTGTATGATGTCGCAAAAGAAGACCTAGGGCCAGGAATGTTTGAAACTTTGTGGAAAGGACCCTACATCATAAAAAATTTCCTCTATTAGGGGGCATACACCTTGACAAAACTGGACAGGACATGCCTCAACAATCCCATCAATGGCCTTTACCTCAAGAAGTTCTACCCATGAGGGCCAAGCTGGCCCTGCCCTAAAGTGAACGTACACAAACCCAACCCTCTTATATTTTTTACCAAAATAATTATTACAAAATGCACTCAAAGTGACGCCATGGATTACCAACCCGAACCTTACTTTGGATTTGCGGATGGAGCATTAAGATGGTCTCAAAGTCTAGTAGCAACTGCCTAGGTCATCTATCACCCTGACCAATCACCACTCTACACAAACGGTGTGTGCATGGGTTCAACAACAAACAATCAGGCAGAATATGACGCCGTCATCGGACTTATGTGTGATGCCCTCCATCTAGGCATACACCAAACACATGTCTACCTCGATTCCCAGTTAGTAGTGTCACAATTTAAACCAAAAATTTTAGACAAGAGATTCACATATATTTAGAAAATATTTTCATGCAAAAAGATTAAGCAGACAATTTGACTATATTACATGTACACATGTACCAAGGAGTCAAAACCAAATAGTTGACCGCATAGCTAACAATATTCTAAACTGGAATGCATCTCGGATAAACTATCATACATAAAAAACCAAAAACTTAGATATTCATCAATATAACATCATCCATAAACAGAAATAAGGGGCACAACATGTCGAGCCACAAAAAATATCTCTTATATATATATATATATATCATGGTGTATATGTCTGAGTACAAAAATAGTGTTGTTGACCCATCGACTAGCCCAAAGATACACAAAAAGTCATCAAAAATAGGGGAAGCATCCTCATAATGGGTGCTTTCCCCATGTACAAGTATACTCTAGGGCGGTGCCCCCTCAAGAGGGGCACCTGGACCCACAACTGCTCCTGGTACCACCACTAGAGCCGCCGTCAAAACTGAGACTGCCACTCGACGTAAAATAGGCCGATCGTCCCTCTCTTGGGCCATTATCGTCTCTAACCAGCCCTCCTCGAGGTTATCCAAAAAACCTCAAGAAGGCATCCCCTGGGTCAAGCAGTTCACTCAACCCCAGGCATCCTCTAGAACTGACACCCAAGTAGTCAGATTAGCATTGTGAGCCTCTGCTGCATCAGCGCGTGCTGCCTCTACATCAACATGATCTCGCTTGGCTACAACCTCAGCAATAGCCGAGCTGCTGCCCTCCACCAAAGGGCCTGTTGAAAATGCAACAAGATGATGGAGCTTAGTGAAATGAAGTCGCCTTCACTAAGTGGGCCCGCAGGCTATTTTTGGCGCAAAGTCTATTTTTAGACTATGTCTATTTTTAGACATATGGAGCATGGTCTAGGAGTTGGAGTATGCTATTCTTGGATGATTGGTCGAGTTGGTAAAAATAGATGGACCTCTATTTTTAGACATACAGGTCGAAGTCTATTTTTAGACTACCTGTCTAAAAATAGGTCAGTCAAATATTATTAGCCCTTAATAATATTTGGACTCTAAACTTCAGTTTATTCTCTTACAACACTTCAGTTGGAGCTACGGATGTGGCCCATGCATCTGACAGAAGGAATTACGCTATTCCTTGGGGTTTGGTGAGCTCATTCATGGTTGACTTCAGTTAGGACTTCAGTGGTAGAGTTTGGTGGAGTTGATGAGACAGTTGGTGGAGTTGTGTTCGGTTTAACTTAGTTGAACTAGTTGTGATTAGTTTAACTAGCTAATCAACTAGTGATGAGTGGAGTGAATTAAATAATATTTAATTCACTAATTATTAACTCATTATTCAACTCAAGAACACATCAGTTCACTAAAGTGCATGGAAATTTCAGTGGAGACCAGTGGAAGAGGTAGATGAAAGGGTGAGTTTGCTATTAGTTGCGACAACAGTTGTGCATGAGATTTGCACAAGCATTGGAGGAGATTACCAATGATGATTGTGCAGTTGGAGCCAGTGAGATTTGAACTTGAATCTCTCATTAGATCAGCCTTGATTGCGCAATAGAGGTAGGCAATTAGTGGATGAGTTTTGAACCTGTGACTTGTTCAAAACTGAGCTATTTTGTGTGTAACTTTCGGAGACAGTACTGAGTACTTGTGAGGAGTATTGTACTGAGATTGTTACATGTTTCTCTTCCATTATAATATACAAATAGCTGGGGGTTTTCAGCTATAATATTTCCCCATTACATATTGTGTTTATGTGCACATGTGACTGTTTCTATTTCCGCAAATTGATGATTGATTGTAGAAGAGGTTATGTGTTATACATGAATTCGAATTAATGTATGATCAGGATAATCTCAGTGGATAAATCTTCATTATTCAACAAATTTCTACATGGTATCATAGCGAATTGATCATCGGGATCTATTGCATTGATTACAATTTTATTTCGGTAGACAGAGTCTGTAATGGGCCAGGTAGCTTCTGGATCCATCCTTTCTCTGAAAGGTGATATATCCAGTAAATGCCCTTACAGTCGATCTCTGTGCTAGAAATAATTTGTTCTCACAGATCCAGAAGCAGTTGAGTTTTTGAGTTTGGAATTCGAATTTTGCAGCAGTTTGTTTTCTTGGTGCCGAAGTTGAAAATGTCTTTCAACGGTTTGCGACTCGAATATGCTCTTGAAGGCAGTTCGAATTATGTTGCATGGAAAGATCGGATGGAGGCAGTATTAGAAGATAATGGGCTGAAGGAGTTCATAGATATGGATGTCCAAAAGCCTACTGATCCTGCTGAAGTTGAGGCTTGGCAAAAGAAGATGGCGAAATGTCGAAGGATTCTGTTGGAGGGCGTGAAGGATCACATTGTATCTAGCCTGCATGGAAAAGCTTCTCCATATTTGATGTGGAAAGCGTTGACAGATCTATTCCAGAGTAAGAGCGACCAAAGGAAGCTGGCGCTCAAGGATAAGCTTAGAAACATTAAGATGGAGAAAGGCGACAGTATCGCCAAGTACCTCACGAAGTTCACTCAATGCAGAGATGAGCTGGGAAGTGTGGGGGTGACTGTCGAAGAAGAGGATATGGTAGACCTGGCTCTCCTTGGTCTTCCGAAGGCTTGGCATTCCTATCAGGACTCTGTCAATGGTTGGGAGAAGTTGCCGAGATGGGAGCGACTTTGGGCGGATCTTATGCAAGAGGAGATAAGGAGGACTACCAGGGACGGATCTTCATCAAAGGTATCTGATGAAGAAAATTGCGCTTTGGCTGCCAAAGCAAAGAAGGGGAAGAGCAAGAAGGCTTCTCAGTCTAGTGCGAAAGGCAAGAAGCAAGACATGTCCAAGGTGAAGTGTTTTCACTGTCACCAGCACGGACACTATGCCACAAATTGTCCACAGAAGAAGAAAAATAAGAAGGTTGCTGGATCTGCAGCGGGAGAGGCATTGGCCTCCCAGTTTGAACTGGATTTTTCATTGATCGCATGCTTGGTCTCAAGTGTGATGGGATCAGTATGGTTCTTGGACAGTGGTGCGTCATTTCACATGACAGGAGATCGGGATATGTTTTCAGATCTGGAGGAAAAATATCTTGGAGTGCACATCGAGATGGGCGATGATGGTAGATACGGTGCGACCGGTATCGGTACCATTTCCTTTGAGAGGGAGTCTGGTAAACCCTTCGTATTGAAGGAAGTATTGCATGTTCCAGGATTGATGAAGAATCTGATCTCTGTGGCGATGTTGGAAGACAAGGGGTATGATGTGGTCTTCAGCGAAGGAAAAGCTTTCTTGCGCAGTAAGACAACTGGAGAGACCCGGAAGATAGGGGTTCGAGTCAAGAACCTTTATCAGTTGCAAGTAGATGGCTGCGCAACAATGGCATGCAAGGCGGGAGAAGTGGTGAGCCGGGATGATGAGGGCGAACTGTGGCACAGGAGATTGGGCCACCTTCACCATGGAGCTTTGAAGATCCTGTAGCAGATTTCTACTGGGCTTCCTAAGGGCACCCTTGCGCAGTCAGATCAGTGCAAGGGGTGTACTTTAGGGAAGTTTGTGAAAGCCACCTTTCACGAGAAGGATAGTCGCGCCACGACGATCCTTGAGAGAGTTCACACAGACGTGTGTGGTCCTTTCTCAATAGCTTCGACAGCAAAGCACAAGTACTATGTGATCTTTGTTGATGATTTCTCTCGGAAGTGCTGGATCTTCTTCATGCAGAAGAAGAGCGAGACATATTCAAAGTTCTGTGAATTCAAGGTGCTGGTTGAGAAGGAATCGGGGAAGCATGTGAAGGCTCTTAGGAGCGACAATGGTGGTGAATTCATATCGGTTGAATTTAAGGACTTTTGCAGTGCAGAAGGGATTCGGAGAGAGCTCATCGCACCCCATAACCCACAACAGAACGGGGTGGCTGAGCGAAAGAACAGAACGATCGTGGGTGCTACACGGGCGATGTTGCATGATCAGGGCCTACCCCTTCACTTGTGGGCTGAGGCATGCAATACAATAGTGTATGTGCAGAACCGTTGTCCTCACAAGATTCTTGGCATGACTACACCCGAGGAGGCGTTTTCTGGCAAGAGGCCTGATATTTCTCATCTGAGAATTTTTGGCTCACCTGTCTACATGCATGTGATGAAGGACGCCAGAAAGAAGCTGATCCGACCGCAGAGGTTGGAATATTTGTGGGGTACACTGATACACCTCACAACTATCGGGTGTATTTGCCAGACAGTCGCAAGACTGTTGTGCGACGGGATATTAAATTTCAGGAGGAGAAAGCCATGTAGTGTTCGCTTGAGAGGGAGCCACACTTGCATGCAGATGCGGAGCTGTTAGTTTTTAAGGAGGAGCTTCCGGATGTGGATCAGCCACAAGAGGAAGTTCATGCAGTGGAAGAAACCACTTATGCAGCGCCAACCATCAGAGGGCGCAAGCGCACTACAGAAGCTGAGCGACTGGCTCAAGATGCAGAGAAGGTTGTAGGAACACCTACAGCACAGCGCAGACAAAGACAGTCACCGGATCGGTACACTGGATACATGGCTCTTATGAGTCAATGTGTCGTGACGGAGCCATCCTCTTTTGAGGAAGCTGTGGAGGAACCCGCATGGGTAGATGCCATGATCGAAGAATATGATTTGATCGTCAGAAACAGTGCATGGGAGATTGTCCCAAGACCGGAGGGGAAATCAGTGGTGGGTTCGCGATGGATCTACAAAGTGAAGTAGGCGGTGGACGGGTGTGTGGAGAAGTACAAGGCGAGATTTGTCGCTCGTGGCTTCTCACAGATCGAGGGGATCGATTATGAGGAGACCTTTGCACCTGTCGCAAGGTACTCTTCCATATAGACGATCCTAGCTCTCTCAGCGCAGATGGGATGGCACATCCATTAGATGGATGTGAAGACTGCGTTCTTCAACGGAGTCATTGAGGAGGAGGTGTACATAGAGCAGCCTAAAGGTTTCGAGATCTTCAGCAGTGAGTTGCATGTTTGCCGACTCAAGAGAGCACTATACGGGCTGAAGCAAGCACCTCGTGCTTGGTACACACGGATAGACAGTTATTTCACCAGACTTGGATTCTCCAAGAGTGAGGCGGATCCTAACCTGTACCAGATTGTGGTGGAGGGGAAGTTGCTGATCATTGTACTATATGTAGATGATCTTATTTTGACGGGTGATGAGCTGTTGATACTTTCATGCAAGGAGGAACTTGCTAGAGAGTTTGAGATGAAGGACTTGGGCCTCCTTCATTATTTCCTGGGATTGGAGATTTGGCAGCGCAGTGGAGGACTGTTTGTTTCTTAGGGTAAGTATTCCCGGGAGATTCTGGAGAGGTTAAACATGCATGGCTGCAAGCTTGTTGACACTCCTCTTCCTGGTGGTTGGAGGAAGGAGGATGCTACTTCAGCGGAGGTAGTGGATGCAACTGTCTATCGATAGTTGGTGGGGTCACTTATGTATCTGGCCAATACACGACCTGATATATGCTATGTTGTTAACCAGCTTTCGCAAGCTATGGTTAAGCCTACCAAGCTCTTCTGGAAGGCAGGAAAGCATGTATTGCGTTATCTTAGTGGCACATCGGGATATGGTCTATGGTACAGACAAGAGGATGGAGCGAAGCTTTCCGGCTCCACTGATGCAGATTGGGCAGGGAGCCCAACGGATTGTAAGAGCACATCTGGAGGTATTTTCAGCATCGGGTCGACAGCAGTTTCCTGGTACAGAAGGAAACAGAGATCCGTGGCACTCAGTTCAGCAGAGGCCGAGTACATGGCAGCAAGCTTGGCTGCATGCGAGGCTATTTGGATGAGGAAGATCCTCGTTGGATTGTTCGGGTTGCACTTGGAGCCTACTGTGATTTATTGTGATAACCAAAGCTGCATCAAGCTCTCGGCTAATCCAGGATTTCATGATAGATCCAAACACATTGACATCAGGTACCATCATATCAGAGATTGTGTTCAGCGGAGAATCATGTTACTTTCATATGTTCCCACGGAGGATCAGGATGCTGACATCTTGACGAAGGCGCTCACCAGGAGCAAGTTCGAATTCCACGGAGGCAGGATAGGGGTTGCAGATAATCCATATCTTGTTGAGAGGGAGTGTTGAAAATGCAACAAGATGATGGAGCTTAGTGAAATGAAGTCGCCTTCACTAAGTGGGCCCGCAGGCTATTTTTGGCGCAAAGTCTATTTTTAGACTATGTCTATTTTTGGACATATGGAGCATGGTCTAGGAGTTGCAGTATGCTATTCTTGGATGATTGGTCGAGTTGGTAAAAATAGACGGACCTCTATTTTTAGACATATAGGTCAAAGTCTATTTTTAGACTGCCTGTCTAAAAATAGGTCAGTCAAATATTATTAGCCCTTAATAATATTTGGACTCTAAACTTCAGTTTATTCTCTTACAGCACTTTAGTTGGAGCTACGGATGTGGCTCATGCATCTGACAGAAGGAATTACGCTATTCCTTGGGGTTTGGTGAGCTCATGCATGGTTGACTTCAGTTAGGACTTTAGTGGCAGAGTTTGGTGGAGTTGATGAGACAGTTGGTGGAGTTGTGTTCGGTTTAACTTAGTTGAACTAGTTGTGATTAGTTTAACTAGCTAATCAGCTAGTAATGAGTGGAGTGAATTAAATATTATTTAATTCACTAATTATTAACTCATTATTCAACTCAAGAACACATCAGTTCACTACAGTGCATGGACAGTTTAGTGGAGACCAGTGGAAGAGGTAGATGAAAGGGTGAGTTTGCTATTAGTTGCGACAGCAGTTGTGCATGAGATTTGCACAAGCATTGGAGGATATTTCCAATGATGATTGCGCAGTTGGAGCCAGTGAGATTCGAACTTGGATCTCTCATTAGACCAGCCTTGATTGCGCAATAGAGGCAGGCAATTAGTGGATGAGTTTTGAACTTGTGACTTGTTCAAAACTGAGCTAGTTTGTGTGTAACTTTTGGAGACAGTACTGAGTACTTGTGAGGAGTATTGTACTGAGATTGTTACATGTTCTCTTCCATTATAATATACAAAATAGCTGGGGGTTTTCAGCTATAAGCTTTCCCCATTACATATTGTGTTTATGTGCGCATGCGACTATTTCTATTTCCGCAAATTGATGATTGATTGTAGAAGAGGTTATGTGTTATACATGAATTCGAATTAATGTATGATCAGGATAATCTCAGTGGATAAATCTTCATTATTCAGCAAATTTCTATAGGGCCAACACCACCACCATGTCCTCCAGAAACATCTCCTCCCTGCCCTCCACGACCACCCCAAGGTCTCCAAAGAGGACCGTGGCCGACCAATCGAGCCATGGGGTGACCTACCTCGCCAACATCTGCAAGAGTAACCAAAACTATGTCAGTGTCACCTGTTAGCCACCTATATTTTTCCGTTATATCAGCTGGTGGCTAAATATTCTTTGCAGCCTTCAAGAAACAAATTCAGTCCTGAAGTTGTTGGTGCTTGAAGTCTGTTGGTAAAACCATAAATTGCTGATCAGATCTTCATACCTTTCCCTCTCCCAGCCTCTGATATTCCACGAAAATCCAAGTCAAATACTGCTGCATCCCTTTTCCTTTCCCTTCCCTTGCTTCCATCTTACCTTCATTTTTCAATTTCCTTTTATTCATAAGAACCCCACAAAACCATATGTTATTCCTTATCCCTTCATTACTCTCATTTCCCAAGGTTAAAAAACCCATTTTTTAACATCATCGGAATTATATTTCCTTTCGAAATTCTTTGGAAAAACCATAGAAAACACATTTTTCTATGTGTTAGGCTTAGACCCCTCAGGCTAAGTCCTCTTCCTTTTCTTCCTCCACATGCCCGAGCGCCAGGACCGACCGCTCGAGTCCTGAGGCGCTAAACCAAAATGTAATCTCCTCTCCGTCCTTTTTCCTTTAAAAACATTCGAAAACCCATCTTTTATAAGGTTTTGGCGTGAAATATTAAATCACATGTTTTATTGCCCCAAGCCCTTCTTAGCCGTCGATCTGCTCCCCAGATCCGACGGAGCGGAGCAAGCCCCACCTGGTGGACCCCTCTCCCCCGCGTCCTTTTCCATGAAACCATGGTTTTCATCCCACACCACTTTTCATCGGGTGGTGGTTTTATCCCGTCGGCCAGCGATTCCATACGCCGGCTGACACGTGTCCTCCGCCCTATTCCAAAACCGTCGCGCTATCACATCGCCCGCGCATTATCCTTCGGACCATAGCCCCGCAGCGGGATCCACCTCCACCGTCGGATTTGGGCCCTCCCATCTGACGGTTGCCAATCGCCTCATCTGCTCGACCTTTAACGAACTTGCCCACCCGTTAACTTCCCCTGGCGCATTCGAAAACCGATCTTCGCCGTCGGTCTCTGCCGAGCGACGGTTCTTATACGAAATCCCGATTCCATCGTACAGTCCCCCTTTTTTTTTTTTTTTCTCCGCTGACTTTTCAGAATTCTCTCGACCGTTGATTGCAATACGATCAACGGCTCCATTTGCTCCATTTTCCCGCACGCCCTCCAATGCAAATTTGTCCATATAACGCAAGATTTTCTCATTTTTTTGTATTTTGCAGGTTTAAGGTTCTTTCGTCGTGTTTTAGGAAAATCTGAAAGACGAGGCTGACGACTCCCGTTCTTTCGATTTATCCAGAGGATTGAATGCAGGGTGAAGAACAATGTTATCAACAAGGTTTCATGAGCCTTGATTGCCGCGCATCCCTGTAAAGCTTGAAGAATACCATCAAAATCAACGCAGAGAAAGAGTATCAGATATTGAAGACAACAATGAACCAGAGCAGCATATTATCGGACAGATTGGCGGGGATTACGGCTAAGACGGTTATCAAAAGCCTAATCCCCGACTCAGAACACAGATTAAAGGAGAACCTAAAAGTGTTCATCAGAAATATTGCCTCCACCGCCATACTTTGAGGCAAATTGATTCCTCAACCACCGCAGTGCCACCTATTGCCTCAAAATGCTCAATCAGAGGCCGAATTTATTGAGCAAAATCAGATATTATGCCTCGAAACAGCCAAAGAAGTTATTTCTGCCCCAGATTTAATGACAGAATGTTTGCAGAGTAACCCTAATAGTACGCAGAGCCTCAAAGGTCAACAAAAGGTCCTTCCGAGCTTACTTCATAAGTATAAACACATTAATGCAGTGGAACACCTATATGATTTCTTCATCGAGCCTCCAAGGGCCAGGAAGACATTAATTCTGCATTAATTGTATTTAAGATCTTTTTATCAGATCTGACCTCCTCATCCTTCTATAAATACTTCAATAGAAGATGAGTGAGGGGTTGGATTGTTTTGGTTGTCAATGTAAATTGCTGAAGCATTGTAATGTAATTGAGTCGGAAAACTCTTGACTGTAAATAGTGGTTTCATAGGCTCTTGGAGCTCTGCTTGTAACAGATAGGTTAGGTTGTGAAGAGAGATGGATTAAAACACTGGATCTGAATATTGTAACTAGTTTGAAGCATCAATACAAGCTGATTTATGGGATCCTGGTCTATGTTGATGGTGATGTTATTCTCACTGTGAACTTGTCATTTTATTTTTGTTTTCAATTTGTTTCATTTTCCACTGTAAAGAACAGTTTAAACAGGGTTAGGACCTACTGTATATCAGTAACCTTCTCTGGCTGAGAAATCTTTATTTAAATGTTTTCTTTCAACTGTGTTATTTGAAAATGATTTAATTCAGTCTAAGTACACGGATGCTGGCGTTCCCTCATCCTTTTGTCACTGCTGAATGTTATTTTTAAATGTTACTTTCAATATATGTTGTGTGAGGATGAATTGAGGAAATCAAGGTTAGCCCTGAGTCCCTTTCTTGTTTGCTCAACTATTTGATTGTTTCCCTTAGGATGTGTTAAAAGATGACTAGTTTCGAAGTACTTATCAGATCTTAGACCATTCTGTGTGATCTTAGTGTTTCCCTTTGTTTTTTATATGTATTCTATTAGAAGTGTATCAAAGGCTGGATAGTTTCAAAGTACTTACTAGATCCTAGTTTTCTTCTATGTTTTTCTTAAGTGCTTGGTCAAAGGCTGGATAGTTTCAAAGTACTTACCAGATCCTGGGCTGCTCTTTCTTCTACATTTGTCATTTCCCTTTCTTATTGTATCACTCCATTCCATAAATCAAACTTTAAAGAGATACTTAGGCATAGATGACCTGCCCCATAGATCACTCATGAACCTGAATGTTTCAATTAAATCCTCTTATGACTCCATAGCCCAATGGATTGAAAACTTGCTATCATCTTTCTTTTTGATCAAAGCTTACTCTTTTTGCTTGCAACTTCTCACCTTTGAACCTATTTGCATATAGATCTTTCCGCCTCAGATAGCAATTATGTTCAACCATCTGAGAAAACTAAACAAAACCCTTGGCCTTCATAACTAGCCTAATATCATCACCCTAAACTTCAAAGACAATATCCATCTTTGTACATATTGGAGAGATCCCTCTCCGGATTCAGGAGGGCTAGATCCTAGAATCCCAAAGTTGGTTGAAATTATGTTAACTCTGTGATCGGACTTTGCCAATATTGCTTGTTACAGAGACCTAACATTCCTGGCGACTCCACTGGGGAACCGACTTAGAATCTTTTTCATTTAAAGATAATCATACGACATCAGAGATTCGGTTCATAGATCAATTGCCTTATTAACCAGCTAGAGCCACCAGAACCTAAAATTTCTGGTGACTCCACTGGGGACTCTTACCTAGAAACTTCATAAGATCTTGAGAGTAAAAAGCAGCCTTTTCAAGCACTACCAAGAAATGGTAATCATGATGAGACTTGTTTGAATCAGTGACAAGCTAGGACAACCCTAGGATTCTTTTAAGTTTTTATCTAACCTTGAAAAAATTGGCTAGCTTATCCATAAGGATAGACTGTCTTTGTTTCATAACCGTAGCTAAGTTTTGAGGAAAAGTTAGGACATTCTTTTAAACCACAAATAAAAACAATTCAAAAAATACCAAAAACATTTCAGATTGGTAGTAAAACACTAGTTCTTGATATCCTGGTCATATTTTTGATGTGTTTTTCTCTATACTCTTAGACAGAGTTTGGAAAGGGCCAGGTAGCCTTCGGATCTCATCTTATTTTAGAGGTTACATATCTGGTGAATGCCCTCCCAGTCAATCTCTGGTTAGAGTTTGTTGTGTTTTGAGATATCCTTGAAAAGGAAGGTTTCACAAACACTGTGATGGACAATGTACCCCGTTGAAAACATTCTAGACTTTCCACCTGGCGACTCCACAATCCTGAGCAGACCTTAAGACTTCACTGGGAAGAACCCTCATTCTTACAATATCCTTCAAACCCGATTACAAGGCTGCAGGATTCGAATTGTGAAGACAAATTAGTTAACCTCCCAAAGATTGTCATATCTGGTTGAACTTTTCCTGTTTATTTGGGCCTAAACATACAAACAATTGTGGCTTCTAAAAAGATTCACACTAGAGCCCATCCTGACCCTGATCCACCTGAGATAGTTGATAATCCATAAAGAATCCTTAGGAAGTCTCCTAAGATACAATTCTCAACTATTTTCAGATCACCCCTAAGAGCTAATTCAGTCCCTGAAAATCTCTCATCTCTGCAAGAATCACAAAATGACTTATTGAACCCATTCAGAACTAGGTCATTTGGCGATTTAGATCAGCTAGATCCTGAGCCTTCACTTTCATCTTCCGAAACAAGTGAGCCCCTTGGGGATAGAGAATCAACACCTCCTGATTTACATTTTCTACATAATCTAGGTGCCTCTTATCCAAGATCAGCTCGGAAATCTACTGTTGTTCCATCCACTTCCGTTCATCCGTCATCCACTGTTCAAACCACTCCACTTCAACCCACACCTCCTCTTGTAAATCCACCTCCACTACATATCATGGTAGCATGGTATGCTCCCTTAGTCCTTCCTGCACCACTAGTCAATCTTCCACAGGACTATCAGTCCAAAATTCCATTATATGATGCTAGCAATAGTATAACAGCATCTCAACATGTGGACAAGATGAATGACTACTTTGACAGAAATGAAATTGATGATGATTCTGTCAAACTTAGACTATTTTCTCAAAGTTTGGGGGGAGAAGCAAGAAAATGGTTTAAGGGTTTAACCCCCCACAGTATTAACGATCTCCAGGGCTTCCATCAAACATTCTTAAACAAATGGGAAGTGAGGAAGAATCCTCTCCAAGTCCTTGCCGACTATAACAATCTCCATAGGAACCCTGGGGAAAGTGTACAAGCTTATTGTACCAGATTTAACAGCGTGTATAATGCACTTTCCCCTGAACTAAAACCTCCTCAGGGCTCAGCTTTAAACAAATTTCCTGAAGGGTTTGATCCTGACATGACATATTCGCTCAGAGAAAGAGTTTTTGCAACCCTTGAAGATATGCAAAGAGGCGCTCTTTCTGTGGAAGTTAACCTTATGGAGAAGAGAGCAAGGATGAAAGCTGAAAAGAGAGTATCTTTTAGAGAGGAATCCACCCCTTCCACCTCAAGCTCAAAGATGGAAAGAATGATGGAAGAAATGATGAAGAAAATGAGCATTCTAGAGAGAGCACAAGCAAGTTTAAATAAAAACGCTCCTCAAAACAGAAACCAAAACCAGAATCAGAATATTAGAAGAAATCGGCCTCCAAACAGACCTAGGGAAGATGATCAGCAGATCATTCCTCCCTTTCATCAAAAATTTTTAAGTGAGGTTGAACAAACAGATCATATAACAGAGGAAGATGATATAAACTTATTTGGGGTAGATGATGACGACTTTGAGGTTCATTATGATAAAAAAAAAGGTCTTTATACACCTTACGATGACAAAAGAGATGATAATGAGAATTATTATTCAAACATGGAAAACGCTGTCATAGAGCCTTCAAAGGAATATGAACTCAGAATTAGGTCTAATCAAAAAACCCCCAACAATAAAACCTCTGACAAGCCTTCTCAAAACAACACTGCAACCAAGTCTAAAATGATCAAACAAAAAGACAAAACAGTGGCTGTTAATTCTGGTAATGGTAAGGAGAAAGGCACTCAAAATATTGAAAAACAGAGTGCAAACATTAGCAATACAAGCATCCCGGTTAGTACTCCTGGTAAAACAGCTGTTTCAACTGTAAATAAACCAAATCAGCAATCTGTTATTGTTGATAAAGTGGCAGTAAACAAGGCTGAAATCAACGCTTTAAAGAATCAAAACCTTTTCAGCCTGGAACAGGAAATCTCAAAGATCAAAATTTCTGTTCCTTTGACCGAGCTAGCTGCCCAGCATATACATAGGTCCAAAAATTTGAAGGCTTTGAACTTAGTCGATGATGAAGACACACTCAATCTTAATGATGACCAACCAGAGCTTATTTTTGGTCCAAAGATTGAAGGTAAGTTCCAAGAGGGTCCTGTCCCTCCCTTTTACGTAAGTTTAAACATTCATGAAAAAATTCTGCACAATGCTATGCATGACTTGGGCGCTTCCCATAATTTTATGCCAAAAGCTGTAATGGAAAGCCTGGGTCTTGAAATTACCAGACCTTACAAAGACCTATACTCCTTCGACTCGAGCAGAGTTAAATGTCTAGGATTGATAAAAGATCTCTGTGTTAACTTAGCCCAGATTCCAGCCAAATGTTTAGTCATGGATGTTGTTGTGGCTGATGTACCCCCAAAGTATGGAATGCTTTTATCAAGATCTTGGGGTGCTAAGTTACAAGGGACCATGCAAATAGACATGACCTATGCGACTATTCCTGTTTTTAATCAGACTAGAAGACTTTACAGGGAATCCCACATGCAGTACACAGTGACAAGTCAAGATCGGCCTCAAAACTCCCCTCTCTATGCTATAAACACGAGCCTTGATTCTTTTATCATGTTCAATGATGAAACACGTACAGGACACATCATTTCAACAGAATCAATGGTTGGAACGGAGGGAGAGGAACACAACGCTGAAATGCCGGAACAATCTATTGTGTCTGAAGATCCTAGCAAACTAAACACAGATCTTGAACTGCAAGTTATTAATCCTTTGAACTTAAAACTTGACAGTCAGAAATACAACCCTCGACCCGATGAAAAACTTGAGGAATCAAATTATACACAGCCCATCCATCAAACTGAAAAAGTTCCTATATGGACTGTGTATTTTGATGGGTCATGCACTAGAACAAATGCTGGTGCAGGTGTCTGGATTACTAACACTGAAAATAATCATACAGAATGTATCTCATGCAAATTAAATTTTCAGTGTTCCAACAACATAGCAGAATATGAATCCCTTCTCTTAGGCTTGCATCTCTTAAAAAAGTTAGGTGCCAAGAGAATCAATGTATATGGGGATTCTAAATTAATCATTAGGCAAGTTAATGGGGAGTATAATGCAAATCACCCCAGACTTAGAGCCTACAGGAATGATGTCATGGATCTTTTGAAAACATTTGAGGAGTCCACACTGACTTTTGTCCCAAGAAAAAGAAACATTGCAGCCCACAATTTAGCCTTTGCTGCTAGAACCTGCCCAATGCTATATGATGACACATCTCAGATTAAATTCAGACCAGCTGTACCGGATAACAAGAAATATTGGTAGGTTTTTGATGGAGATAAACAAATAGAAGACTTCATGAAATTCAAAAATGAGTTTGAACTCCATAGTTCAGATTCAGATTATGATACAGACTGCAGTGAAGAAAATTTTCTTGGTGAAGAAGAACCGTCTCCTAAGCTTCTGAATCTAAACCTTCAAGCTATCAAACTTAGAAACCAAACAGAATCAAGTGCAAAATCTGAAGCAAAGGAATTGGAAACTCTGCATTCTAAGGATGATAGTTTGCCCAAGGATTTGGCCCCTCTAGAAGAACTTTTTGATTTTAATGATGTGGCCAACAAACCTAAACTGGAAACTGTAGAAACTGAAGTAGAGGAATGCAATATAGGCAGTGAGGAAAAACCGAAAATGATCAAACTGTCCAAAACTTTACCAGCTCACATTAAACTCAAATATTTAGAGCTGTTCAAAGAATTTTCTGATGTTTTTGCGTGGAGTTATGAAGATCTTAAATCCTATGACACTGAAATAATACAGCACAAAATCCCTCTTAAAGAAAACCAAAAACCATTCAAACAGAAATTGCGCAGAATAAACCCTGTGCAGCTCCCATTGGTCAAGAAGGAAATCATGAAGATGCATGATGCTGGTATTATTGTCCATATTAGATATTCTGAGTGGGTATATAATCTGGTGTCTGTTAGGAAGAAGACTGGAGAAATCAGGCTTTGTATAGACTTCAGAAATTTAAACAAAGCTTCATTAAAAGACAACTACCCTTTGCCCAAGATGGATCATATTTTACAAAGGGTGGTGGGATCTAAAAGAATTTCTTTGCTGGATGGCTATTCAGGGTATAATCAAGTCTTAGTCCACCCTGATGATCAATTAAAGACAGCTTTTACTACACCATGGGGCACTTTCATGTATGTGAAAATTCCTTTTGGTCTAATGAATGCTGGAGCAACCTTTCAGAGAGCCATGGACATAGCATTCTCGGAAGAATTGGGTTTCTTCATCATTATCTATCTTGATGATGTAACTGTGTTTTCAAAAACAGATGAAGAACACTTAGAACACTTGAGGAAAGTTTTCAAGAAGTGTAGAAAGTTTGGGATATCTTTTAACCCTAAGAAGACTTTATTTGGTCTCCAAGAAGGTAAACTTCTTAGGTACATCATTTCAGAAGAGGGCATAAAGAATGATCCGATGAGGATTGAGGCCATATTGCAAATCTCTCATCCTCGAAACATCAAAGAGTTGCAGTCTTTCATTGGAAAGATAAACTTTTTGAGAAGGTTCATCCCCAACTTGGCTGAGCTCCTTAGGAATATCACAAACATGTTGAAAAGGGAGCAAGGGGTAAAATGGACCATGGAAGCAAAGACATCCTTTGAACTGGTAAAACAAGCATTAACTAAAACACCGGTTCTCATAAGTCCTGATTTTTCAATGGATTTTTATATCTTCTCATTTGCATCAGAACATACTATTGCTGCTGTCCTTTTACATAAAAATCCACAAGGACAAGAGCAGCCTATTGCATTCTTTAGCAAGGCATTAAGGGATGCCCCTTTGAAGTACAACATTATGGAGAAACAGGCTTTTGCTTTGGTAAAGGCTTTGAAAGACTTCAGAGTATACATTCTTCACTGACATATCATTGCCTTTGTCCCAAATTCGGTTGTAAAAGAAATTCTAACATAGGACCCAGATGGTAAGAGAGGTAAGTAGATTGTTGTTATTCTTGAATATGATTTAGAAATAAAACTCACTAAGCTCATCAAAGGCCAAGGTATGGCTAAATTAATGGCTGAATCAAATTGTGAACTTCTTGATATTAATATGATCGATGCTTTGGATAACCAAGAAGAATTCTCAGCTCCCTTTTTTGAAGATCATTTTGCGAATTCTCCTTGGTATACTGATATTGTTTATGTTTTGCTTAATCTGAATACACCTCCTGGTTTATCCAAAACAAAGGCAAGATTCCTAAAGTTAAAAGCTGTAAACTATTGCATTATTGATAAAAGTCTTTATTGGAAGAATGCAAGTGGTCTATTGCTTGAATGATTGCCTGAGTTTGATGCAGGGAAAGTTAAGAAGGAATTCCATGAAGGAGAGTGTGGAGGTCATTTGTACTGGAAGTCAACAGCCAACAAAATTTTGAGGGTTGGTTTCTATTGGCCCACTCTTTTTCCTGATGTACACAAAATGACAACTACTTGCCATAAATGCCAATTGTTTGAGGGCAAGAGAAAATTATTACCCCTTCCTCTGCATCCAATTACTGTTGAAGCCCCTTTTCAACAATGGGGACTTGACTTCATAGGAGAAATCCATCCACCATCCTCTGCCCAACACAGGTGGATTCTTACCACCACAAACTATTTCACTAAGTGGATAGAAGCCATTCCTTGTAGGCAGGCCAATGATTCGGTTATCATTAAATTCATAGAAACCAATATCCTTTCCAGATTTGGATGTCCTACCAAGATCATCACAGATAATGCAGCAGCATTTGGGTCAAAGAAAATGGTGGAATTCTGTCGCAAATATCAGATAACATTGGGACACTCCACAGCCTATTACCCTCAAGGTAATGGACTTGCAGAGTCTTCCAACAAAAGCTTAGTGAACATAATAAAGAAACTGTTGGAGGACAAAAAGAAGTCTTGGCACACAAAGCTCATCCATGCATTTTGGGCTGACAGATTAACATTGAAGAAATCCATTGGTATGTCACCCTTCCAGCTTGTGTATGGTAAAGATGCAATTTTTCCTAACAGCCTCGGTGTACCAGTTATGAAGTTAATTCAAGAGTTGCAGACTGAAAAAAATGACATAATCAGAAGGATAAATCAGACCATTCATCTTCAGCAAACCAGAGAGGAAGTGTATAATAAAGCATTGCAGAAACAAGACAATATCAAGAAGATATTTGATAGAAGAACAAAGGCCAGCAGTTTCAATATTGGGGACAAAGTTTTAAAGTGGGACTCAAAGAGGGAAGACAAGGGGAAACATGGTAAATTTGACAATATATGGCTGGGCCCTTACTCTATTCATTCAGTCGCTGGAAACAATGCATTCTTCTTACAAGGGCTGAATGGAACAGAATTGTTTGGGGGTCCTGTCAATGGCAGGATGCTTAAGCATTACCTTTCTTAAAACCATATTGTGTTCTGCAGCCTTTCTATTTTTCTTTTTCCATTCTGAATATTTCATCCACCATTGCATTCAAAGTTGTGAAAAATCAAAAAAATACAAAAACAGAGAAAAAATGAAAAGAGGGCAGAAATGAAAACAAGAAAGGCACAGCCCCATGCCAAAAAGAGAAATAAATCTGAAAGTGTGCAAGCTCAAATGCCACTCCTCAAAACACACTTCCAATTAGTCAAACTGTTTAATCTTGACTAATTAGCTTTCAATTTTCTGCTGATAGGGTAGCAAATTTGATTTGCCGAACTGTTTAACCTTGGCTCATCAGTATATAGATTAGGATATAAATTAAGGTTCAAACAAACTCAAAATCTGAACCAAAGTTTCCAAAGAGAGATGACTCAAAACTGTTTTATTTTCTGAGTCATAAAAGTGAAAAACTGGTTCTAATTTGCCCAAAATCTGAATCAGATATCAAGGAAGATATAGCTCATAGAAAAAAGAAAAATCAGAGCTATGAAAAGAAGAGAGAAGGCTATAATAAGAAGCTTTCAGATCTTAAGCCTTCAATTTTTGATGTTAAATTTCTGCAAATAATAATCTATGTGCAGCTTGTTTTTATGCCATAGATCACAACAAGTCAAATAGCTTAATCTTGACTTGACTGTTTTTAAATTTTTGTTGTGGAATTTAGAGAATGAAAGTCTGTTGGACAGTTTAATCCCAACAGACAGTAGATTAGGAAGAGAAATATCTGAGCTCAACTATTTAATTTGAGTTCAGGGAGAAATAAGGAGTAGAAATAGATTAGGTTTCCTGCTTTCAAAGGAATAAAATGTTGTGAATAGAGTTTGCCAGTCCAAGTGCACTCTGATGAAGAAAAAATGTTAGATCAGTAGGATTGGGTAGGTAGAAATAGTATTGATGAAATTGATTTTTCTTTCATGACTGATATTATTTTTTAAAGAAAAGCAAGAGCAAGCAATGGGTCAGGCACAATTCAGCGTCCCAGAGAAATCAAGTCTGAATTCTTGATGCCTTCAAGAAGGCACCATCCCCAAGTAGAGCCACTGTTAGCCACCTATATTTTTCCATTATATCAGCTGGTGGCTAAATATTCTTTGTAGCCTTCAAGAAACAAGTTCAGTCCTGAAGTTGTTGGTGCTTGAAGTCTATTGGTAAAACCATAAACTGCTGATCAGATCTTCATACCTTTCCCTCTCCCAGCCTCTGATATTCCACGAAAATCCAAGTCAAATACTGTTGCATCCCTTTTCCTTTCCCTTCCCTTGCTTCCATCTTACCTTCATTTTTCAATTTCCTTTTATTCATAAGAACCCCACAAAACCATATGTTATTCCTTATCCCTTCATTACTCTCATTTCCCAAGGTTAAAAAACCCATTTTTTAAAATTATCGGAATTATATTTCCTTTCGAAATTCTTTGGAAAAACCATAGAAAACACATTTTTCTATGCGTTAGGCTTAGACCCCTCAGGCTAAGTCCTCTGCCTTTTCCTCCTCCACATGCCCGAGCGCCAGGACCGACCGCTCGAGTCCTGAGGCCCTAAACCAAAATGCAATCTCCTCTCCATCCTTTTTCCTTTAAAAACATTCAAAAACCCATATTATATAAGGTTTTGGCGTGAAATATTAAATCACATGTTTTATTGCCCCAAGCCCTTCTTAGCCGTCGATCTGCTCCCCAGATCCGACGGAGCGGAGCAAGCCCCACCTGGTGGACCCCTCTCCCCCGCGCCCTTTTCCATGAAACCATGGTTTTCATCCCGCACCACTTTTCGTCGGGTGGCGGTTTTATCCCGTCGGGCAGCGATTCCATACGCCGGCCGACACGTGTCCTCCGCCCTATTCCAAAACCGCCGCGCTATCACATCGCCCGCGCATTATCCTTCGGACCATAGCCCCGCAGCGGGATTCACCTCCACCGTCGGATTTGGGCCCTCCCATCTGACGGTCGCTGATCACCTCATCTGTCCGGCCTTTAACGGACTTGCCCACCCGTTAACTTCCCCCGGTGCGTTCGAAAACCGATCTCTGCCGTCGATCTCTGCAGATCGATGGTTCTCATGCAACAACCTGATTCCATCGTACAGTCCACCTTTTCCTCCGCTGACTTTCCGAAACGCTCCCGACCGTTGATCGCAATACAATCGACGGCTCCGATTGCTCCGTTTTCCCGCACGCCCTCCAATGCAGATTTTTCCATATAACGTAGGATTTTCTCATTTTGTTCGTATTTTGCAGGTTTTGAGGTTCTTTCGTCATATTTTAGGGAAATTTGAAAGACGAGGGTGACGACTCCCGTTCTTTCGATTCATCCGTAGGATCGACCGCAGGGTGAAGAATAATGTTATCAACGAGGTTTCATGAGCCTTGGTTGCTGTGCATCCCTGTAAAGCTTGAAGAATGCCGTCAAAATCAACGCAGAAAAAAGAGCATCGGATATTGAAGACAACAATGAACCAGAGCAACAGATTAGCGGACAGATTGGCGGGGATTACGGCTAAGACGGTTATCAAAAGCCTAATCCCCGACTCAGAACACAGATTAAAGCAAAACCTAAAGGTGTTCATCAGACATACTGCCTCCACCGCCATACTTTGAGGCAAATTGATTCCTCAACCACCGCAGTGCCACCTATTGCCTCAAAATGCTCAATCAGAGGCTGAATTTATTGAACTAAATCAGATATTTTGCCTCGAAGCAGCCAAAGAAGTTATTTCTGCCTCAAAATTAATGATAGAATGTGTGCAGAGTAACCCTAACAGTACGCAAAGCCTCAAATGTCAAACAAAGCTCCCTCCGAGCTTACTTCATAAGTGTAAACACATTACTGCAGTTGGAACACCTGTAATGATTTCTTCGTCGAGCCTCCAAGGGCCAGGAAGACATTAATTCTGCATTAATTGTACTTGAGATCTTTTTATGAGATCTCACCTCCTCATCCTTCTATAAATACTTCAGTAGAAGATGAGTGAGGGGTTGGATTAGTTGGTTGTCAATGTAATTGCTGAAGCATTCTATGTAACTGAGCTGAAAACTCTTGACTGTAAATAGTGGTTTCATCGGCTCTTGGAGCTCTGCTTGTAGCAGATAGGTTAGGTTGTGAAGAGATATGGATTAAAACATTGGATCTGAAGATTGTAACCGGTTTGAAGCATCAATACAAGCTGATTTATGGGATCCTGGTCTATGCTAATGGTGATGTTATTCTCACTGTAACTTGTATTTTGTTTCTGTTTTCAATTTGTTTCATTCTCCACTGTAAAGAACATTTTAAACAGGGTTAGGACCTACTGTATATCAGTAACCTTCTCTGGCTGAGAAATATTTATCTAAATGTTTTCTTTCAATTGTGTTATTTGAAAATGATTTAATTCAGTCTAAGTACAGGGATGCTGGCGTTCCCTCATCTTTTTGTCACAGCTGAATGTTATTTTTAAATGTTACGTTCAATATATATTGTGTGAAGATGAATTGAGGAAATCAAGGTTAGCCCTGAGTCCCTTTCTTGTTTGCTCAACTATTTGATTGTTTCCCTTAGGATGTGTTAAAAGCTGACTAGTTTCGAAGTACTTATCAGATCTTAGACCATTCTGTGTGATCTTTGTGTTTCCCTTTGTTTTTATATGTATTCTATTAGAAGTGTATCAAAGGCTGGATAGTTTCAAAGTACTTACCAGATCCTAGTTTGCTTCTATGTTTTTCTTAAGTTCTTGGTCAAAGGCTGGATAGTTTCAAAGTGATTACCAGATCCTGGGCTCCTCTTTGTTCTGCATCTGTCTTTTCCTTTTCTTGTTGTATCATTCCATTCCATAAATCAAACTTTAAAGAGATCCTTAGGCATAGATGACTTGCCCCATAGATCACTCTTGAACCTGAATGTTTCAATTAAATCCTCTTATGACTCCATAGCCCAATGGACTGAAAACTTGCCATCATCTTTCTTCATGATCAAAGCTTACTCTTTTTCTTGCAACTTCTCACCTTTGAAACTATTTGCATATAGATCTTTCTGCCTCAGACAGTAATTATGTTCAACCATCCGAGAAAACCAAACAAAACCCTTGGCCTTCATAACTAGCCTAATATCATCACCCTAAACTTCAAAGAAAATATCCATCTTTGTACATATTGGAGAGATCCCTCTCTGGATTCAGGAGGGCTAGATCCTAGAATCCCAAAGTTGGTTGAAATGATGTTAACTCTGTGATCGGACTTTGCCAATCTTTCTTGTTACAGAGACCTAACAGCTGGCCCATGCCATACATCTACAAGTGGCCATGCAACCCCTTGCTTATCATCCTCACCCACTCACCCCAATATGGAATATGAGTGATGTGCTGCATAATCATGGTGTCCTCCCTTTGTAGAATACCACCTTCCCCAAAGTGATGAAGAACCTTGCACTTCATGAAATGTTGAAGTGCACCTCCAATGAGATCTCTTAATGAGAACTTCTTCTCATCCATGGCCTTCCAAAACCAGTGAGGCTCTATATTTGTTGTAGATATGAGTCTCCCTTTGAGTTGTGAGATTCTCATTGAGAAACTGTCATCAAGAAAGGAGAAAAGATTTCTCATATTTAGATTTATACCATTCATCATCTTGTCCTCCATTGATTCATGAATGAAGCTACCTTCAGAATGATCCAAGAATAATGGGGCCTTATCATTATCACTACAACTAAGTGACAACATTGTAGATCTGCAAGGTAATACATCTACTTTCTCAAAGCAAGGTTCAATACTAATCTCATAACCAGTCATTTTAAATAGGATCATGATCATCCCTTCTTCTGAAACTCTACACTTCAACTCAAGAGGTTGAATGTATTCCATCCATGAAAAAATGGGACAGATTTTCATCTCCTCCTTTATTAGATCATGGGTCCTCTACACTGTGATATTTTGTTGCTTCAAATCAGCATTTGGATATAACCCTTGGTCATGCATTGGCCTTGATGGTGTTAGCCACTGATAAATTTTGTTATACCAAGAAGTGGCTAAACTTGTCTTTTAAAAACTTCAAGAGATAATTCCCTTTGAAGAATTATCATATTTTAAATTTTTTATGATGATTATTACTCTTTGAGTTAATCTTCACTGTTGTTTCCCTTGTGTCCTAAAATACCTGCTATTTTACCAAGAGAGGACTGCTTAAAACCCCTATTTTCCATCATTTTCACTCCCTCGTTCACCCATTTTTTCCCACAAAATTCCTCTAAAAACCCTTCATTTTGGCCTCAAAATCTTCCAAGACCCTTTTAAAAACATTTTATCCCCTTCCATTTTGTTTAAAAACTCCTTTTTTCCTTTATCAGAACCCCAATTTTCGCTTAAAAACTCTATTTTTTGGCCTAAAAACACCCTTTCTACACTATAAGGTTTTTTAAGCCCCCAAGGGCTTATTTCCTTTAAGCTCATGACTTCCATATGCCCTAGCCCTGCATTCAGGTGCTTAAAGGGCCTTAAAACACTTCCCAAACCTCATTTTCCTTATATTTCACATTTCCGACATATCATTTTTTAGATAGATCTGGACCATTGATCTATCCAGATCAACGGCCCTTGGGTCATCCTCCGCTACACCTTTCCCTCTGTTCTACCTTTTCCTCTATTCATTAACCTGCCCCTTAGCTGAATCTCCACCGTCCATTTATAAGACATAACGAACGAGATTTAACCCAATCCCCTGCCTTACCCTTTCCTTTGTTCATATGACCCTGCTCCATCTTTCAAATCTAACCCTCGATTCATAAATATCCGACGATGGGAATCAAATCTGATAACCCCACCTCTGTCGGGACCTACCATCCACCATGTATAAACCCCACCCAATCTAATTGCGACATCTGGCCCCCACTACTTTCTTCGCTATGCAACTCTCCCCGTTGCATGCTATCTGCACCGTCGGATCTCCAACCTCTGATCCAATGGCTCAAATCGAGTTTCGCGTTTTTCCTGCGCCTGAAAGTTCAATCTCAAAAAAAAACATGAAATGGGCGATATTGTAGGGGACGCGTGTCAACCGATGTATGGTATCGCATTTTTTTGGCCAAATTTCAAAACCGCTCCAACGCTGTGCGAAAACCATTCCGGTTTTCCGCTTACCACCATCCTCCGCAATTAGTCTTTTTCATCTTTTGATCCTGGCCATTCGTCATGTTAATCTGATGGCTTTTTTTATATCCCAATCCCAAGCCATTTTCATTCATCTGTCCTCCCAAAGGACTTCATTGCCCGATCTCAGCCATCCATTGTGTTGGGAAAAAATACTGAGAGGGGGGGGGGGGGGTGAATCAGTATTTAGGGCATACTAAAAAATTTTCACTTTTTCTTACTTCTAAAACCCATACGCAACTTTCCTGATACATACTCGCGTATATACGCGGATACCCTTTATGAAACTCGCGTATACACATAGATCTAATTATGCCATTAATTCTACACTTATATCATTCCATCATTTATTCATCAGATGTTCAATAAACAGTAAACATGTGCAGTAAGAACAGAATAAATCATCACACATAAGCATCACACATGAACACCAGGATTTTAGGTGGAAACCCAAGTCGAGAGAAAACCACCGCTGTCATTTCTCAGCCTTCAATATTTTATTATAAATAAAACATCTTACAACATATGTGCTGGCGCAGCCTCCTACCAGCACGCAGGCACCCACCTGCGCTCGTTTACCAGCCTCTCCTGGAAGGGAGCTACAACCCCCTGACTCGTTTACCAGCCTCTCCTGGAAGGGAGCTCCGACCCCCTGATCTCATTTACCAGCCTCACCTGGAAGGGAGCTACAACCCCCTGACTGAAGGCTACAACCCTCAGCACCTTTATGGACCACGTTTCATCAATTTTCACACTGGATCCAACCCACACAATTAAGCTCAAGGAACATTCATCAAACCAACCACTTGTTGTATAGCAGCATAATCAATCTTTGAACAACCCAGATCCTCATAGACAGATAGCAGTAACACATCAGAAACAGATATCAGCAAGATAGCAGAACAGATCAGACATCTCACAACTTCAGCTTACCCTAGTTTATCATACGCTCTTTTCTTTCACTAATCCTACGTATATATGCGCCTTAGACCATACAAACCCGCGTATACTTCTGTACATATTACAGAATTAATTTCTCTGCCCATACGTGCTTTCTCTTCAGAAAACCCGCGTATATATGCGCTTCCTCTACGGCGAACTAGTGTATGGTTCTTCAGACATTTAGGTCATTGCAATTCTTCAGAACAGATACATCACACAGATTTTACCCTTTACTTCAGACAGATGTTCGCCTCATCTTAGATCTAATCATTCCATAAACATATCTAGCAAGAAAAAATACATTTCAGATCTAGATACCCTTCTTCATCATTTCCTTCATTGGTGCATCATGCATTCAGATCTATCATTCAACTGTAACCCTTTCCATTCAGATACACTTCAGAGAGAAGTATTCATTCAAGCTCAGACATCTTGCACCCACACTCATGATTTGCACAATGAAATTCTTCTTCTTATATAGGTTTACCCTTTTTCAATACCATGAGCCAAAACCACATTACTTCCGATGGTATTCCTGGACGGGGTCACATAGACGAATCATTACTCAATACAATGGGTCAATACCATGGTGGTTACCCCTGGTTTTGTACTTTATGAGTGCTTTTGCCCATACGCGACTTGGAATGTTATTTCCCGCGTGCATACGCGACTTCTCCTAGACGAATCCACATATGCCTTGAGACATACTCTTTTCATCGTAGATCTAACACATACTGAATTCCTTTCTTCATTACCTTCTGTAATCACTGTAGATACATCAGATTTAGTTCATCAAGACATATTATATCAAGCACAACTTCATCAAGTAGGTTGCCATCAAGGACAACACTCTGCATCATATTGCCAACAATCTCCCCCTTTGGACTTGATGGCAACCACGATGGTGTTTGATCACCACAACAGATAGATACATTAAGAATAAAATGACTTCATGTCACTCTCCCCATTCTTTGACACCATTCTTTTCCTTTATTCAAACACCATGTCACTCTCCCCCTTTGACATCAAGGGCAAAGGGCGGACCAAAACCAACACAAGGTTTTCTCCTTTTGTAGAAGGAAGCGTTCTGCAGATTTGATGCATACTGAAGTGTCCAAGGCTCCCCCTGAGCTCATGTTGAATCTTGAAACACATTTTTCAATCACCAAAGACTCTATGACTTTCCTATCACCAAAGACTCTTACTTACATCAAAGATCCAACCAAGTGGATTTACATAAGAGACTCAAATACCCAACCAAGTGGGTTTACACATTTCAACTCAACTACCCTTGGTGGGTTTCGGTGGCCTCAATTCCCCAATAATTGGTTGTATTCACCATTTGAATACGTTTCATTGTCATAGTTCTCATGTGACCTTTATCAATTGTAATCGCAACTTTTCATTACTATCAAGACCTCGAAAGAGATCACATTTAGATAATCTGTATTTTAACGTGCATTACATTCAACAAAGACTTCAGGAAGTATTACTGAAGAATGTATCAAGGCTTGTCATTTCATATTAGAAATATATAAACGCGCAATAAGATACTTTTAACGATAAATTAATGGCAAAATCCATGAATCCATAAGATCTAAAGATCATAAGACACAATATGTATAAAGAGTATTTCTTTATCAAACCAATAATGAAATATCCACACAATCTCTAACATAGAAGCAATATATCATTCCAACTAGCAAGTTAACAGAATATTTTAACATTTGATATTAAACGATTTGATTGATACTCCCACGAACTATGCTCCTAAATGTGAACATGTCTAGTTCTCCATTATCAATTCATAAACTATTGTATTAATACTGTTTGTAACTTCGTGTGTATACTGCGTCTTTAGTTCGAACCGGCGTATGGAAGTTATTCTAGAAAATTTCACATTGCTTATCCCCATAATTTTTGTACTCTATTCTCTCTTCATAACATGAATATACTATAGAAATAAATAACGAATAACTAAACGATCTGCAGCATTGATCCCAACAAAAGTATAAGTATTCTCATAAGTTAACATGTTAATATACTTTTCGGCGTATATATCTCATTGTTTCATGAAACATGTAAATTTAATCTTGAATTTAAGCGATTTTTCTTTTGGTAGCCAGACTATACGTTCATATTGAATGCTACAGGCGCTTATAAATGAGTTTCGTAAAGATATCAGCAACTTGTTGTAGGTAACATACTCCAACTTCACCTTTTGTTCAAGCACTTGTTCGTAAATTATACTTGTTGGTGTCTTGATATGAATAGTCATAGGATTCTTGAGATCTTGATGGCACTTGTATTATCACACTTAATGAGAACGGAGGTCTGCCGTTGTTTGAAAATCTTTGAGTTTATATCAAATTGAATACATGGAATGCCGACGTATATTCTTCTATTACTGCATGATAGTATAGTAGAATTTTTCTTCTTCTTGAGCCAAGATACCAATCGAAGTCCCATATAGAATTCACTACCACTTTCGTGCTTTTAGATCTGTCGACATTTTCACCTTTAATCTGTACATCGATATAAGCATGAAGAGTAAGATCAACATTCTTTGGATACCATGGTCGAAGTCTTGATTCAACAGATACTTGAATATTCTGCAATGACTGCGGTGGAACTACTTGGATAAAGCAGATAGCAATCAAGCATATAACATTCTAACGTTGGTGGAACCATTGAACTTCTACTCGTTGATACGCCTCACGATTTTGAAAGTTCTTGTGGAAGGTCATCATGAAGCAAGTTATCGGTTATCATTGATGCCACGAAACACGTTTCTTCCATTTGTAACAGAGTTGTAGATATTTTCTTAGACAAAATCACCACCTTCTGTAGTTTGATGTACTTCATTAAGAAAGAATATTGTTCTCTGATAAAGGCAACAAGTTACCAACGAAATGATTTAATCCATGAGTTGCCGTTACTCCCAAAAATGATCTCGTCAACATATACAATCACAATCAATAGTTTATCATTTTCAACATTGCTAAGTTCTCTCCGTGGAAACCCTTTTAAGCATATTGATGAAGATATTTGCTTGATTAATTATTCATCTTTATGGTATTATTTTGAATTGCTCTGATTTTTAGTCTACAAGCAGGTTTTGCATCATTTCCCCAAAATGAATCATACAGTTTGTTCTATATAAACTTCTTCTTCTGATCATATTGAGAAGATATGAAGTTGTTTCTCCATTTGATAAACTTTGATTTGTTGAAAACTTGAAAAAGCAGAAACATTCTTATGGCTTCAAGTCTAGCTACAGGAAAAAGTTTCTTCTAGATCTATACCTTCTTGTTGGTATACCTTTATGACAGTCTAGCTTTGTTTCTTCTTCATCCCATTCTCATTTAACTTGTTCTTGACTATCCATTTAGTTTTCAGCTTCTTTTTTTTCCTCATATTGATCTTGGCTAATTCCCAAGTATAATTCTTTATTGATCAAACTCTGTTCAGCAGCTTGCTAGCATTCATCTTTACTACTTGATTGACATTGTGTGGTTCAATTGTGGATGAAGACCTTTGGACGGATGAAGATCCTGAAATTTTCTTCTTGCTTCTGATTTCTTGTCTCCCAAAATTTGAGATTCGGGATGATTCTTGAATATGTCACGGATGGAGCCTTTTAGGATAAATCATTTTAGGTTCTTCATTGGATCCTGTCTATCTTGTTCTTTTGAGTAGAAGGACTAGCAGTCCCATCATCTTTTGTTGTTTTTTCTTCTTTAGGAGGCTGTGAGAAGACTCATCGATAACAACATCGATACATTCAACAATATTTCGAAGCTTTTGTTGTAACATTTGTATACCATGAGGAGTAACAGAAATATCCTGTGATCTGGAATATTTTAAGAAGCATTAATGTTGCTTTGATAAAGCATTTACTTCAAAAACTCTAAAATGCTTTGGAGGGATAATTACAGGACTGTAAGGAGTTTGTCACTCTTTAGAACGCGGGCAACTTGTTGAGAATGTTAGTTTGTCACTGTATACCCAGAACATGAATTGAGAATCTCAAACATATGTGTTTATTAGTTGTTTATTGTTCATACATATCTCATTTTGTTGTGGAGTGCATAACATAGAGAATTGTCTTTTTATGCCATGTTGTTCACAAAATTTAAAGAATTCATTCATGCTGTTTATATCTCAGATGGATCTAAGACATAGTTTTAGATCTAATTCTTTCTCTGATACTTTGAAGATGCAATTTTCAGTGGTTATCACATGTTTAATGAACCAGTCTAACTTTGTTTCTAATTAATCATCGATAAATAAGATGTGATATTCTTTAGTGAATTTTTTCTCTGGTCACATATACTGAGTATGAATGGATTAAAGACCTTGATGATCTTCTTTGTTGATATTTTCATTGTACTGCCAATTGACAAGATTTGCATATGATACTTTTGTGGGTTAATATTGGGAAAACCACAATGACTTAGATGCAGCACTTTATTGATTGAGAGCTCGGATACTGACCTTAATGCCATAGCAGATTGCTACAGGCTGCTCAATAACATTGATCTTTTACAGTTCATTGTCTGAGTTACTTGCTTGATTTCTTTTCCCTTTTATAATAATTTTACTGTATCAAGATCATGAACCACCATTCCTTTGAACTAAAGACCATACATTCGCCAGTCCACACATTTGACTTACACTTAACTTAGTTATATATTAATCATCACATAGCATCTTCTTCACTGCTGAAACAACGACCCTTTTCCTTTATTCTGAGGTATCTGGCTGAAGTAACTTTTTCTTCTAAACATCTCTTGCAAAGAAGTTTACTTTTCACATCATGTATGTGAACTTATTAATATATTCAGATTTTCTACCTTAACGATAACAAATACTCCCATGAATTTCTGACAGTATTTCTCTTTTTGTTACTTTGAGACAGAGAGACATATTCTTTTTATTTGGTGCCTTTCTTTGTCAGTTCATCATGGCTGCAGGTGTACAATAGTACATTCAACTAGGCATGAAGAGGAGAAAATTTGTTATAGGTGTTCTTCTTTGGTTCAATATTCATCCTTTTACTTCTTGCTTTATATTGATGGTTGTATGTATTCATTCAGACAACTTTATTAAGTGCTGGACATAAGAAACATTGTCCAAGCAGAAGTGAAATTTATGCGATCATGAAATCTTCTATTTGAATTTACCTTTGATTGTAAACTACTGAAAGTTCCACTGTTAGTATTCCTTGAATGCAGATGATCATGCTTTACAACAAAGATGTTGTTCCTTGGGTATTTTGAATATGGTCATTGGTGTGGGCACTTTGGATCATTTAGTCTTCCCAAAGTACGGGAGGATTCCCCGATGTATCCAGGGCACCATTTTTATAAGAGGAGACCATTGTATCACAATAGCATCTCATCTGAGTTTACGAACCTTTAGCAAATCTAATATTGAGAGTTTTCACTTTCTCATTATCTTTCCTTAGACTTACTACTTCACTCAATTCCTCAGTACGTTTTTCCTTTACTTCAAGTGATTTTCCAAAGAGTCTCTATGATTATGTTCTTTTCTTCTAGGCTTACTTTGGGATGATTATTTTCTTCAAAAATGTTGTCTTCTCTGAAACATCCATAGTATCTTTTCTTCTCTGATTGTTTGCCTTTTGACAGTCTATATCTTGTTCATTCTTCCTCACTATCAGATAACCTTACATCTTTGTCTTCTTTAATATAATGCTTTTCTTGCTGCTAGATGGGTCTTATTCCTTCCTTTTCTTCTTTCCTGTAGATGTTTCTTTCAGGACATGCACACAGCATATTATTAACTCTTCCTAATCAGGCTGTGAAGAGCTTACCTGATCTTCCGTTCCCTGAACCTGAGTCTTCTAAGTTGCTTCTTCTTCTTCTTGAGATATATAGATGGATTCTTAGTAGTTACTGCCTTTTACTGAGGCAGCCTTAAAAGTAGCTACTGATTTGAAAGGACCTCCTTGTCTCATTTCAAAAAGCGGTCGGGGATACCCTTTGTTGAACAATAATAGGACTGTGATCTTGCTTTCTTCAGTAACCCTAAACAGGAATAAATTTTGAAATAAAGATCTTGAACTTTTTCCCACGAAGTAGTATCGGCTATGGTTTCACCCAAATTTCTCATTCGATTCCTGATATCATCTAGGCGTAAAAAAGCATGAAATACTTTCATCACTATACATCCTTAAATTTTCATATTCAATTACGAGAGTTTGAGTTTGCCTTTTTACCTTTATCTCCTTCATAGCTCGGAATGATTTTTGTCCCATATTTCTTTTACTTATTTTAGGCCCATCACTTTAAGATAGAATTGAATACTTCTAATAGGACATTATTTTATTGATTTATGCTTCTTCACTGAGCTGTAATCAGTGGGAATACTTGCAGAATGTGTGCCTTATTACATTTATATATACCAGACTTTGGGGCTCTGTTTTATTATTACTCGAGAATATCAAATTGCTTCTGATGAATAGGTATTTCATAGATATTACCTCTTCATGACTTCTGTACTAGGTCTAACAGCAGTATTCCTGAGAGGAAAAACACCTTACGTGATACCAATTGTTGGGGAAAAACTCACAGGAAGGAGAGGTAGATGATGCTGAGCACTCTCCAGCTTTTCCTTTTCTTACTTCTAAAACCCATACGCCTTTCACGATACATACTCGCGTATATCATGAATTTACTGTAAAGCTAGCATTGCAGTCAATGCCATTAATTCTACACTTATATATTCAACTCATTCATTCTCAGATGTTAATAACGTGCTGTGTGGTAAGAACGAAATAATATATGGTTATCCATGACAGGGTGGTGAGGCTTAGTGAGAAGGCTCCCTTGTGCAGAGGTATAGTATGACTCTTGTGCAAAAACATCTTGGCTGCCTCTTTGGCTCAGCCTCTGCAGCCTTGGGCACCACGTTGCCTTTCGTTTACAGTATCCCTCACCAGGAAGGAGATACAACCCCCAGAAGCTGCGTTTCAGCCTCTCATGGAAGGCATAGACAGTCTCAGTACAACTCTTTGAAGAGCCCAGCCCTGGCAGAGGCAACCTCAACACCTTTGTGGACAATTTCATCCATTTTCTTTGGATCAATACTGGAAAGCTAAAACTCAGGCATTCATCATTGAAAACCCTTGTTCTTGGCATTTAATCGTCTTTGAACAACAGATCCTCTGAAAGCAGATGGTAACACATGAGCTTATAGTGAGATAGCGAGGACTGGTCCAGACATCTCCCACAACTTGACTTACCTAGTTTATCATACGCGCTTTTCTTTCATGATCTTGTATAATAAACGTGAACATACAAACCCCAGTAACATGCTTACTGACATATTAATTAATTTCCTATATTGTATACGCGCTGTAAGAAAACCATATATAACTTCTCATAATGAACTAGCATATGGTTCTTGAATAGCAGGTCATTGAAATTCTTCGAACGAGATACATCTGATTTTACCCTTTACTTAGGACGGATGTTCACCTCATCTCGGATCTAATCATTCCATAAACGAGATCTAGCAAAAACAAATACATTTCGGATCTAGATACCCTTCTTCATCATTTCCTTCATTGGTGCATCATTAGATCTATCATTCATTTTCGCCCACTTTCATTGAGGATACCTTAGAAGATGACTTCATTAAACTGGACATCTTGCCCACACTGGTTTTCATTTGGTCTCTTCTTTCCCCTTATATAGGTTTACCCTTTTCAATACCATGAGCAAAAACCGCCTTAGGATGACATGCAGACGGGGGTCACATGAACGAATCATTACTCAAGCAATGAATTAATACCATGGTGGTTTGGTTTTGTTACTTTATGAGCGCTTTCCCATACGCGACTTGGAACGTTATTTCCGCGTGCATACGCGACTTCTCCTAGACGAATCTGGCAATGTGCCTTGAGACATCGTAGATCTAATATATCTTAATTCCTTTCTTCATAACCTTGTACTCACGTAGATACATGATTTAGTTCATCGTGTATTCTATCTAGGCAACTTTAATAGTGAGTTTGCATCAAGGACCATACTCACATCCTGTACAGGCACATTGTATTAAAATACGCTTGCAAGATTAGATCAAAACCCCAAAGTGTTTAGCCCTCCATCATTCTCCAAAGTGATTTCATTAGAAATCTCAACCTGTGTTATTATAGATATTAGTTTCTTAATCATCTGCTTTTAAACTCCATGCACATTTTTTCTTATGAGGTTTTTCTCCTGTTTCTATAAGGAAGTCTCCATTCTTTGGCTCTCATACTAAATGTTATAAGTGATGCAAACTAATTTTAGGCAGTTTATGTATTTGTATGTACACAAGTTTTTGAATCACTGTTCTTTCATCTTCTTCAGGTCAGTCTGACAACAAAATTAGAATAAATTCATGCAAATCAGAAAAGGAGCAGGGTTTAAATATTCTATTTGAATCATCTAGGCAAGATCCTCAATCCAGGAAACTATAATATACATGCACAGTACAAATAGGCAGAACAAAGCCTGGTGAAGAATAAATAAAGGGATTAATGCCTAAGAACATACATGAGTCAAGTTTTCAATCCTGAGGCAAAAGGATAAATATAGTGTTAAAGAAAAGAACTGACAGTCATTCATTAAACCTGACATAGACTAAGTGGATTAGTTATTTTAATTGTGGAGATATAATGAAGGATACCTCAGGAAAATAAAGGGAACTAGAATGGATAAACTACCAAAGTCCCTTGTAGGTAAATGAATCAAAAGAAGGCATGAACATGCCTAAACGGAGAAGATATTTTCCTAAAAGACACTAGAATAATTGCTACCAAGAGAACAGATTCTATTTGTGGTGGAGATTGCAAAGATAAATGACACTGGAGATGAATGCCTTCCCATTCATTCAAAAATGAAGCAGATAAATAGACGAGTTGTAAATTGAATACTTTCTATATTGACTTACTTGGTTTTAAGTAAGGGAGTTGCATTTGGTATACAATTAATTGCATTTCTAGTCTAAAACTCTACCTGTTTATATAATTCAGAAGATGAGGAATGGGATTTTTAGTCATTTCGTTGCTGTCACATTTTGGAAAATTTTCAAATACTGCAATTTCTACATCCGCACATTGGAGGGCTTATTTCGTGACACAGCAATGGTGACATGATAAAACTACTTATAGTTGCGGTGTGGACTTTCAATTCCGCAGGGCATCTCTTGTGAAAAACCTATAAATAGCCCTTTTCATCCTTGGTAGCGACTAACAATGTTATACGATGCCAATGGGGAAATCTTCAGGCGCGATTGGCATCGCCCTCGAAGTCATATGCGAACGTAAAGGTCGCGCTGCAAAAATAATGAGATGATTGGCTCATCAACTCACAATTGGTCTCTAAATTGAGTTGGAAGTTGTCTGGATCTCTTATTGAAATATTTTTCTCTCAATGGTTTCTTGAGGTAAATTGAATCCAGTTGTAAGGATCGCTCCCTTCCACCATCTATAAGCTTGCTGCGTTTTAACGCAAAATGATGCCGAGCCTTCACCTTTGCGAATGATGCAATAGTCCTGTTGAGCAAATCAATATGAAGTTGGTGATGGGGAAACATCCTATTCATTAAGTTTCAGGCGTCTTCTATATGTGACATTTTCTTGAAGAAAGGATAAACGTGAGGACGGTGCTTCTTATATGATTAATGACTAAACAACATGATTGTGTTCCTATTATTGTTCATTGATCATGAGTTGTATTATTTGATATAGTGTACGCTCGTGGATTTATGTATGTTTAATAATCATTATTACTTATACAGTGTTAAATGTTGACGGCGTAGAGTTATAATCATGGCGGAGAACGGAAGCACTACCTTCTCTAAGCAACAGTGATTGAGTTGATGAAGCTTCTTCACAATTTGGTTAGCCACCAAATGGGGCTTTCTAACCGTAATGTTATGATGTTATGAACGATCTGCATTAAATGGGGTCCATGCCCTCTCTCATGAAGGATTTACCTCTACAACAAAATTGGCCACTCAGCGGAAGTTAACGACATTTTCTTTAACTGAATGGGCGGTATACATATAGCCGGAAACCCTCTTGCTCTGCATTAGAGAAAGTGAATCATCTTTGTGATCGATCTCGGTCTAGTTTATGAAGCGAACACCCAGGTATAGGTACTTGCTTTTGATCGATTCTTGAATTTTCTTGCTTGATCGGTAGTACTGAAATTTGGCTCTTTTCGTGTTTTTGGCTTGCTGATAGCTCCAGCATCTTGGTTGCTTATTTTTATTTTTGCATAGCAAACTTGGTAAAGCGCTTATTAGCGTGTGATCCTTGTATAATCAGGCATTATTGAATTACTATGCATGATCTTCTCATGGTTTATTGTGATCCATGTCCTGAAGTTCTGGGGTTTGCTTAGTTTTGAGCTTTCGAGCTTGATCTTTGATTTTGGTTTCATTTCTTCGGCTTGTAGGTATTCTGGAGCCTTGTTTGGTAACATGTGTATCTCTGTTGATTTGTACTGTAGTTTGCATTCTAATACCTAGGCATCCCAGGGTATTATTATTAATTCAAACTCCTTGAGAATTTTAGTTTGTCTATTGATTGGCTGCATTCTTCTCTGTATCATTTGTTGGTTTTCTATCTGTTTCTTTTATTGATTATTGAGTGATTGGATTCTTTATTTATTAAATTCTTTGTCTGTTTTGAACTCGTTGCTGGATTCAGTTGAGCCTTTGGGTGTCTTGTGGTTGGGGAATTTCCTTCGATTTGAAGTCAGGTTATATTGCAGATGAATGGCGATTCTGAATGCTCTCTTTGCTATCACTTCTCAAATTTCTTGTCTCGTGGTTTTCATTTTGTTGGTCACATTTTTGTCTTAAACATTGAAAACAAAAAAAAACTCTTCTTTGATTAAGTTGTGATAAATCTTTTGATGTTATTAGTTATTGAAGTTGAAAAAAACAGTTCCATTGGCATTAAAGATGTCATTGGTTATTTTACAGTCATTTTGTTTTATGTGAAAACTCTGCTCTGTGGATGCTTTCATGAATGAAATGATATATATGTAGTGTACATTTACGAAATTTTGAGACATAACACTTTCTAAGACTTTGAAAAACTGAAACATTGAAATTAATAATAAAATTCATCAATACACTAAAATAGCAATGAAACATTACATAAATATTCTGAAGTCTGTTGGAGGCATGTTAAAACGTCACAAACCTAGTATTGTGTTCTGCCTCTTAACAATTAAGTGTCCAATACTTAGATGTTGAAGCACACACATGGTGTATGAGAAGAATAACACACACACAGGGCTAAACACACAATGAAGGATAAGCATGAGGTTTTCTTATTTTCCATTATACAAAGATACATTATAATTTAAATGGTGTATCTGATTTCTCTTCAAAGTTCTTGAACTCCATTGACTTACTGTATTCTACATATGAGTTATTCAACATATAATGAAAGATGTGAATAGAAAGAATTTAATAAAATTTATAAATATATACAGCAGCATATAAAATGAATCAACTCTCAAATCTTGGAAAAAAGTAGTTTTAGGACATTATTTAATTGTAGAAATATTTGTTATTCTGGAGTTCTCTAAAATCTTCCAAAACTAGCAAAGCTGAAGCTTCTTATGAAAATTATCTCACAAAAAGAGACCTTCAACTAAAGAAAGTCCCTATGATGGTTTAAGATTACCAACAACTCAAGATTGTGAAAAATTTCCTAGAATAACAAAGGCAATACAGAAGGCAGAAGAGTTTTCGTGAAACTATGAGGAAATCATTCCCTCATCTCTGAAAGGAGACAAACTAAAAAGAAAGTGCTACACAGTGGATACTGATTATCCACCAACCAAATGATGGTTGGAACCATCCCACCCAATAAAGGCATACTCATGGGCATCATTATCTAGCTATCAGTCTGGGCAGCAAATTGTAATGGGCTAGCCAAGCTATTCTTCTCTTCCAAGCATAAAATGAGTGTAACAGACAGCTTAGTTTATCTCAGATCTGTACATGACCACCATTTTCCCCCTTATGCAGGGGACAAGGCCCAAGATAAGCGCTCAGCTGCAAGTTGCTCAAATACTCGTGACATATTTAAACAGCTTAATATCTTGTTCTTTGATACTGACACAGAAAACAATCTATCAGATGAATCTTAGTTTCTTCCAGGCACCATGTGAGCATATATAAAGGCCAGTGTCTGCATTAGGCCTTGCATGGGTGAAGATCGCTTGATGATCACTGCTTATAATGCTCAGTCTGATGGCATTTTAAATCTAAGTTATTGTTATGGGCAGGATCTGACTGCCTCTGGTGGGCTATCATAATCAGCCTCTAAAAGTAGATAAAACATGTGATAGCAATATGGTACATCTTATCCTCCAAGATAATTAGGTGTGTGGATGAAAATATTTAAGTCTGATAGGTATTGGAGTGGTTCAGTAGTACATCGCATACAATTGTAATGTAAAGACTAATGTGAATCAACATCTCTCTTCCTTTCTTAGTGAAGTCCTTCTGATATTCTGGGCAAACCGGTTTCAGATGTGGTGACTACTGACGAAGTTCATCTTGGAAAGGCTGGGTTCCAAACATGAAAACTCAATCCTGCAGCTGTTTTGCATAAACAAAGTGAATCACTACAAAGGCATTCCATCATTCTTATCTTTATCATCATTTGAATGAATGAGATTGCTGCTCATATAATACTCATTGATTTTGTGCTTTCATAGTTTATTAAGAAAACGAAGGTGTAGAGCGGCCGTACTTATTTCAATGATTCAACAAACTGATAGCTAAGAGAACTTCCAACTAAGTCTCAAATGCAAAATCTTCTCTCGATGATGGAGGCAATCGCGATGACTTATATTAACTCAGATTCATGATTCCAGCTATGAATGAAGGCAATTCATAAATACAATGTCAAGCAATAGCGTATCACGCAAAATATTTGTAAATGTATGGCTTAACCATTGAAGTCTTTAAAGACATTGAATTTCTTTATTATTACTTATTAATGATGGAAAACTTTACTATATGTTAAAATTATTAAAAAATCACCTGTATTTGAAATCACGAAGTATCATCACAATTTCTCTATGCTGTCATCTATCACATCATTTCTCTTCTTTTAATTTCATATTCACTTATCTCTCTCATTGTTGTGTTTTTTTATTTTAATTAAATTAATTAAAAATGATCATTAATTAATGATTTGATTATTAAAAAAGGAGGGTCATTAAAGAGAAATTTAAAGTGGGAAATTATTTAAATGGGAGGAAGGAGAAATTTATATTGGAAAGACATATTAAAATGTTTCTAAAAAAGGATCAATTAAAGGATTATTAGAAAATTAATTAAAATGAAGGTTCATTTAGAAATTGGAAGAAGAGGTGAGAGAATATTATATCAAAGGCGTATATTAAAATTGAAAAATTATTTATAAGAAATTAAATGGGAGGGTAGTATTAATTATATGAAGGTATAAAAAATTTACAACAGAAATATGGAAAATATTTATGAGAGAAGACAACAAAATTAAATCATAGAATTAGGTATGGCAGAAGGCAACGTGGGGTAGAAAATTGTGGTCTAGAAGAGGGGGCGCCACTAGTGAGTGTAGTGAGTATTGAAAAGTGTAAATGAATGACAGTTAATTGAGAACAGAAATTAAAAACTGAACCTTATACAATGTCGAAGGATTAAAGAAAAATGTCGTGGATGGTGAAGGATGATGAGGATTCAAGACGTGGAAGCAGAAAGACAACGAGAAGATATGAGGGATGTGTATTCACCAGGTGTGGTGGTCTCAAAGGACAAGCGGAAAGCAGAAGTGTGGCTTGAAGAGCAGCAATTGACGTAGATGGAGATGGTGAATGAAGATATTAAGTTAGAGCCAAAGACGTTGTTCATAAATGAAGTGAATTCATAAAACAGAGGATATAAGGTATGAATTAGGTGAAAGCGGGAGTGAGAGAGAGGCGTATTGCTTTCATTCGATAATTTATTTATTTATTATTTATATATATATATATTTCTGTGTATTTACAAACTAGAACAATACATAAGAGAGGAGGGCCACAGGAAGAACAAAAAGCATTTCAGGGTCGCACTTTCTTAAATAATGAGTAGAATATAGAGGAGCGGTGGGACACCAATCTTATATGTAGAACAAATCAGTGACGGTGAAATCAAAATGAAAGGCAATTCAAAATTTCGTCTTGAAATAGCAACAGTTAATGAGCCAAAATATTTCAACAATGACAGTGGAAGAATATATTTTCAGTAGTAACGACAAATTAAAATTTTCAATGGCACTTCAGAGAAATCTTTCTGAAAAACTGAAGTGCTATTTAAAAAATTGCAGGAGAATACGCAAAGAACTGAAGAAAATGTAGAAATGGAGACAACTTTAAAGAATGATCTTCATGGTAGGATTTTCAAATATACAATAATCCAACATTAAATTATGATGAAAACCGAAGCTTTAAGATTTCTAATGAAAAACAAATTTCTTAACTGGAAATCTTTAGACCTCTTCAAACTATTTTAAGTGACTCAAAATATGAATTTTAGTAATAAGCATTGAGAAAATTTAAATGGAAATATTAGATAGGCAGATGTTTCTTTAAATAAATGTAATTTCTTGATGGTGAATTTTGAATATTGCTCCTCCTTTAAACATTATTATTGAATGGCAGCAAAAATATATAAAACTGCAGTCTTTAAAAATGTGAGGTGCACAGATGTCTGAGTGTAACTGAAGAATATTCACTCAGTTTGGGCAGGGGCAGTGATGTGCACTCATTATATATTAACTTGTTGAAGCCACACATGACCTTGTAAATAACACACAGGGCTCCACTTTGTGAAGGGTGTGTGAGGCTTTCCTTATTTTCCATTATAAGATGCATTTCCCTGTTGTGTTGACTCTTAGTTTTATATTCAAATTAACAGATATTGTAGTTTGTCCCCTCTGCTGTGGATTAAGTTCCATGGGTGATACTAATCACAGTTGTGTCCCCTCATCCATGTAAAGGGGCCCACTGGTTTCTCCTTTGTCCATGAAACAGATTATACCTGTCCTGCAGCATTCTGCAGGTTGCCATTCAGGGAAGTTACTCTGTGTCTGAGTCATAGTTGAATTTCTCTCATTTTGGAGCCAAGTAGCATATTGCAGTTCAGTTATTTTATTTTGCTTGCCTAGTATTCTTAGTAAGTCTTTATCTTATCTACAGGCTCTTATTTGAAAAGTCTCAAACGTCATATAAACTAAGCGAAATGATGATCACATTTCTTTATTTCTGTTCTTAGCATGACTTGGTAATTTGGTTGATGTTGATAAATCTGCAAATCCCTTTTTTTGAGATTTGTATTGTGCATTTGATTGTATAGTTTTCTGTATATAGTTTCTGGGTCAATGATAGCAGCATGATTCACCATTAAGTCCCTGTGATGGAATGGTCTAGTTTTCTCCTTTGGAAGTATTGTTGTCTTTCCATATCTGAAACGTTATATGCTGCAATTCTTGTTAGGTTACTGTACGTTTTTTTCAACCTCAGCATTTAATCTATCTGAAGCTCTTTGTTCAATGAGTTCTCTTCTTTGTTCTTATCATGTTGTTCTCAGGTGGACCTCTCCCTTACTAACTGTTCTGTCTCTCTATCTACTTTGCATGGTAATTCAGTTAAAGTAACTGGGACATCAAGAAGAAGAAGAATTAATAAAGGAAACTAGCTATAGCAGCATTATTATTAAAATGCTGATGATAAACCCTCTAACTCAGCAGAAGAAGTCAAGTTCCACTTACATGTACCTTTGCCAGAGCCATCTGTTGAGATTTCTCTAGCCTTCTAGATGCCAAAAGTAGTCAGTAGGTCCTTGTGCTTTGGATTCGGGGGAGTTAGTTTGAGCCTTTCTCAACTAGTCGTGGGCTCCTGAAGCGAGGTAATGCCACAGTCTGTAAGTTGTGTGAAGGGCACCATGCCATTCACCTTTGTCCGTGCATGGATAGAGCCAAGCGGTTGCAACTCATTTTCTACTGTCCTTTCTGATTTTCAGTTATCATGCTTTCTTTGACCATCACAGTGATCCTATGATTGAACAAAGGTGTCCTTGGTCGATCCCCGCTCCCCTAGAAATTCCCATTCGGGGAATGTGTGAGCTCGCAGCATTTAGGTATTAGGGATTGATAGAAGTGGCCTTTAATCTGTCAGTTTTGATATTTTGGTGCCAGGTGGACCTCACCCTCAGTTCTTATTGTTCTTCGTTCTGAGACTGGAAAGCCATTCTCTGTCCCTCCTCTCTCAAAGCTACTCCTCGCCTCTGTGATGGAGGTCTCGGAGAGATACTTTCTCCTTGGGGTGAGTCATGGAGGATACTCCTTCTTATATCTTTGGAGAGACTGTCTAAGTTAATGCAGTAACCCTCCGTGTTGTGATGCTAGCCTTCCTTTGGTAAGGTTGATTTGCAGAATCATAGCCTTAGTCTTATGTGCATTTTGAGATCACGATGTGAAGATTTTGTTGTTATTTTTGATGGCCTTCTAAGAAAATATGCAGCCAGTGTTTTATCCTCAACTACTTGGCAAGCATGGCCACGCGTTTCATCCTCTGTGAAATCTGCTGGCATTTATGACAGTCAGCAAATGGAATCATCCTTAAAGTTACCTATTACTTTGGGGAAATAAAAACAAATATATATGGACGTGATGTGGTGATAGGCCTAGTTCAATAACAGGTACAGGTCCCTGCATCCATGGGCATATATATCTTTTTATTATTTTTTTATGAAGGTAGGGTCATGTGTTGATCAACTTTGTTCCTAGTCTCATGTGGCAGCTGCTTCCTTGTCTAATACTTCATGATTTTTTCATCCTTGTTCATATATACACACGGACAGCCACCATAGCTACTACACCATATAATACTCATGGTAATGTAAGTTTTGCATAATGTCTGAAGACATTGATCTGGAAACTTTAAAAATATCTTTCCTTAAATGAATGGAAACTCTTGAGCAGTAACTATTCATCATGATAGGTTATATGAGCATAGTTCATTTCTTGTATCAAGCTCATAAAAATGAAACAAAGCAGTTTGACAGTTCATATCAACATATTAAATAAAAAGTAAACAAAGTTCTGGGCAGATTCCTTCATGTTATGTCAAACTCTTAAAAACAAAATAAAGGTGAGCGAGTTCCTTATCTTGTTAAATATGTGTGACTCAGTGTCTGGGAATAGTTCTTTTAATGTGTCAGCACTCAGCTTAAACATTAAATGATTAAGTTCAGTCCAGGTCACACTGATGAATCTGTGAAAATCCCAGACAAGTCTTTCTCAACGATCATGGCCTGGTGTAACTCACTCTTTTATTTCATACAGTTCTCAGGCAGAGCCATATGTCAAATTAGAAGTCACCATCACTGGGTATAGCAATTTTCAAACATAGTTTGTTCTCTTCCATGTGGAAAAGCCAAACTAGTTTAAAACACTCAGTTATCTTTGTTTCAAACTTATTGTACGTAAAATATTTAATTTGCTATGTAGTTGTTTACTAGTGATTTTTTTAGAATTTAGTATAGTTTTCTCACTCAGCCATCATTATATTCTGTAACAGATGTATGCCTTCCACTTAGTTTTCATATTCTGAGGCTTAGCTACAATGATTGGTCTTGTGCTTGACCTCTCTCAACCTTTACTTGTTACGGCAGTTCACTATCATCGAAACCGATTTCTTCCCTTTATACCACTCGTTCCTCCGGGGAGGAGTCATCTTTCAGCTCTTTTATGACTCTCTAAATATGAAAATATTTCCAAGTCCATATCCATTTCAATCTCGTTAAGGTGGCCACAGCAGAAATCTACCAAGTATACGATTTACCCTTTACCGAGTACAGGATGGATTATTTACGAAAGGAATACCTTAACCTATCGCGACTAGGAGGTTTTATCGGTTTATAGTTTCCTGTGCCAGTCAGACTCTTGCTGAGAATTGTTGGAGTTACTTTTCTCTGTCTTTTCAAACTCTTTCTAGGCTGCCAGAAAAGTGAGTTTCCTTTTGGACTCGTTAAACACAGTGGCTTGTCCAGTTCGGTGTAACAGCAGTATTAAGTTTCTTCCCTGGGCTAATTAAATATACTGGATAGATTTTTCTGGGAGGACTTATATTGTAACCATATGCTATACACTGAAACTTTCAAAAGACAATTTAGTTTCTTTAAAGACGGTGAACGTGGAATAACATGTGCCTTAACTGACGTGTCGCTCTTGAAGACATGGCACTTGTCTACATTCTGTCGGGTTGGGGACATATCATCCTAGATTTTCACTTGCCTCCCAGTGGGTTTGATGATCCTTTTGACCTCTCATCACTTCTCTTTGTACTCCACCATGACCTTTGATGCAGTGTCAAATGCGCGAACTCACGTAAGTACATGTGTAACAAGAAATTTGACTCACGTTCCAAGCTTCTCTTGATTCTCAATATTGATTCAAGAACATTGCTGTTCCTCTATCTCAGCGATGATGTGCAGTACTGACTGTGATGAAGGTCTTCTCTGAGCTTGACTCTTCCTCGGCTTCTGATCTGAACCACTTCTAGTACCTTGTTTTGCCCTCAATAGCAGTTCTTGACGTTGTTTCGTAGTTTTCTCATTGGCCTCCAGAATTAGATGATTCTCTGATCGCGCTTGACTCAATTCAAATGCCATGTTGTACCTGGTACCTTGAGGACCATTGTCATTATTGGTGGTACCTCTACGCATCTATTAACAACTTTCATCATTAATTTGATAGCTGTGGGCGATATTTCTGCATGTTGACTTGATATTAATAAACATAGCAACTTGTATACGTTGATCAAGATGAAGCGTAGAACCTAGTTTTATCTGTTGAGATCTACAAACTCGTTTGTGGATTGTCTGGTCGTTAAAACTCATTCATTGGATGGCACGTTACCTAAATCATTATCGTCCTCCTTGGATGGCTAAATCATACCTTGGATCTAATTCCTTCTTTGCTTGTTTATGAATGAATCGCCCATACCACTTATATCATGTATTTGGATATAATTTTACTTCTCTCAAGTTTTCAGATAGCATTTTTTGATTGAACCACGTTCGTAAAACATTTACCTCTCTCTTTAAGACCTCCAACAGCACAAAGGCATATTTGGTAACTTTAATTAACACAATTTATCCCTCACATTGAAGGAGCTTGATACGTGACATGTGAGCGGTGACATGATCGAAAACACTTTCAAATTCCCACGACCACGGGTGGATTCCCTAAAGACATCTCCTTGTGAAAAACCTAAAAATAGCCTTTTCATCCTTGTTGCTGGCTGAATGGGTGCTACCTTGCATGTTAATCCTTCAGAAGGCCCTTGATTAGCTCTGATCTCAGTAACACTCGTGTAAAACATCAAAAGGGTGTTTTTTAAAAATACATAGCGAAAGATTGACTGACAACTCTGATGGTCTATTAAATTAAGGTTGGGAGGTTGGCTGGATGTCATGTAAGAAAGTAGTTCCACCTCTCATGGAAAGCTTCCTTGGGGACAGATGACTCCGTGAGATTAGGATCCCAAACTCACCACATCTATATAAACATGTTTCATGCAAGACTAAGTGTCAAGAAACCTTCATAGCTGAAATCTTGCAATAGTCCTCATGAAGGCAAATCAATAGTAAGAGATTTATGATTGAAGAGAGACTTGTCCTATTGGGCATAAGCACAGAATATTGGCCGAAAGCGACCAGCCAGAAGGAAGATTAGACGTGGAGAGCAGAATTTATTTTCTTTGTAGATGGCAGTAAACGGCTTTGGTTATGGTTCCACTGCGTATTATTCATTATGATGTGGTTCTTATACTATAAACTAATACATAATTACATCTATTGGATTTTACGCTTGTGTTTGTCATGTTTCTGACTAACGATATTTAATCATCAGTGGTGCATGATTGTGATCTGTGAGAACAGGGGCAGACGCTACCTTCTCTATAGACAATAGTGATAGTTTGAGATGCTTTTCTTTGTTCTGTTCTGTTGATACAGAACTGCACCATAGCATGTTACGATTTTTGCTAGACACGTCTGAGCTGGTGAGGACAGATATATGATTTGTCCTAATAATTGCTTTGGCGACTCCGCTGGTGACAGCTGCAGCCATTTGTCCACGAATCCCTAATTACTGTCCACGTTTGTTGGAGGGCTTATTAAGTGACTTGTGAGTAGTGAAATGATCTGAAAAACACTTTCAGGTTGGAACAATTCATTCCCCTAAGGCATCTCTGCAAAAGCTGCAAATGGCCATTTTCATCCTTAACGCAAACTTAGTTGAGTATTTGGTACCAATCGGGCAAATCCTTCAAGAGGGTGCGCTAATTGGCGATCCAGCATCTGAAGTCACACTACTAGGGCTAATAAGGATGTTTTTGCCAAAATGTCAATGAATGGCTCTGCTTGAGCTCTAAACTAGTCTCTAAATTGAGTTGGGAGGTTGGCTCCCAGTCTCCATGTAGAGAGGAAGTAGTTTTCCGCCTCTCATGGGCTTCCTTCGAGATGGGAGCCAATCCCATGAGTTGCAGGGATCTAACTCACCTTCCACCATCTATGACTTTGCTGTTACACACAAACTTCAGTGCAAAACCTTCATGGCCCTAATAATGCACAATAGATATCATGGTGGATCATGTAGAGAGATTGATGATGAAGAAGAGAGAACTTATCTCTTCAACAGGCACTGTGAGAATATTGTTAGCGTTTGAAGGAAGATTCAACGTTAGAAGCAAATTAACTAATGCTGTTTTGTACGTTAATGATAGCGATTTTTGGTTATGGTTCCACTCATATTGATCGTATGATCATGAGTTGTGTCTTCTCAGTGATACATAATTGCATCTATTGGATTTTACGCTTGTGTTTGTCGTGTTTCTTGCTTGTGCGGGTATTTAGATATTTGACGGCGGGGATGAATGTGGGAGAGAATGAGTGCTACACACTTCTGATGACATGATGGATTCAAGGATAGTCTTCTGCATGTTGGTTGTTACAGTACAGGAACTTGCTCCATAGCGTGCTACGGTGGTACTGGAGCCAATGCAGGATAGTAAAAAGGATATTCTGTAAAAGAAGTTACCTCACAACAATGTGACTCTTTGATTATACTTGAAATGCATTTTGAGAGACTGAATCAAAAAATTAGTCTTGTGACTTGATGGTGTTGGCTGCCATTATTGAAGATATAAGTAGTTCATAAAACAGTTTCAGTATTCTAAAGCCTTGATGTTTTTCTGCTTATTCTGTTCTCTGATTATTTTCTTCAGTCGGATGAAAAGTTTAGGTTAAGAAATGACTCTTTGAAACACCTTAGACCTATTTGTATCCTTCATTTATGTTTTACTAAAGTGTATAGTCTTTCATCTTTCTCTTTAATCTATATGTACATTTATTTCTCTAAACATTTCTAAATGATTGTTCAACATGATTTATAGTTTCTTACCATAGCATCTCTTTTTATGCTTTATTTTAATCCCTTGTGACCATTATTCAATTCTTAAATAAAGTCTATTTTGATCATACCTTTGTCCTGTGTTGATTGTTTTAAGTCTTCTCAATTGTGAATATGATCTTATTAGTGTTCCTCTTCTCTTTGTATTCCTGGTGAATATTTCTTTTCTAAGTCATTGAAATAAATCTTTGAAATGGAACCTTCTCCTAAAAACATTCATTTTAATTGTCTTAAATATATGTTTGTAAGTATGGTTATGATTCATAGTTAACCCTATCTATCAAATACCTCTTTGTTATTTAAATTTATGTTTTTCAGATTCCTTTGTTGAAATTCATTTCTCAACAATCAATGTCTCCATCTCATTCTGACAAGATCCTATACATATTTTAAATTTTCCACCCCAGTATCCATATATTTAATCATAATTTTGTCTCTTTCTTTGTGAATGTTTTCTATGATGGTTCTACGTTTGACTTCCTCTTTATATCTATACTACTTATACCTTTCATGTTCTTCTATGCCAATTCAACCAAACAACTGAGCAAAACATAATTAATAACTAATTAAAACCAATACTTTCAAAGCAAACAAGATAAACCTTTGCAAAAAAAATAATTTGAGAGATCCCTCTCTAAGAACATGAACTAAATCCATGAACTCTAATGTTACTGATATTTTTTATGTTTTTTGATTTTATTCTTATCAATAAAGTTCATGTAATACTGGCAATGTTATTTGATATATTGTATTCATATTAACTATGGCTATGACTTTCATTGATCTTCAAACATATATATTTCAAACAAAGTATTTAGTTGTCTTCTTAATAACATGGTGGTGGAACCATTATTTATTGAAGCTAAACATTTTCTGGTGACTCCATAACCCTTGATGTTATTGCTTCAATATTCCTTTTAAAATCTCTTCAGAATGCTTTGAGAAAACCTAATCATGATGTTGGTGGATAGGACAATTCTTCCACTGGCGACTCCCACAATCCCAAAAGCTATTAAATCCATGAAGAGCTGGTGGTTGAAAAGATTTGGTAAACCTATTTTCTAGTTACAACATGGATTGAGATGTTAGTATGAAGAAAACAATAGGATGAAATAATGGCAAAATTTTTGAACGGCTCTAATGGAAGATGTCAACTAATTAAATATTGATGATGAAGCGAAAGCCGTACTTTCTGATCGCTTATGAAATATTACAAGATGCAACAACAAACAAAATTATGATGAAGCAGATTGAAACAAATGAGATATGAAGATGGATTAAGTTACTCACTTGTATATCTTATGACGCTATTAAAGAAACTTTACAAACTGAATCAGATGTAAAAACATGAAACATTGTAAAGAAAACATATTATATTGAACTCACAAAATCTGGAAATGGGAAGAACGACACCATTACAGTCTACACCTTTGTATCGTCATTTCGAATTATTAAAGAATGAATCCTAAAATATTAGAAACAACTCATGAATCCCATATTCCTAAATGGCTTGTCACAAAATCATGAGATTTTGTTTAAAAAAGCCGAGATAGAATGAGAAAAGAGGAAGATATAGAACAACACAAAAACTGACAATGATTCCCTAGAATAGGCTAAAGAAGACAAGAGAAGAGGTATTGTTTTAGCCAAAGAAAAGAAAAACTTCTTAACACGAGCAAAAGAAGAAATTGACCAAATATTAAACTGGCGATTAATATAGATATATTGAAAAAACACTTCTGTATACACCTGCCAAACATTACAAGCAATGTGAAATAGAAAAAAATCGCTTACAGATGAATAAAGAAAACAAGCGATATACAATATGTTGATTGATGATGGCGTTTCTCTATTGATTTTCTTAACGCAATTAGGTGGTCGTGATGGCTCAACGAAGCTATTATGGGTAGCAATAAATTGATTGGTCTCATGAATTCGTATCGTAATTGAAAAGCGACGTCAAACAATCCAATCCATTGAAATGCTTCTGTAAATTATGAATTAACAATCATCGTTCTTTAATATTGGGATGCGAGAAGAAAGAATTTCTTAAGTGAGACGAATAAAGAACCTTTCCTAAAGGTGCAGTGTCAAGTTATATATGTAAGGACTGTAGTGAATCTCTTCTTTTATTACTGGATCCATGAATGGAAACATACCAGAACTACAAGAAGACATGTATAATATGATGATCCTCCTTGGAGTAATGAAGATGAAAGTTTTCTTTCTCGAAGATATTTAAACAATCCACAAGGTGGAAAGGTAACCACCGTTGAATCTTCTCTTACAATACTCATAACAGGAGCATTGTTCAAGATCTATGCTCTTCTTAATGATGGCATTTGAAAGGATAAGTTTATGGATAAGTGTATACCAAAAGCAAGAAGATTGTTGTACTAACGCTAAAACAAAAGAATGGGAGTGGCCTTGTTGTACTATCAAAGAGACGAAGAAGAACGAATATGGATCATTCTTGGATTGATTTATGTGAAGAAGTTGTTATTCAACATGTAAATATTCCAATTGAATATAGATTCAATTGAATATGGGTAAAAGATTAGCTGAGCATTTAGTTAGTTGTTGATTTTTGTCTTGAATATATATATATATACATATAAATGAAGAGAAAAGAGAGCTGATTGTCAAAATAAGAAAATTATATATACAAAAGAAATTGAAGTCTAAATGCTGACTCAGTACTCAAACACTATGATTAGTATAAACATAATCCATGATAATAAACTTTTCAATTCTTGTTGATAGGTTAGTGAATTAATTAATTAATAACATGTTGGCTTTATAGGTAAAGACAAGGAACAGGTAAGAAAAACAAAGGTTCATTGAAAACAAAATATGAATGAGATTGATGTCAAAACTGGTTAATATTCTTAAACGATTGAATGAAGAAAACAAATAAATAAAAAATTTGATAATAATAAGATATTCTGGTGCTGGATCTAAAATTGTATTTTATTTACTTTACAATTTTAAGAATATATTATTGCTTGTTTTATACATGATTTGTATAACAAGTCAGTATATGTAGCTTTTACAGCACTGAATACATTTTAATTTGAAGATAAAAATATGGTGGTCTAGTCCCAGCGGATAATGATTATTCAAATTACCAAAACTCATTGTTGTGTTGGTTCATGAGAAAATAAGGTAAATAATTAGTTTCATCACTAAATGTAAAATATTTTTTTGAAGAGTTTACTAGATCCAAATGCACTCACGAAAGAAGAAAAATGTTAGGATCATTGAATGGGCGGTATTGTTATTTTGATAAGAAGATTCCATTGTTTCAGATGCTGGAGATCATCAAATGGAAGAAGATTATTAAAAGAAAATAAAATTTGCTGCCCAATGGATGAAGTATTTGGTTTTAATGAAAACAGAGATTCCATTGAAGTTTATGACCCTAAAGATGGGTTGTCTCCTAAATAAAACCATATGGTAAATGGACCTTACTATGCAAAAAATTTGGTGTTGCTTTCTTTCAACTTCAGAGATAGACTACTGAGACTTATCTTATTTTAATTTTTATGATGATTATTACTCTTTGATTCTTACTTCTACTACTTGTCCTAAAATGCACATTTGTTTCTGAGAAGTAGCAAACCCTGTTTTTCATCATTTTCATTGCCTTTAACCCATTTTTCCCCTTGAGATTATCTAAAAACCCTTCATTTGGCCTCAAAATCCTTTGAACCCTTTTAAATGTTGAATCCCCTTCCATTTAGTTCAAAAAATATTTTCTCTGTGAACTTCAAATTTTGGCTTGACTATGCATTTTGGCATAAAAACACCTTCATATGGTTTTTGACCCCAAAAACAACTTCTTCAACATCTGCAGGCCTCACTTGTACCTAGTCCAAAATAAATCTGAGGACCTTAAGGGCCTTAAAACATTTAAACTCATTTTCATATATTACATTTCATGTATGTTTTTTGAACAGATCAGACCAGTTGGATACATCAGATCAGTGTAGCCTCAAATCCATCACTCCACACTTGCTGCCTCTTCTACTTGTATATATATTGTTCACCCAGCATATGAAATCCTCACCATCATTATGAATATATTGACAGGATTGTAGATCCCCTTTTCTGCTTTGTTGCTTTCAATAGCTCATCTTTCAATCAACATCAGGCTGCAAAGATCCGAAGATTGGAATCAAATCCAATAACCCCACCTCCATTGAGACCTACCATCATAAGCCTTATAAACCACCTTTAATCTAATTTTGCTTCCAGCCCACTGTTATCTCTTCTAACAAACTCTCTTCCTTGGCAATCTACGCTTTAAATAATCAACCTCTATTAATTGGCTCAAATCATTGTGTTTTTCTCCTTGAAGTTCACAGTTAAAAAAATCAAGAGAAATGAAAGCCTGATGTTATGAGGATGCTGTCGGCCAATGTGTAGTATACGTCTTTTAGCCAATTTGTACACAATCTTTGCGGAAACCATTCCGGTTTTCCCACTTTTGCTCTTGTATAGTATTTTCATCTTTTGATCTTGTCCGTTCATCATGTTAATCTAGCAGCTTGTGTTATATCCCAATCCCAAACATTTGCATTCATCACAAATATCCCAAAGGACTTCCTTGCTGATCTAGGCCATCCATTATATTAATCCCAATAGCGGTGATCGAAACCCAATCGCTGTATATGTTCTCATTGTGCTGTTGAATCTAAACATTTGATCATTCTGAATCCGTTCTTCATCCTCTTATTGAACTCCTCCTACTTGTAGCTTTCTTAGCGAAGGTTTTTCTCCATTGTTTTATGCAAAATCCTCCATTCCGCCTGACTTGTCCCTCCGCCAAACCTATGAAGTAGTCTTAAACCATTTGTGATTTATAACAATTTTGTGTGTTTTGGAGTTTTGGATATATTTTCTTTGTGTTCTTCCTAGTCACAATCCATCAACAAAAATGCCGAATAACGATTATGACGCCGTCGAGAAAGTTGAGAGTTGATATTTGTTTGAATATCGACTGAAATATGAAGGTAAAACACTCGTTTACTGAATACTTCTATAAACAGTTGAAACAAATGTATGGGTGAAGAATAAACAAAGGATAGTAACACAAAACCTAAAGATCGAGTTTTAATCCGATTTAAGGATAAAATGATATTAAGGAAAAAATACGAACAATTATCAAAGCCTAATTAATTTCAGCAGAAACAAAGAATGAGATGAATTGTTGAAACAAAAAAGAGATAAACTGAAGGACATATGAACACATAAGAACTTCATTCAGCGATAAAACTAACAAAATACACGCATTCTAAATGAATCAAAAGAACAGTGCTTTTAAAACGAGGAAAGATATTTGTCAAGAACTGAACATTATTACTAAAAGAGAGAACAAATTCTAAGCTGTCATTGAAGTTATTGTAAGAGCCAATAGGTATAAATCAATCTTTTCATTAACTGGCAGAAAACGAGTAAATGAAGTAGAGTTGTAAATGAAGATGCTACATAAACATAGGCAGTTTAAGGACAAGTTGCATTTTAGCTATGAATCATTGCATTTCAATCCTAAAACTTTCCCATGCCATTCTTCTAAACCTTGAAGAAAGATGAGATATGGGTTGGTTGGTCACCTAGTTATGTCTACTGACTGCAAATATTATATGTGTTGAGTTGGAAAAAATAGTCTTGGAAACTTGATGGAGGTATTGTTGACATGCTTGTTCTTGAAGGCTCTGTTGGATTCATGAGCTTGGATATTGGTGATGTGATGCAGGCCATCGATGTTTTTCTGTTTTCATTATGTTTCATAAATTCTTTCTACGGTAGGATGAAAATTTTAGGCTAGGCGAACTCTTGAGGCTTCCTTAGACTGTTTGTCTTGTTGTTTATGTTTTCTTCTACTTGAGGTATTTTATAGTATTTAATCTTTCTCTTTTTAGTCCTCATGCTTGTTTATTTATCCCAATAGTTCAAATAGTTGGTTTTTTAGCATGATTTGTAGTTTTCACAACTTGTCTATTTGCCACACTTGAAAACCTGTTTTAAGTCTCATTGGAATTTTGTTGTTTGTATTGTGAGGAGGTATGTTTGATCATACCTTTGTATTCTGAACAATTGTTTAAAAATTCTTCTGGTTGTGATCATGAAGTGTGTGGATGTTCCCTCTGCATTGCAGATATCTGAGTGAATATTTTATGTTTTCTAAGTGTTGAAATAAAATATTTGAGGAAACAGGATATACTCAGAATCTTAAATTCCATTTTGATGATATTGCAGTCATCATTTCTTAAAACATAGCATTTAAAGACTGTGGTTGTACTGCTCTTGGGAAATGCCTCTTTATTGTTCAGGATACATGTTTTCAGGGTTCCCTTTGTTAAATTCATTTCTCTTTCCAAATCATTAATTTCCATCTCATTCACAAAAACTAAAGGATCTTATGGCCAAACTATATTTTCCTTTATTATGCTACCTCATGACAAATTTTTCTGCTCTTCATAGAATGAACACATTGAGATTTGGCCTTTATTTATAATATATATTTGGCCATTTTGTATTTCTTATAACGATATTTGACAACCGACAAACGCGCGCTACGTAACAAATTAAAATAATAACTAAATCAAGCGACAGACCAGCATACAACAGAATACAACGTCGTGAGAGGTCGCTCTACGGAAACGGAGGACAGATCCTAAGACCTCTAAATATTCATTTGATGCTGCTGCTCTTTGATTTACGAAATCTATCAAAACGTGCGGACTGAAATTGTTCGTATAATCCCGTAGAACTCATTCAGTCTTACACGGCTCGTGGTAGAGCCGGTAACGAAAACAAATATTTGCCTTGATGAAAACAATGATATGAGTTATCTTCTGTGGTGCTGAAGGTTGCTCATGAAGAAGATTTCATCTCCAACATTGGTATGGGGAGATGAAACATTAATACTGATACCCTTAACCTTTGGAATCCTTTCTCCACCTCTTCTCAATACACTCTTGCAAGGATATTTATGGACTCTCATTATCGAACTGGTGCGCTTATAAGTTGTGAATTATATGGTATATGAAGTAGGTATTCTGTGGTTGTTGATCTATGGTAATATTAATCCAGGTAATAAAGATGACATTATGGTTCAACATTATTAGAGATGTCATGTATCTTTTCTCTTCTTCCACGTCAATCATTCCTCAACTTTGTGAGATAGGTAAAAAAGATGAGCAGTGCTTGCTCCATGTGAGGCCAAATACAAATCGTGGCTTTACTAAAGATGAAGCGCAAAGTGGTGCTCTCGTTCAAAATTCTGGATGCTAAAAAAATGCATTAAATCTCCTCTACAAGGTTGTGGTGGCTGGGGAGACAAACAAGTGCTGGAGAAGATCTTATTACGTATGCCTCTTCCTTATTAGTGACATAATGGGATATCCAAATGAGGTTTGAAAACATTTCGACAAAGCAAATTCGTGCTGGATGAGTTCGCTCTAAGTCATGGGATCAGTCACTCCCAGATCAAAATCTGAGAAAAGAACAGAATGTGAGCTAAGTTGACTGGTGGCGCTTGAATCTACAGCCTGGTGCCGGTAAAATCCCCAAAGAGAGTTCTACATTTATATGCAAATGGATATACGAAGAAGCATTAACGCTACTAAATCTGACAGAAAAAGAATGAACAGTATGGTTTAAAATATCAATTTATAATAATAATCATCTATTTACATTTATTTATATGACTTTTTGAAAGATGGGGTATACAAGACGTCCATGAATGGAGATTATAATAGTAAAAATCTGAAACTGGCTTTATTTTAAAGGGAGTTGGAAACAGAATTTTATCAATAATAAGATCCTAGGCATATATGTACATAAATATATATCTATTTCAGATATGTTCAAGAAATAATCATATATTCTATAGGTTTAATAAATCAGAAGCGGAGAGAGTAGGTCGGGATCTAGAGTTGTAGATCTGAAATATTCAAAATTACTGAATCATATGACATAATAGTAAGATCAGATATTAAAACATACCTTGGATTGGTAGCTTAATCATTGGATCACCAAAGTAGGAAGGAAGAATCCTAACACGGATATCTCTCTTCAGATGAATAAACACACTGCAACTCCTCCTTTGCAAATAACGTAGTCCGGGGAAAGCTTACATTGTAGGATTTGAAATTGTTTTCCCTAATGTGGGGTTTGGATCTGAAGCTCAATCCAACTAATGCATACCCAGGAGGTTAAAGACACAATGGCGAGAAGAGGCACTAGTAAAATCTGAATGCAGCGGATCTAGTGTCTTCACTAACACCGAAACTCTGAGGAAAAACCAGGCACTCAATAGGATCGGTGTTTTAGGTGTAAGGTGAAGCTTGGCCCAAGCTTTGATAGTGAGCGTGAACAATGTCCTCAGAAATCTCCAAGGAAGGAGGGTGGGAATCTGAGCAGAGAAACCCAAGGAGGCATCCTAAATCGTGATGCCTTAGAAAATGTCTAAAGACACTGGCTACTCTCCTCTTCTTTGCAATATTTGATTCTTGTCAAATCCTAAACCACTTAGTAGGTTAGCTCACTTCCATGTAGAATGCTTCTAGAACTATGTTGTCTAAAGGAGAAGTTGGTGTCTGTTACTCTGTGGTATAGTCGAGAGTTGACTTGGTCAGTGATCAACCTCTTTTCACACTCAAGTGTGTTTATAAAATGATCGAGACTTAGCCATGTTCACATTGGGCATTGATTTATTTTGTTATTTTTTAGGAGTTTTACATGTAACATTCTCCTTAACATGAGCAAAAACAAAACAGGAAAAATAGGATGTTGCTGTGGCTTGACTAATTGGGGAATATTCTGATCTTACTCACCCTCTAAGATGTGCTGACATGCTTAACTGCATTGAATGACATCTGTAATTTCTAAGAAATCTCCCTCTTCTCTGTATTTCCTAATGTAGCATGTAATGCTTGTGTTTTGCAAGAATTCACCTCTCAATGGTTCCTCCCAAGTGTCTGAAGTTAGATACAGTGATCAGCAATAGCCTCCATCATGAAATAATGGACGATATATGAGGAAACCTTCTTCCATGATCTGTTGCTTTCTCAGGTAAAATGATGACATGTATGAAATTTTATCATCATGAAGAACTCCCATCTCCTTTTATATTAAATGATGGATCCCCTTCTGGCTTGGAAATCACTTATTCAAATCCTCCCACCAGCCACATGGGGAGTTATGCTCCCAACAAACATATGGCTGTCATGAAAACAAGTGAGATACCATGAGTAGCCATATAAATATCTCATACTCCCATTAAGCATGGTGCAAAAGATGGAACTCTCTCTGGTGACACATGCTATTAACATATACTATCCTGTCATTAGGAAGTAGGTATACACGCTGGAATCATGGTTGGGAATCATGCCATGGCTTCCACCATCTATGATAAAGGAGAAGGGAATATGTTCTCTCATGTGCAACTTGAGCGTAGTTTTCACCCTTAAGCGCCATAGAATAGGGGATGACAAGTGCCTCCCCCAACACTTGTTTGCTGCCATCTACTCTTGAATATGGAGGGTGCTCATAATTGTTGTAAAATAATCATTCCATGAAGGATATAATAACTTCCCAAGAGCTCAGGGATGACTTTGCATCCTTTCAGTTGTGGCCTTGAATGACCCCCATGACCATGAAATAATTGCCCATATTGGAGCAAAGTATCCCTGCTGAGGCAGTGTTAGATAAATACAAGCATATAGGAAATATGTTGTTTAGAAAGACAGATATATGTTTTACATTAGTGCTGAGATGAATCATAGCAGGTGGTCCACTTCCTCAATGAGTAAGGAGGTGTAAATGATGGCTCTTCCATGAGCTATGTTCCTCCTTATCTAACAAATAATCCATGCACTTCCTCATATGATATTTCACCTCTTCTTTGAAACCTTCCCGGATGAATCCATCTTAAGATAGTGTGATATGCTTTAATGAAACCGAGTGGGTTTGGAAAGCAAGATCTCATAAGCTACATCCTTGATCTCTCCTTCGACTTGATGTAACAAAAGAATATTTGTGGAAATAAATGGCTCCCTCAATAACCACCTCCCATCATTTCTGCCTTCCAAACAAAACCTCACATGTGAAAAGGTCTAGCCGTATTCCATCATGAGTTAGGAATCTCGATAAGGATCTAGGCTTCCCAGATGGGCATTTTGATAAGACCTTACTGTGTCTATATCATGGCTCTCTCTTCCAATAGCTATGATATGCGTCACATATTGAACATCTAATATTCCATTGCCTGCCTCATTTGTTATCTTGCTAAGACAAGATTGGAAGCGGTGAAATACTTCATATGGTCCTTGTCTTCCAGTAACTGTAGTTGTTGTGCACTTTGAAGGTTAACATCCCCTGCATGTTAAGTCTTCTTTGTGAATGAAGATAACGTCTATGCGAATACGGAGATACCATGTGTCCCCATGCCACCATATACATCATAGACTTGATTTCTCCTTCCTCAACGATGATAAGCGAGTGGGGAATGGCAATGTTGCCTTTTACAGGGAATTTTCTTACCTCTTCTAGTTGGAGGTTTTCTCTTTCTTCTTATTCTCTGAGCTCACTATGAAAATACAGTCTTGCTGGGTGGTGTTGCTTTGATTTCCTCAGTAAAGAGGTGCTTGAGGTGCTCTTGTTGTGGTGTGTGCAACCACTCTCTCCCTTCTTATCCTCTTATATGATTGTTGGCCATCATCTGTCCAGAGGCACTGAATCTTGTTCTTCTGTTGAAGGATGAACCTTCTTGCCTCCATCTTGAGAAAAGCCCTTCATCGAATGGAGATCTTGCCATGTAGAAAGTATCAAGCTGGGCTGCATCACTGCTGTGGTCTTTGATAGATTTGGATCTGTGTGCTTAGCTCTTGGGCAGTGATGTTGTTTGATAGTCTCAGCAGAATTCTGATGAGTATCATTAAACCTCTCATAATCTTGTTAAGATTTTATGTTAAATTAATTTTATATAAGGAAAATATAACAATATATTTCTATACTTTACCTTAAAAGTAATATTATTTGATGACTTCATTGTGAACATTATCACGCGTTGCTCAACTCTACCGAACCTAACTAGACATTTAGGTGATCCATCAAAAGTAGGTAGAAAGAATCTACTCACACAGTGGTACGCTTCTCCTTTGTGCTTCTATCCTGTGATCTTGCTTTGAGTTCAGGGTGCTGAACTCTGATTGACTGCCTACCAGCTCTCTCCAGTCTCCTTCTTGGGCACACCTCATTCCTCTTGCTGAGAATAGCATTAGACGTTGAAGATTTGGTGATATGGATGAGTGCACATATCCATGAGATGAGGATTTGTTTTCCATGTCTGCCTATCTTGTATATATTTTCAGGGATCTTCCTTTTCCTCTCATTTCTTTGTCTCTTACAGACCACACTTGAGCTTAGATAAAGTCTGTGAACCTATTTTCTCTATCCAAGCAGGTTTGCTCTGGTTTCTCATGATCTCATCTCTATGAGAGGACTCCCTCTTTGTAAACTCTTAGGTAAATATTAAGTTAACGATACAACAATGTCCCAAATGGATATTGAACAGCCTTTACTAAAACAATGCTTTGAAATTCAGTTGTATAGAATGAGTTTTAATATGGATCATACAAATCTATCTCTAAATCAAAGGATAGCAAAACAAATCAAAATGATTGGGTCAGTAATTACAAACCTAGTCTAATCATGAAAGAGTTGACTACCTTTAATCAGTCTCAATAACGATCCACTGAAATAAATAAATAAGGCTGATAACAACACAATATAGTGAATAAATCAGTTTATTATGATTGTTATACAAGAAAAGAATGAGACTATCTAGGAAAAATCCTCATAAATGAGGTGCAAATGCAGAAAAGTTTGAAAAATTGACAGGTGTTTTTGAGGATGAAAGAAGAATTTTATTATTCATGAATATGTAGTTCTTTCGACAAAAATATAGATCTATTTCAGATGCTTTGTAAAATATCTATATTTGGCTATGAGTTTTATAAAATCATGAATCTGGAAGAGTAGATCTGAATCTAGAGTTAGAGATCTATAGAAATATTCAGAAATTAATTAATAATAGCATAATAGTAGATCAAATATGAAACATACATGGATTTGGTAGCTGATGTATCACTTACAATAGAATCTATGGAATCTCTATCAGAATCTGAGAAAAAACACACACTAGTCACTTATTCAAATAAAATAGGGAGAGAAAATATGCTGTAGGATTTGAGAATGATTTATCCCGATGCCGAGCCTGTGGATGGATCTCATCAGCCATTTGCTCTTTGAGGAGGTTAAAGCAGACTCACTTTGAAGAACAGCAAAATCTGAATACGGCAGATCTGCGTGTCTTGCACACTTACGCAACTCACGAAGAAACCAACCTCAGCCAGGATCAGGCAGATAAATTGTAAGAAAAATATTTTCCAGCAGTAAATGGACAGGAAGTGAACAGAGTCTGTCAGGCTGGGGAGGGAGGTGAGTCTGACAGGCAGGAGAGTATTAATAAATAGCCCTTGAAAATAATATCCCTTCAAAAACACAACAAAACTTCTCTCTCCCCCAGCACACATAAACAATGGAGATGCACATCATGACCTAAACTGCTGGTTGGTTTAGCTCACTTTGTATGAATCTCTGAAACAGCCATGTCTCCCTCATGGAAGTACAATGCATCTAAGCCTTGCTAGCAGATAACATTAGGGACAGAGCTTGGTCGGTGATCGACCTCTTTCACACTCGAAGTGTGTTTCATAAAATAGCTCGAGATTTAGCCATGACTAAAAGTGACATTGATTTATTTTTAATGTTTTGAAGTTTTGTGTCTCCTCTGCATTTTAATACATCAACATGGTAAAGGCTCATGTCAGAAAAAATGAGATATTTCCATTAAACTTGAATGATGAATATTATATGAATCCCTCTCTTTGGTTTGAAGAATTTTGGAGAGTTAGCTTCTCCTTGAATGCTCTAGGCTTGTGCCTTTTACTCTTTAAGATGTTCAGTGAGAGTCATCGTCTAAAGGGTGTGTTCTGCTTCTTCATTTCTGCACCTCACCTTATAAAAGGTGGGGATAGGAATCTATGGAGATACGATGGTTTTCTTCGATAGGAAGTGCTTGGACATTCCTCTTAAATATGTGGATCTATCAGTCTTCTTTTTCATTATCATGGAGGAATCACATGGATCTAAGAAAGAATGGTAGGAATTTCATGTCAAAATGGATATCATCCAATACTTCTTCTTTTTAATATTAAAAATGAGAGGTATCACAATTATTAAAGATCATGCTACGATACCAGCATAATATCAAAAGATAGATAATAAGCATGTAAGTGCAACTAAATAAACAATAAAATAAAACAATATATGATATAGAAAGTTGATATATATATATACTTCAAGGTGTACAAAATCACCTTTATATACTGGTCAAACCAAACTCTCTAAAAACAACAAAACAACAGAAATCTTTTCACTTTCTCTCTCTCCCACAAGCATGAAAACAAAAACACTTTCACTAAATGGTGCATGAATGCTGAAGATTGTAATACAAATGAACTCCATTAATGCACATCATGAAAGAATCATGCCAAGATTGCAACCTGAAATGAATGAACAGAGATAATATGGTGACAAAATGTCTCCAGAAACTTCAAAATGATGTGCATACACTGCATTTATTCTGATAGAATACAGAATCAGAAAAACACAGGCTTCTTAATTTCAGCTCATACTACCAAAGGCATTGACTTTTATCTGTACTATTCTTATTTTATGAGTAATTTTTACAAAGCATAGATCAATAAATAGGAACCTTTAGGCAAACCAGAATCTCCAAGGCAGGGTTAAATTTCTCTCAGTGAGACATGTAATATATTTATCACTATAGAATACTAATATGTCATGGTTGCCTTTGTTATCTCTAGCCTTCTCTTCCTCTCTTAATGTAATTGAAGACACTCATCATCAACAGAACATGAATCTTGGTCTTCTGCTGAGAGGAATCTCCATGCCTTCCTCTTGAGAAGAAAAGCTCTTCATGCAATAGAAATTTTCCCCTTGTGAATATCATATGGTACAGTCTGATAGCTTCAGAGCCAGGCTGGATTTATGAACCTTCCAACTAGCAAAATTTTGTTGATATAGTTTGATAATCTCTATAAATGTTTCATAAAAATTTATTTAACTGTCTTATATTCTTCTAATGAAATTTGCATGGTATACTATGTTGAATTCTTCAGGAAAAATATTCATGACGCATGGCACAAAAGACATACCTGAGGTCTGCAGAGTCTGCTGCTGCTAAGCGCTTCCTTTTAAAACTTGATGTTGACCATGATTATCTAGCTCTTCACCCATCACGTAGCTGGACATTTCAGTGACCATAAAATGAATATGAAAGAATACCACACAATATTTGTTTCTCATAGCCACTTGTTTCACTCCTTGAATCTTGCAAAACCATTGGAATTTTAGGTAGATATTTTGAACTCCTTAGATTGGTTATACTGCAGAAATAATCATCAAGGAAGTCTCCTTCTTTGGCATCTCTCCTCTTCCTTTCTTTTATTTGTCTTGTTCGTGTGAATGAAACATTGTAGCTTTATTGATAGTTGAATTCTCACACCATAGATGAAATTAAACTTTTCTCATGTATAGATCTTGAGATCTGGTGAGAGATCTCATATTTTCCTACATTTCTTTTAATTCATACCTGGGGAATTTGAAGAAGAATATGAGAACCTCTTTCCTACAGAGAAATAAGGGTTTTTCTTTGATCTATCTTGCTACAGTGTATCTTCTACAGAAACTACATAGCTAATTAACGAAAAAATAGTTGACAGAATTGACTCGATACTGCATATAATATCCAAATAGGAAAATTCGTAATAAATACGTGAAAACGTATTTTCAGAAAATATAAATTTAAACAGAAGAAAAATAAACCCATGAATGGCCAAATATAAAAATATTAGCTTACCATCTAAGAGGATATATCAGCTCGATACTTTCCCAAGTTAAAACATGCCTCCATGCTCAAAAACAACAAAACACGAAACACAAGAATACACAAACATACTAAATTACTTGTAGAAACAGCGTAGTTATTTGAAGGTTACACTTAGAAAATGGAAGACAAATCAGATCTGATTATTTCTTAATCAATAGAGCAAAAACAAAAGATCTGTTATCTTTACATAGATCAGGATGACTGGCTCAGGGACTGTGACAGAGGCAAATGTCCATGGAAATATCTCTTTGCATGATTTATGGATGAATATTGCCTGCACAGACAACTATGGCTCCTTAGCTGATCATGGCTCAAATAGTTTGTATCTCCTTTTTCCTAACTAGGAGATAGGTTGATCCTCTCACCAAAAAATAGCTCTCAATGGAATTAACCTCCATTTCAATATGAAACAACATAAGTTTTAAAAGGACTACTGCTGTTGCTGGGCTTAACTACTTGGCTTCTTTCAGAAGGCAAAAGTGGCACAAATTGCTACCTGGGATTTCTTCAGCCAGATCTCCAGTGAGGTAGAGAGATGCATGACAAAGCCTGCACTGGCAGGTGCGGAAAAATTAGCTAAATAGCCAAGGGAATGAAAGAGTCTACTTAGGAAAGAAACACTGCAAATACCATTAACAAATCATGCCTCATGGCTGTAAATATAATGCTATAGTTGATGAGTTTCCTCATAGAAGTTACCTGAATACAGGTTGCTTTATTTTGTGTTCATCACCAAAAATTGCTTCCTCCAGCTTATTCTTTGCTTGCTATTTTTTGCTAGGCATTGTTTGTTTATTCAATCCTAACTGAATCAATCCCAGGCAGATAAACATAGACGGATCTTCTTGTTGTCTCTTTTCACACTCAAGGTATCCTTTATTTAGTAACTGGAGAAGTAGATCTTAGTGCATTGTTTGTCTTTTATTTGGGATCCACTCTTCAAATATTAATGTTGTTGCATTGGTCAAAATTGACTCTTTCCTAGCATTTTGGGCTTTGTACTGTTCTGCAACTTGGATAGTTTATCTGATTATGTATGATCTACTTTCCATGAGAAGTTAATATATAAACAACTTATGGCCTCTTTCCCCATTTATTAAATAAACTGATCTTTAAGAAAAATTAATATTCTTATTAGTTTGTACTAATTATAAATATTCTGATTTTCATTGTAAAGTCTAAAATATTTTAATTTCTGTATTTAGTCATAGAAAATCCTTCTCTGAACAACCAGAAAGTGGATTTTCTCAAACCTCTGTGACTTCCACATAGCATAACACAAAATACGAACAGAAAAATACACATATGACTGAAAGAGCCAAGCTTAGCTAGAATGTAGAGATGAGTGAAAATGATAGATGTCACTACAAAGACATCAAGAAAGGTGGATTCACTGGAGCCTGTACTCCAACATCATGATATTAAAACAACTTGTTGGAGAGAGCAGAAGACCTAATGAGATATGGAAATAATTGTCTCACGACTAACTCCACGAAGCTGTCTATATTCCTTATAAAAATGTGACACATCTCTTGGTCCCATGTTGGGTTTACAATATTTTGATAAATCTCTCCAAATTTAAGTTGTTCCTTATTAATGTACTCCTCATAACAACATTGTTTGGTTTGGTCATTTAATGAATACATAAATCAGTCTTTTTACTAAGGTCTTCCAATCTTAGCTTTTAGATAGTATATTCACCTTTAGGGTCATCTTTTATTTCTCTGGAGATTTTGAATTATATACATATATCTTATTCTTCTATCTAAGAGAAAAATTAAAATTTAATATTAAATTTAGTTGTGTGTATAATTTAAAGATATTGCAATATTATTCCAATTGTTGTTAATTAATATGGTAATGATTTTTATCTCCCCATTAACATCAATTTTTCTCCATGTGTGAGTCCACTGATACCGTAATTGATATCCTTTTATTAGGCATATTTGTATTTATTCTAACCAATACTTACCTTGATAGTTTCTTGAGATTTGAGGATTTCCCATCAAAAATGATTACCATTTTACAAAGCTTCTTTCTGCTAAACTTGAGCTGATCCCATAAGTTAGTTTTGGTGTACCTCTTTATAAATTCTTAATGATACGAAATTATCATCTGAATCGTGATCACTGCATCAACTCTCTCATTGGTTGAGCTTCTTTTGTGAGCATCCTTTCTTTGTAAAATGACGTTACCTTAGGATCTTCTGTACAAAAATCCATTCTTGGGTAGCTCTGGAGGCATCATTTGCCACGGATATCATCAATCCTCTTTTAATTTGGTGCAACACAAGTTTTCATGTCAAGATGGCATTGTACCTTACAACCATTGCACTTTATTAAATTCCTTCGAAATCAATCTCTTGATAAACATCTATTTCGTAATTCATATTTGGAAGGTCAGTTGTTTATTCATATCGCGCATTTATATGCCATGCGAATTACTCATGTGATTTGTTCACCTGTTGTCGAACCTGAAAAATGTAAAACGATGCCTTGATAATCATCGTCATGAACCAATGGATCTTACCATACCATTTTGACATAATATTCTCTGCAATAGTGAGTTTTTTCATTGCTTCAAGACATCATGACCTCAGTTCCCAGCATAAAAATTGTATTTGTTATTTTACCTGTAACCACAAGGTTCCAAAAGGACACAGTCATCTTTGACAATACCCAGTGGTGTCTCACTTCTTTGACATGCATGTCTCTCTCTCTCTCTCATGGTGCAGAAAATAAACTATAATATCTTTTAGCTCTCTCTAGTTCTTCCTGATACATTAGTGAAACCTTCTCTTGAAGGTCTGGATGACAAAGATAAGCATGTTAAATTTAGATGAAGTATTTACAAAGTGGGGGCACATTACGGAAATCAGAGTGTTTAGAATATACAAGCTCTAGAAGGAAAATTAGTTAGCACTGAAGGAACCATATAAAATGTTCTTGCCTTTTCATAAATGGCATGCCTTTAAATGATTTTCATCAAAAAACAGGCAGAGAGTGGAGAACCTTGGAGACTATAAGATTTTCCATTGGTAGCTTGCAGAACACGACTAAGGATAGCCTTCAGGCCACTCTTAGGACCTCAAGGGAGCACACAATGGATTAATGTGAAACAAAATGGATCACCCCCTCTGTGGGTCACCATCGATCAATGTAACAGAGGAAGGAAGTTAGTTACCCTGAGAAGCTATGAGATGGTATGGAAACATTTATACCTTATATAATTTGAACAATCTGGCATTATACAGTCTAACATGAGAGATAGGGGACTCAATTGTTGGCCATTAACAACTCAGGACCTTAGATGGAAAGAGGAAGAGTGGCTAAGGTAGATGAAAATAGAACATTACATGGGTCATTCTAGTTCTAGTTTACAGAAAGTGATGGTACAATACTTATTCTTATTTTCAATAAAAAGGAGTAAAACATGTCTTTGAATTATTGAGTTGACTCTCTTCCAGAACTTTGTATTATTTGTTTCAGTTTGAACATGTTTGAATATGCATGCTATTCCACTGTTGGTATATATATTAATATATGTTTGCTTAATTTACTATTTTCTTCTGTGGTAAAGACTTGGAAGAAAAACTACTCCTCTTAAGCATGTGTGATTTAGTACATTCGTGTTTAAATATACATGAAAACATATTGTGGATGTACGATGTTCTTGAATTGTTGACTGAGTTATTAGAGACCTTCTTTATTGTGATCTTTATCACGTGATTAGTTTAACTTTACTAAGTTGTGATTTCTTTTGAACTCTGCAGAATAACTCCTGTTAAGAATGCCTTTGGGGGTTATGATGTACTTTAATTATATAAATGATAGATATATATATATATATATATATATATCTTTCTTTCTCTTCCATGCACATATTGTAATAATTATAATTTTAAATATTTATAATTTTAGTGTAAGTACATATTTCTAAATATATATGTAGATATAATATAAATATAATCCATTCTTTTAACAAATGGTATGAATACATTATAATTTAAGAAATTGTCATAGGGAATCTTCCCCATAGAGTTATGAGACAACAGCAGTGAATCTCGGTTAACAACCAGTTCTCTAATGCCGAGAAGAAGATTTCTTCGAACAGAAGCTCAATAACTACAACTGTATTAATAAGTATTAAATGGGTGCCTTGACTAAACATATACATACAGATCTACTAACTCCACATTAGTTTTATGATAACCTGGTGAAGAATATTTGAATTTTATGGTGGCTTCATCTCACGTGACATAAGGTGTCAAAAGACATAAGAAAAGTCAAAATGCAACTCAAGATAAACGGGGAAAACTGCCACAATGCACACTAATAAAAATGTACTTAAATAGAAAAACAAAATAATGTATATGAGTAATTACATGAGAAAATCATGCATAATATTTCTTTAGATAAAGCCCATTTCAAGGCTTATCCAAAGATTTTTATATTCAATGAGCTCATAGGCCTCTTTTCGTGTGCTTGGTCATAGAGAAGAACCAAGTCTCCTTTTGAGAAGGAATGTGGAGAAGCTAATACATTCAAAAAGTAAGGCTTTGACCCATTTCTTCTATGCTTCGGTAACCAAAGTGGTGAAGCAACGAGTTTCATTAAAACCTTTCCAGAATGAAGGCGTTTCACTCCTCTAGTGAGATGTTAAAATTGAATGATAACTATTTTGGTAATTTCCATTAATCAGAAAAGTTCTTTGAATATATATTAAATGAAATTAGATGAATCAATTCTTATGTTTGAGTTGGTATGCCTAGAGAGATGAAAACAACATGAAATAATATTTTTAGCATGACAGAATAGTGTGGCTTTTAATAATAAAACATATTTGCTTCTTCAGCTTGGCGTTTAACTGAGGTAATAACAAATTTAATTGTAGTGACGCTATTTAACCAAATTGGCTAAATGCTCATGTAATGGTGATGAGATCCTTAATGATGGGTGAAGGCAAACAAGTTATCGCTTAGGTGATAACATGATCGAAGAAATTGAGCCACAATTTTACCATCAACATATATGAGCATCTACCTCGTCATTAGTGGCGATAACGAAAATGATGATATAAAGACCACCCAGGTGAAGATTTATCATGAAGAAGTACATTTGGAAAAATGAAGCTAATGGTAACATTAGATATACGAAATGCCTGATGAATCATATTCCAGCATTGTCTACAACAAACATGGAATTTACAGACGATAAGATATATTTATTTGAAAACAGAAGGACTGTAAAAATCAAACAGGATTTTGATCTGTTGCATAGCCATACATATGACCACCACATTTGGTGACGATGATGAAGCACTCTCAACTATTTGGAGACTAACAGTAGCGAAATTTGGTCTTATTAGGTATAAATATCGCAATGATCTGATATGGTTGAGAATGATGTCAAATAAGTTGATGATAGAACTATTATTTATATGATTTTAGTTTATGACTACAATGATATCTGTATGGATTGATATCTTTGATCGCTGAAGAAGTGTCATCAAGATATGTGCTCATCAATATCAGATGGTAGAGCAGAGAGGATATATAATTAGGTGAAAACGAATCTTATCTTTGATTTAGTGGAAAATTCTAAATAAATATAAATAGCAATCATTTTGAATATTTACACCAACAAAACGCAGCGATTAAAATACAAATCGCGGGATTTCATTAGAAGATCATGGTAGTCATCGTAAGAGCTGCAATACAGGTGAAAAAATGTATGTAACAAAATCCACTCTAGAACATGATATTGGATCCTATATCAAACAAGATTTTATTAAGGTAATCTCTGACATGTTTTAATTTACATAATATTAATAACAAACTGACACATATACAATGTTGGAAAACATAAATGAAAGTAGTCACGATGATAATTGTGGGATGTAGTAAATGACAGACTTTCTTTGTTGGAGGAGCAGTAATTTCATGCCACATAGGGATCATAACACAAAATAAATAAATATGAAACATATAAATAACAGTTGAACAAAATAGCGTGGGAAATTAGCTTTCCCTTGTGAATCTGATGAGATAAAGGAGGAGGATAAATAACAACAACATGTTTCAAGGGATCGAGACGAATGCATTTTAGAGATGACAAAACCAAAGTCTACCAAACTTAATGCGAAAGAAACATTTATAGTTAAAGAATATTATATTGTACGACGGCGTAAAGAAAATCTCGAAAAGGTGCGGATGGTTAAAACAGTTTGTGAAGGTGTCAAATAAAGGCTATATAATGTGCTTAATTTCATGGAAGAGGACATCATGCGATGAGAGGTAACACTTACATTCTTCGGTGAGAAGGACCTTTGTAAGAAAAGGTTCCCCATGGACAAATAAAAGAATTAATTAACATGTTGATGGATATAAATATTTCCAAATGTAGCTAAGAAAACCATACATAAGGAGAAGTCTCTCACTCCCAATGTGTGAATAGTATGGTCGATAAAATTGGGATAGTTATATTAAGAAACCCAATTGATATCTTGATAATCAACACAAATGTGGATGACATACCATGATAGGGACAATATTCGACCCCAACCTCTCAATGGGATAGGATAAATAAATCAGTATAATAATTTTCTTTCTATTTCTTGACAGCTTTGACCTTTGTGAAATTCATAGTTGAAGTCGTACTCGAACATGCTTCACATCAAGGTAAGTCGGTATTTCATGCACTACTATACTTGGGTCGATGTGAGGCATTTCGTCATAGGACCATGAAAATAAATCTCAAGGAGATGTGGAAAGGTTAAATACAGACATTCATGTGGAGAAAGTCCTTATTCTGAAAGTTCTGAGATTTCATTTCAGAGTATGATAGGAATTTTAAGTGAAAATTCCCATGTTCCTAGGATAAGACCTCATGGTGACATTAGTGTTGGGAGTGGATCATGTGGAACATGGTGACGAGATCTTGGAACGCTTCTCATTACTCTGGGGCTTGGAGAAATGTGGAAAAGGGATGAGTATCATTCTAGGTAACAACAGAGACATAATTTCCACTATACTTTTTTCGAATGGAGATACCATTTCGTGGATCTTATAGACATGAGAATAAACAAAGGAAGTAAAAAAGTCACCAATCAAAATTCATGCTAGAAGTAGCATGTTAGAATAATTAGCGAAGTAGGTAATAACCACAATAATTGTGGCCTGGGACTTATCACATATGAAGCAGATATTGACACATTGATGAGATCCAGAAGATGTCAGAAAGTGGAATCATATTGACCTAAGCATTTTTTGGTGGAAAATGACCATGAGGCCGAAACCTTTGAAAATTCCTTCCCCCACACTCTCATAGGGTGTGGTGGTGTAGTCTGCATATGAGGCATTTCTTAGAAGGGTGATGAAAAAGGACAAGCAGAATCAATAGTGATGATATTTCGCTAAGCAGGAAACGGAGAGCACAAAAGAGAGTGGATGGCACACAAATCAATGTGATTCCAAGCATTGCGGCGAAGGGAAATTATAGCCTGCTGGCATCGATAGATTCAGCCTCATGTTGTTGACATAACTAAGTGCAGTGGGAAGATTGGAAGAGACCTTATACAACCTCTTTGGGATTTATCGAGATCCTAGCATATGAAAACTCATGTCCTTTCTTCTCAGTACAAAAAAACTGCTGGCTAGAAAAATTAGTTGAAACAGACAAACAAAGGCGAGAGCTATACAACAAATCAAAATGTACATTACAATAATACAGAAATTGTATGCTCTGCAGTGGTGTACTTTCATCCAATCCAAAAATATTGTTCTTAATATCTTTGTATTCTCTTCTCTTGTATTTCCTCTACAACTACATATTTATACATAAATACGTTTTATTCTATTTCTGATTCTCCACATAGTCTAGCTAAAATCTATTTGAATTTATCTTATTTTGAATATCAAATTGTTGCAGATTTCGTCCCTGGTATCCTATTCGCTCACTCATATCTTTAATTATTTAAGATAACACAATAGTCTCCTTCTCTTTTCTCTCTTAATTTATTAAAACAGAAAAATAAATTAATAAAATAATTAATATTTCATTACTTAGTAGATAATGAAATTTATATTGATAGCTCTGCATGAACTTACGTAGAAGTTTCTTTGGGCTCCTATCTATAGGGTCTCGCCCTTTTTTACTTGTAATATTAACAGTAACCACAAGTCACAATTATTTCTCCTCGAAGTCAACCTACAGTCAACAAATTTATCTTGATGATTGTGCTCATCCACTCCACTCTTATTGATTGAATTCCATGACTTCTCAACACTTTTTTCACCCAATTCTTGAATAATTCCTCATTATTAATTCTTTTCTCAAGCCCAAAATTGTTCTCCTTTTTGTGAAATAATCAAGAACAATATAAGTTATTCTCTTCATTTATTTAACACAAAACAACTTTCCTCATCCCGTGTTATTACCTACATTCCTGTAAAATGTATTTAAAGATAAGACCTCCACAGTCTCTTTTGATACTAGCTTCAATCTCTCATCCAGTACGTTTATTAATTCCTTTGACTTGTTATTTCTTGTCTTCTCCTCTGGTTGTCTTTATCTATACCATGTCTATGAAATATTTTCTGCCTTCCAATCTTCATCATGCCGATAATTTGCTCAGTTTCTCTGAATTTAGTATCATATACATTAATGCTTTTTTTTATACCTCTGGTTATCATTATTGCGAAAATTTATAACATTAGCTCAACTCATGATTTGGCATTGCTTACTATATATTTATAGTATTTCACGATCTCTTTCTGAATCATGTTTTGAAATGTGCATATTCTCAGTTCATATACTGTATTCAAACAATTCCCTGCAATCTTCAGTACTCATCCACAACTTTCTTCAAGCAATTCTTCTTGGCAATATGAGACATTTCTAGTTTACATATATCTGAACTGTATTAATGAAGCCAGTTACTACTTTCATTGTTTATTTTCATGTGAATATCTTTAGGCATTTCATTATGCTCCTACTCCCTAACAACTTCAACCATTTTTAAACAAAAATTATTTATGATTCTTCTTTCTGTAATAAATCAATACCTTTCCTCCTTTGAAAGGCATTCTTATAGAGTTTCATTCTCACTGCCTTGGTTTTACCAGACTGTCCACCATCTCCCACACATCTTGAAAACATATAGGCGCAGTTAAAAATGCAAGGCTTCATACCCTCTCATCTTCTTCTATAATAACACCTGATTATTTTGTTCTCCCACGTTGTGAATCTATATATTTAATCTCTCTTGAGAATTCACTATTGACCATAAATCGACATCATTTTGCTTTCGGCCCTCTCTTGAGTTTCTTCACCCTCAACCTGCAATCAAACTTCTTTGCAGCTCTGTATGTTGTATGTTTAATAAGCTTCCCTCTTCTTTGTAGTCACCTTGCATTTCTTCTTCTCATGGTTTATACATGTGTATGATCTTCTCATATTCTTTTAATAACTCACGCTCAATTAGATGATTATTGTCTAAATAACTATCAGCTCATAAATATTGTATCATGCATCCTACCTTTTTCTACAGAATTTTCTTTCTCCTTCCTTGTTGTGGCCTTCACTGGGTCTTTTGAAATGATTATCAACACTCATCTTCCTCTTTTGTGAACTTCATCTGTTGCATGATTGTTGATATCCTTGGCAATCCTTCACGCTGCAGTGGTCGTGAATCTCTACTCGCAGCCTCTTTTTCACCTGTGGAATCATCTACCGAAATTCTCTTGCTTCTTTGTTGAGACAATACTTTAGTAATTCATGTGTTGCAATAGTAATTCTGCGGTACCAGGCTAAGTAGGTGTACTTGATACATTGGAACCTGGATGCTTTCCCGACTCTTTGACTTGAGACTTACATAATTATTCATCTTGGATGAAAAATATTCAATATTAACTCAAACTATCCAAACTTTCATTTGACCCTAATAACGAAAAATTATGAGTAGTAAGATAATACAGATGTTGGATATGCAATCCTCAAAATAATACTTTTTTATTCACATTTTTTGAGATGTATATTCATTCTCTGTACTTATTCGCATGAAAAATATTGATGTCATTATAATTTCTTTAGCAATCTGCGATGTAGTAAATGCAATCCATGTTTTCAAAAGATTGCTTTAAGTGAAAACAAATATTGCATCAATTTATAACATTAAGAATATCTTGAAGTAATTGTATATACATATATACATTAGGTTATCAATGAAACATTTCTTTTGTTGTAACTATCTAAGATTCCACTCTTGTGTCGTCTTTGTCACTTCATTTAACATTTGCATGCCCTTCAACACCATAAGCTCATCATCTCCAATGAAAACATTTTCACTGCACCAACTGCTTGTAATTCACATCTCTTCACCTATACGAGAGAAAACAAGCTATTCATATTCCCAATCTCTTTAGTAAAAAATCTATTAACTGTTATTGTTTCACTCTTGAACTGTTCCTCATAGCTTCCATACATGATGGAAAAATAAATATTTACAACTTGTCAATGGTCTGTTTTCATCTTCGTGATAAAATAATTACAATTTTCACTTGACTTTAGTTAAAAATGACTTAACAAGCGCAATCCACATTATATAATAATATCTCTTTCATGCATGTTTCTCTTTATATAACCTAGGAAAATGCATTTTTAATTTAATACTATCTCATGATGAAAATTTCCATGCTACATTTAAGAATCATCTTCTAGAAATGCCTTGAAAATTTAATCATCATACATTTTCATCCTACTAAATGAATATTGGTTATTCAATAGAGCAACACATTAAATATTCTCGTTTTTTGGAATTATTCAACCCTTATAGTGTATTCTTTTGAACATTCAAAACCTAAGTTACTTTGAATACCTTTGGATGATTTCTCCCAACAGACCATTTGCACCAACAAATTTCTAACATAATTCTTTTCATGACATTCATTGTTGGAACTACCTTAAAAGTCATAAATCTCCTCTCTTAAAACAATGAATTTATCATCTCAATATCTTCAATTTCAATTTGTAGTATGAAACATGTAACCAAATATCCTTTCAAGATTACATTTCCAAAAAGCACATTACATGAACTACTAAAACACTTCACCTCGATCAATCCTAGTGACGTTTTATTACGCTAGAAGGTGGTATCATGGAAATACTAGATCATACCTTGAATATTCACTGAACACTCTTTATTTGCATTTTACCAGTGTATTGATACATTTGGCTTCCAGTGATTTTCTTTGCATGTTGTTCTACTTCACAATTTAGTATAGTAAAATGTTCAATTTTACTAAAACCCAAATTTACTCTTCAACATGATGGAATTGATTCACTCCGCACCACTTGATGTGCAATTCCAATTTCCATTTTAATTAATACATATAACAATGATGATGAATATTGCAGCCTTATGCAAACTTGATCTCCTGATAATCAATCAGGTCCTTCAGACATAATACACCCATAATAATAACACAATTGAAGAATTACATTTGGATCATTTAAATGATTAAACAGAAATAGTTGAGCCATAGTTCTTTTGTGCCATGATAACCATACCCAAATTGTTGATATCACGTTCCATGAATCGGTTAGCAATGAGATAGACAACACAATTCCATGATAAACAATGCATTGGATGTAAGATAGTCTCTGGTGCATTAAATGCTAGAAATTATATTCCATTTGAAACATAAACGTGGATGATATCTATAACTAGCTTCAAGTCAATAATTTCTACTAATCTTAATGCAAATAAAACATAAAACTCTTGATATCAATAACTAGAGTTTTGGAAGTATATTTTATTTTGGTAACTGTGTCTGTTTATATTCTACTCCCAATAATAATAGGTAAAAATAACAATTATGGTATCTCTGAGAGGGAAAATATTATGTAAAGCTATCTCGGAATTACTCCATGGATCTATTTCAACATCTTACACACGGACTCGAGAACTTTGATAACACTTCAACCTTCATCTTGTAAACAACCTTTCGAGGAAGTAATCAATGCTATGCCACCATTGGCTTGTGCTTGCATCCTTTGCTAGATAACATGGAATCTCCCACTCTAAATCTGAATATTTTACTTTATTCTCTTGCAAACAAACAAACAAAAAAATATGTTTCAACTATTACAGTTGAGATTTTGGTTTGAGCCTACATAAATCTCCACGCAGGCAGCAAGCAATCATTGTGCCACTATCCGGCAAATATTATACACGGTTCCTCAACACGGTGTTGTGCAGGCCTTCACAACAATGTGTATAGTTAAACAACACCTGCATTCAGTTTGCTGATGGTCACGACCTCAACACAGCCCGGCATACCATTCTCCGTCTTTGGATAGTTGAACTAAATATGCTATTACGAAAACATGAACATGTTGATTGCGCCCCACTACGATTATCTTTTGACATTATGGCTGTTGCTGCATCACAATCCCACGGAGTCTTGGATGGCTCTCTTTATAAAAGCAGGCTCATTAAATCAACCCCAGTTATTGATTCTTATTTTGGTGTCACCTAACATTTTGTGTCTGGCTGCTACCACGGATACAGACATTGCACCGTCCAAGGCTTTCAATGTTTCAACATTTTCTTGAGTTTATTTTCCTACGTCAACCCAATGGCCACATCACACCACAGCATTTAAACTATTCATCACACTACAGTAAAGAAAAATCATTTCACCGCAATCACACACATATAATTGTATGTCAAGACCAGTTTAAGTTCAAAAAAATACAAGCCGCACATCACTGTCATCTAATACCAAACAGTGCGGAATCTGGATTCTGAATCTAACAAACTCTTGTACTTTCTCCTAATTATGAGAAAAACTTCTGCTAGCATTGTTGATGCATCTCGAATATACATAGAAGAAGGTATACAACAAAAAAATGCTGATATACAATAATACAAGAAATTCCTTGGCCAATTATTACGGTGGAAGTGTATATCTGCAATATACAAAACTCTAATCCATTCTCATCTCTATGATATCCTTCTCCTTTTCTTTAAATACAAAGCTACATATTTACTCTATTGTTATGATTTATTCCATTCATAAATTCTACATAAATATGAGCCAATCAATTTATATTTCCTCTTTGCATTCAAGCTATTTGAAATGCAACAAGATGAAGTAGGAGCTTTTTGAAATGGGAGTACCACTAAAGTAATTTATGAAATTCTTTAGCATGAAGTCTATTTTTAGACTATGTCTATTTTAGACATATGGGCATAATCTAAAGTTGATATACTATTATTTAGATGATTATTCGAGTTATTAAAATAGATGAACCTCCTTTTTAGACATTTAGGTAAAGTCTATTTTTGAAGTTGCGGAGCTAAAATGAAAAAGTCAAAATATTATTTATAATAATGTTGGACTATAAACAAGTTATCTTCTGCAACATGGTTGAACTGGATGTATTGTATCAAAAGTTAAACAACTTCTAAAGTTTGTTTAGCTCTTGTATGGTGGCTGATTAGAACAAATTAAAGTTGGTGATGGTGAATGATGTGAAGTTATGTTGGTTTAACAATTAAGACTAGTTAACATTATTGAAAAAATACATAATGATGATGTGTAGATAAATATTATTTAATTAACAATTATTAACTCATTATTCAACTAAAGCTACATGGATTAGTAGGTATGACTGATTCAGTAAAGACGAGTGGAAGAGAGTAGATGGTAGATTACTATTAGTTAAGTATTAATTTAACATCAGAATTTTGTATTAGAAGTTACCAACAAAGTTATGAATATTAGAATTTATTGGTCTATTCAACCAACTTGGTTGGTGAAGCGGAAAGCAATTGGATGATTTTGAACCAATGACTTATTCAAGGCGAGCTAGTTCCAATACTTCTTTGGAGATGTATCTTGATGCCATGAAGATATTATTTTCTTCTTCTTGTTTCTCTTAATATAATGGGCAGAGGTTTCATTTCTGCAGCATACCCCATTACATATTGTTTATGTATACGTGGCCTTCTTTAACGTATTGATGATTCAATTATGAAGTTATATGTTGTATGATCTAGTTATTATGTATATGAAGCAGGACAATCTAGGTGGATAAATCTTCATTATTCAACAATTTCTTGCGTTATCGAACGTTAGTCTTAGGATCTATTCATGATTACAATTTTATTGGTATTAGTCTATATGGTGACCTCGGATCATCTTTCTTTGAAGGTATTATATCGATGGTGCAACAGTCAATATCTATTGCTATGGTGATCTGAATCAAGAAGCAGTTGAGTTTTGAGCTTGGAATTGTGATTTTCAAAAGCGGTGTTTCTTAGTCGAGTTGACATCCTATTTCAACGGTTGCATTCAGTGCTGTAGAGGCGTTAGGATGCTGTGAAGGCGGATTAGATGATTATTGCCATGATACTTGAAGTGGAAGAGTTGGTGATATGGATGTCAAATATCGTCTGAAGTTGAAGCTTGGCAATAAAGATAAAGATATGAAGGTCCGTGGAAGAAGTAGGGGATGTTTATCTAAAAAATCTTATATTTGATGTGGGCATTGATCTATTATTCACAAACGAAGCGACCAAAGGAAGAGTTTGGTAGCTCAAGGATAAACCGAACATTAAGATGGAGAAAGCTGACGGTATGTCAATCCTGCAGAAGTTCACTCGATGCGGAGATGGATAGAGTGTGAGGTGGCAGCAGATGATGAAGGGTCAGTGGACAATCTCTTGGTCACTGAAGGTGCTTTCTACCAGTTCCATCAATGATGGGGAAATTCTGGGATGGATGAAACACAATTCTGGATCTCATGCAAGAGAGATAAGACAACTACAGAGATGAATCATCAGAGTATGAAGTGAAAATTGCTGTTCTGAAAAATAGAGGAAAAACAAGAAACCACATGAAGTCTAGGTATGAAGGAGGCAGAAGCAGAACCTTATTACAGTGGAAGTGTTTTCTGTCTGCCAGAGCATGGACCTCACCACAGTTATTGGCCCAGAGAAGAAAATAGAAGGCGCTGATGCAGTGGAGAGGCTGGCCTCTCCAGTTTGAGCCTTGATTTTTTCACAAATCACATAGAAAGCATTAAGTGTGATGGGTCAGTCATGGTTCATACAGACGGTGACCATGTTTCCATGGCAGGAGATGGGGATATTTTGAATGCAGGCATCCTCTGAGTGCATGAAGATGAAGGCTGACAGACCAGTGATCAAATTAGTAAATGTGTGCAGCTGCCCCAGGAGGAGTGCATTAAACCCTTGTGTGGAAGGGCCCATGTTCGGGATTCGGTGAATCTGATCTGGTGATATGGAAGACAGAATGATATGAGTCTTCCCAGGTGAAGACTGTGACTCTCTTGTGAGTAGATGTGGAGACTGGAGATGGGGATTAGATCAGAGCCTTTATATTTCTGATGCAGGACTGTTGTGTCTGTAACTAGTAGGAAGGACAGTGAGAACAGGATGATGGCTGGCACAGTTGGGCCACCTTCTGTGACCTGGATCTGCCTTGGACTCACGACTTCTCAGGCCCTCTTGCGTGGATCAGGCCTGAGTCTTTCTAGGAAATTCTGTAAAAATGACTTGCTGAGAAGATGTCATACAGGCAGTCCATGAGAGTTCACTACAGACAATCATAGTCACTATATTTGACAAACAGCAAACACAAATATATGTATGAATCTACTGTTAGTGATTTCTCTCAGATATTGCTGGATCTTCTTATACAGAGAAAGGCGAGACTTATATCAAGTCCAATTCAGTAGGCAGTTGAAGGTGGAAGCATGTGAGAACTCTGGTGAAAATGATGACAATTCATCTATTGATTAAAGAACATTAAAGGATGGAAGAATATACTTTCCTTAACCCAACAAACGAAGTTCCTGGCGGAAGCGAGCGATCATGCGGTCTTTGTAGTGTGCATGTCAGGCCTACCCCTTCGCCGCTGGTGAGATGCTGTCTCGTTCCTGTGTGGTAGATTGTCTCACAGATAAGCAGCATGATGCCAGGCCTTTCTGGCAAAAGTACGGCCTCTTCCTGTAAGTTGAAAGGGGGGAAGCTATACATGTGAAGGCGGAAAAGGCAGTCATTGTGAAGATTTAGAACTATTTTTAAGTTGCAATTACCTCACAACTACTGGAACAATTGCGAAGACGATTATACAGGAAACATTGTCTGCTCGAGATATCAAATTTGGAGGAAAGCCATGATGTGCAACGAGAGAACCCGCACTTGCATGCGAAGAGGAGCTAGTTTCACAAGGAGGAGCTTCGGATGTGGATCAGCCACAGAGGAAGTTCATGGAATGAAGATGCCTCCATGCATTCCCAAACCATAGAAGGTACAGCCCTTTTCAGGCGAACTGTGGCTCAAGATAAGGCTAGGTTGTAGGACCACCTACAATGCAGTGGGCGGAAGCAGTCTGGATAGTACAGATGCAGCAACTCTGCAGAAAATATCGCAGCGAGCCATCCTCTTTGAAGCGTGGGAGACCCATGGTGGTCTTGTAGTGAAGTACTAAACAGTTAGCGTGGTCTCCAAGGCAGATGATGAATGGAGAGTTAGTGATGATCCTACAAAGACATTGACAATGACCGTGGAGATGAAGAAATCTAAGGCAACCTTTTTCCAAAACAACCCTGCGGTCAGGGATGTAGGGAATATACCTTTTTTTTTGTCTGGGCAGATCCCCAGCTCTCTGTTGCAGGTCAGTGCTTGCTCATGGATGGTCCATGGCTACATCCTCCATGAGTGGTAGGAGGAGGTGTGCAGAGCATTTAAGGTTCCAAGATCTTCCAGGCAGTGATAGCATGCCTCACAGCTCAAAGACATGTGGTGGAAACAAGCTTCTGCTTGTTTACATGAATGAACAGTTATTTCTTTGGACTTGGATTCTCCAAAGGTAGGCGGATCTATTTCTTCCTGGGTCATGATGGAGGGGAATTCACGATCATTATGTTATATGTAGATGTTCGATTTTGTAATGGGTGGATGATTGTTGATAACTTTCATGCAAGGAGAGATCTTCCTGATTTAGATGAAAGGACAAGCCTCATAATTATTTCACGGATTGAATTTGACAGCATGATGATGGAGCTATTGTTCTTGGTAAAATATGAGAATGTGAAAGTTCTTTCTGTGGCTGCAACACAATAATCTCCTCTTCCACAGTGATTGGAAGGAGATGCTATTAAATAGGACAGTAGATGCCTCCTTCAGCAGTTAAGGTGGGTATTATATATACAGTGATACATGACACGATATATTCTATCTTATTAACAGTTACATAAACTATGAATTCGTATAAAGATCTTAAGAGGTAGAAAGCATATATTCATTATTAGGTAACACATGGATATGTAGTGAGACGGGAGGATGATGACTTTGGGCTTCAACGATGCTGGGTGGGCGAGGGGCCCAGCGACGGACGAAAAGGGCATGGGAGAGAATCTTAGATGTTGGAGCAATATGGTTTTACGTGGCGGAAGATCGAACAGCACTACAGTTGAAGAGGTAGAACAGCAGCAACAGCTTGTCATTCTTGGATGAAGATCTCGTTGATTGTTGATTGCCTTGGAACTCTTGTGATTGTTAATATGGAACACGTTAAATCTCGGCTAATCGATGTTCTGATAGATCCAAACAAACTACTTCGTTATCATATGGGGGTGTACTTGGTAGAAGTCGTATTGCTGCTACTTATCATTACAAGAAGATAAGTCCGGTTGTCTTTGATGAAGGGCACTCTAGAGCCAATTCGATTTCTGGTAGGGATAAAGGTGGACCGTCCATATCTTGATACAAGAGGTAAAATAAAGCAGATGATGGAGTTGGAAGAATGAAGTCGCCTTCACTAAACAGTGATATGGCTCTTTTGGCGCAAGTTTATATTTTGATGTATATCTATTTTTAGGTATATGAGCCTTTTAGTCTAGGTGCCAATTATGTATATTCTTGCGGATAATTAGTGGTGTTAGCTATATGGACCTCTATTTTATACGGTTTTAGTGAAGTCTATTTTATTGCCGGACTTAAAAATGAGAAAGTCGATATTATTTTATAATGGTATTTACGGACTATAAACTTGATTTATCTTCTTACGCGACACTTGATTGGAGCTAAGTTATTTATTATACGAAAAGAATTAACTATTCAAGGTTTAGTGAACTATTTGTGGTTGACTTAATTAGAACAAATGGCAGTTGATGATTAATCGAATAGTTGGTAGGTGTATTGAATTTAATGATTGAACCAGACTGTATTGATGTAGCTTATAGTATTGATGATATGAATAATGCTATTTGTAAATTATGATATCGCTATTAACTAATACTTATGATTGAACTAATTATGGGCGATTGATGAACTTGGTGGAAAGGTAGATGAAAAGGTAGGGTATATTGAATTTGTTGTGTTAAATTTGTGTAGATTGCACAAAGCATTGAAGACATAATGGGATTGTGAAGATCAACCAAGGAAGTTCAACTGAATCTCATTCACACTGATGGATTGCCAGTGGCTTGGAAAATAAGTGGATAGTTTTGAACACGTGACATTCTAAGCTGGAAAGCTAGTTGTGTGTAACTTTTGGAGATAATCTTGAGTACTTGTGAGAGTTGTTATTGCATATGTTGTACATTACTATTAAATATAATATACAAAATGAGGTTTTCAGCTAAGCTTTCCTTCTTATATTGTAATTTATGTATAAACTATTTCATTTAAACATATTGATGATCAGAATGAAGGTTCATATATTGTATGAATTCAAATTAATTATTGACAGGATAAATATGGTGGATAATCATATATTATTGAAGAATTTCTGTCAACTAAATTATTGCTTGAATTAAGTCCATAAAATTATCTTACCTAATTCAAATCAAAATATATGAGTATTTAAAGAATATTTGCAACAATCCTCTCACATTTATGTTTTCTCTTAAAATTGTCAAATGAGAAGAAAATATTATTAAAATAGTTAAAACATCTAAACCCCTAAATTACATATACGAGTAATGAAAAATTTATCTTTGATGCTCCTACATCGGATACAAAAGGACGAGAGTCTCCTTAGTGAAAGAAACTATAAAATATTTTGGGCGGTTGAAGTAGAAAGAACCAATGGATTTCCAACAAGAGACATGCATGATGCAAGTGGATGAACTTTCATCCATCACTAGCCAAGGATATTGTTTCCATTAATACCAGTTAGACAAATAAAACAATTTATTGAAGAAGACACAAAAATGAAATTTTCCAAATCAAAAGTAATGAGGCCGAATCGGATGGATAGACTCCTTTGATAGTGAAGTAACAGTAACATTGAATACAAACTCTGAAGCCCACATAAGCAGACTGTGACAGAGGAACTTGAGCCAAATCCTCAATAATATTGTATTGTTGAATGCAACGTGGAGCATTAAGTTATACGGGACTGGGGCGGCAGCCTTCATGAGATTAATTCATTTGGTCTGCAGGTGAAGTGGGGGAGGAGTAGGAGCATTGACAATTTATTTCCCCCACGGACAATAGATTTAATAATCATATCTGGCAGTGAATGCTGGTGCAGCACAACAATAAAACTAAGACCACGAGGGCTGGAGACAAGTTCTTCTTAGGTTAAAAATCATCCCTTGATGAAGCAAGCTCATTCAGAAGTAATTGAAGTTCCCATGAATTTTATTTTGTTAATTATTCCCTTTCATCCCATCAAGGAAATCCTTGACTGTACTCGTCATCACATATTAGGCAAGGATACTTTGGTTTACGTTTAGCTCCATCATCGGTGTGAGGTTTGGGGAGAATGTTCTTTGGGGCATCAGATTTAGATTTACCTTTGCCATTATTTTCCTTTAGGATTTATTAATGAAATACTAAACAACGTTGACCTGGAGATATTCCTAGGATTTGAAGAATTATGAGGAACAAAATGCAGGCAGATAATTTCTTTTCTGGAAATGGAGAAGAATGCTCTGGAAGTCTAGGAAATAGAAGAAAATGATACATACCATGGGTAATCAATGAGCTTTTAAGTTCTTGAATAAGAGACAGAATGCTGGAGCTTTGGGTAAAATATCATATAATGTTCCAGTTGGGGTGAGGCCAGACAAAGTTATAGGAGCAGGCATAGCACTCTTCTGTAACCTACATAGAATATATTTAGGTGAATGGTAGATAAGATTTGGTAAACCATGCATGACAGTTGATAATTCTCAGCATGATAAATGGTATTCTTCATTCATGGAACATGATGAGATATATAAATAGCAATATGTAGACTAGGATTATAAAGGCGGTTCCTATTTATGTGAACAAACAAATGAAAATGTGTAAAAAAAAAATCTTTTATTTAAGGACTTAAAATCAGTCAATGTACATTTGGACTTCAAATGCTCTTATTTCTGACACGGTCAAATTCATGAAAAAATACATAACCAGGCAGTGTTGTTTAAGTTGAAGAATCATAAGATGATATCCTTCATGCTGTCCAGGAATATATAATTTCAACAAAAACACCGGGCAATGATGAAATTTTAAGGTAGAATTTGAACCATTATACTGATTCTTAAATTGGATCAGTAGTCAATCTTGACATGAAGTTAAAAACAAAGAAACTATGATATGGATGAAGAAACATAGTATTTAGGTATTTATTATGTTGTGGATATAGATTAGGAGAAATTCTACCCCGAGGAGTTACGTCACGAAGGATTTTTAGATATGGATTTTACCCATAATGAACAAAAACTTGCGCCATTTGGACCATATCTAGTTTACGACCCAAAAATGTATTCTAACCTGCAATAGACCAATGAGGTCAACTTTATTACTAAACATGATTGTCTTTGTTGTGCCTGGAATGGTTTCTACAGTTAAACAGGTAAAAGGTAACGCAGGAGTGTTGGGATAATGGTGTGATTAAATATAAATAAATTCTTATATCAATATAGACTTTCAACAGCTTTAGACTACTACATTTCTGAATTGATTTTTGATGAATTTAATGATTCATATAGAATGATCAAGTAAAATTAGAGACAAAAAAATGCCTGAAAAAGCATTTAATAAATCAATCCTCTACCTCTGTGAATAATGATAATTAAAAATAACACTTGAAATCTTTGCAATCTAATGTCCATTCTTTAGAACTTGGATACGGTTATTAGAAAACCTAATTGTCATAATTTATTCTTCAAAACAAATACCTAATTTCAACAAACTTTATTCTTCAACTGACGGCATAAACAGGTATTAAAAATCTAAAACCTATTAAAACTTTAGCTGCATGAAGAACTAAAATAAATCTATTTATATCTATAAATTCATCCTGAATTATCAATTTTTACCTTAACAACTGTTCCTATACTCGACACAGAATGAAATGCTTACATCAATTATCTAAAATATAGAGGCAAAAGATAATCATAAATTAATTTGAATGCTTCTCTCTTACCTTGTATTCAAAATTAACAACATTGGTCTAACACTCAATGATTGGAATATATTACACTTTTAAAATGCAGTTCGATATCAATTTCTTCTACTTTTAATAATGAAAAGAAAAATGAGACAACTCTCTTGAATTGCTAGAAGACACGAAAGTGTACTTGAGCTATGCTACAGTGCATTTAACATGAATCAAACCTCAAAGTGTTCAGCCTACCTAAACCTTTATGAAAACAATACTCTCTTTTAATGAAGAGTGATATCTTCTAATTGCAACCTTAACTACTTCAAAGTATAACAAGCACACTTTGTAATAAGGCACTCTAATAGAAACATAAAACAGGCTAATTCATAACCATTAATTAATTACAACTAGATGATTGATCTGATATCTAGAGAGTCTAATGAAGGAAATAATATCCAAAACTAAATTGAAGGGCAGAAATTCCATTAATATAACTTGCTATTCTATTGTATTTCTCATGTTAGCGCTCAAATCTAGCCAAAGGCTGGAAAATAAAATTAAAACTCAAAACTACATCAAACCATGCTCGGCCCTGCGTAGCTAACCCTGAATGGGAAGAACTCTCTCAAGGATACTATCTGAAAAAGATATTTAGAAATTTGAAGATGACTTATAATGAATACTAATTTTAGGCTAGTAAAGATAGGAAAGTTTGATTTTGATTTTTTGGGTTTTTTGTTGAAAAAATAGGAAAAAACAATTTTGGAGTCTGAAGACAAAACTGGATCACTGAAATTGAAATTCAGGCTGGAGTGATAGTGATCTTGGTGTGATGGATGTATGGATGGATCAGAATGACAAGAGGCCCGAAGGAGGCAAGGAGAACATGGATCTATCTCAAAGCAAGCAGAAACATGTAAAACTAAACAAATTTAAAGGCGAACACTGGGCTCAGCCAGATTCAACCTCATTTACTCATTTATTTAGTTTAGAATGGAAAGACTGTGTGACAAGCTTATTAAAATAACTGACAGCCAAGAAAAGCAGCATGGGCGGGAGCCAAGAATCTAGCAGGTGTTTTCAGAACACTACGATGTTTCTCCTTAGCCAAAATGTGAAAATATGTACAATAATGCTGAAATTTTCCCAAAAATTAAGCCACGATGATGTCTTAAGTGCCATCTATATACTGAACCATCTAACCTTGTACTCTGGTGGGTATGCCGGAAGCAGTTTTCAACTAATTCTAAACGAGGAGCTACAATCTAGAAAGCGAGGCAAACAACTTGCCTCTAAAAGAAGAAACTGATTCTTTCACTTGATTTTCACTTTTTTGAGGTGAATAATCTGAAATGGTAAAATGGATAAAGTACTGCAACCACACAATTGTCAGTATAACAAAAGTATTACATGCAATCAGGCCCCGTTGGCGAAATCAGGTGACAGAAAATTGTTAATTTTCTCTATGTATTTTTGTTCTTATGTGCCTCCAAACCTATTTTGAGAACTTCATAAAAATCAAGTTCTCGCGTGTTTTTGATCCTGGATACTTATCGACTGATGAATTTCCCAATTGAATGTTTCCTCCGCTTCATTCTACAGTACTTCTACTTTGGTGCAAAAGGTGGCAGAAAGATGATTTTCATGGTATTTTGACATGTAGATGTCTGAACAAGTAAATTATTGTTGAGAATGTACAACTTATGAAAATCCATTTAATTTTTATCAATGATGTCCAATCTGCAGCAGTAGTAATATCATGGTGAAAAACATTTTTGAACAAAATTTTAATGACAAAAATGTTAATTTGCTAAATTTGGTGTTCTCATCATATATATTGCAATGATGACCTGAAAACTGACTCAAGAATGGATGGACCTCTTAGCGATTACAGTACGCTGCACTCAACCTCCTATTGAATCTTATTTTTAACTGCAGGCGTTGTGAAGACTAATAGCGACCTTTTCTTTGGTGAAGAATGTATTTGTCTACTTTATTTGCTCTTCTGGAATGAATAACATTGTAGAGTTGAATCTCATTTCAGTATCACTCGCAGTCTATTCAACAATTGTTGATCCTCATGGATTGTGACTCTACAATTATTATTGCAGTCTTATCATTGTTACAGCACTCCAGGTAGTTTTATCATGGCAGGCTCTCTGCAACTTAACATTCAACGTGTCAATCAGCCTTTGCTCTGGTGATCCTTGGTTGGGCTGGAAACATCAGCATCATTGATGAATTCCATATCTTGCCCTCACGAGGCACCCTCATGATATGAGCTCTTTTACTCATCACGAATCTGTGCACATGATGAAAGTGAGACCCCTTCATGTGGATGCTCTTTCATGTGACAGTGTGAGACCATACAGTGGAGATGGTATCAGCAATGTAATTTGTAAATAAGAATGCTGACACAGCAGTCCCTCCACCTGCTGAACCACAGTATGCTCTGGTCCAGATATCATTGTGTGAGGAAATATATAATATGAACTACCTCAGGCTGGCCTTCACAGAAAATCAGGTAAATCCTCTAACAACATGCAGATATGTAAACGTTTGTTTCTGCAGACACACACAATCCATCTAGTAATATATCTGCTATCTGCATGTGAGATCTTCTGTACAAAAGTAATCCCTCTGTTAATTACATGATATGGAAGATATGTCTCACATTACCCCTAGTGATAATATACTTTGGTTATGTGTCCATGGAAGCATAAAATACCTACTTAACTCAAATATCAAATGGTAATTTATGATGATTTAACTCATGCCCAGTCTGAATGGAAATACCTGCTGGAGTGCCTCATATACCCGGGTTTTTGATAACCCCTTGTCACAATGGGTTTCTCTCTTTACCCTCTGTAGTTGTTCCATTCCCTCCTCCTATGTGTTTATTATTCAGTGTGACAGTGATCTCCAGCTGGCAGAATGAAATCTATTAAGCAGTTGCAGCCATCATGTAAATGTAGAAAAAATGGCGAGCTGGCTCAGCAGTGATCTTTGGGGATTAGAGAAATATCTCAGTATTAGGACTTATAGGCCGTCACAGCTCGTCCATTTCACAGTGACGACCTGCAATTGAGCCAAAGTAGGCTCCTCTGCAGCATTTTCTGCATGCTGCTGAGACCTCAGTAGCATTAATCCTAACATGAATCTGCCTGCTTATCCATCATAAATAATCGTCTATGACATGTGAAATCAAGATATTTACAAAATCTATGTGAATATGATTAGTGAAAAACAAAGTTGAGTATATGCTTTGATCCCAAATGTGTCACATGTGTATCAAAATGTTATGGGAAAGCCCATGATGATAAGCGTTACGTAGGATGAGTTTAAATGGACAACGATTATGCAACACGCAGGGTTTGAAAAAGAGAATAGGAAAGAGTATAATGTGATGTAGAACGAAAGAAACAACCCTTACAATGATAGTTAGGCTTTGACATAATAGAATGGGAAAAGTGAATATGGGGCCGTGTTTATTGATGGAAAGACGGAAAAAATGAATATGGGGCTTGTGTTACAATATAAATGATAAACGGTGTGACAATGAAAAATGGTAAGATAATAGCAATGACGGCGGTGATGTAATAGCAAAAGAGAGAGCGTGAAGAAGATACACCACGACAATAGACGACACGAGGAGCATATATCAATAGCACAAGCTTGGACCACAATATCATTAACATTTATTAGAACACTACAGTGGTGCAATGAATGTAAGGTTCAATACTCCTATATCAAACACATGTTTTTCCACATTCGAAAACACATAACATGTCCATGATTCACTAAGCGAGCATGAACAACTTACTTCCGGAGCAAAATGAAGTGGTTGGCATGAATCTAGGCGAAAAGGTAAAATTTTGCTTTGAAACTCACCCGCGTCGCGTCTTGTGTATGCGTGTACACGTGAAAGTGCACGGTCCTGCAAGCGGTGTGTGTGCATGTGCATGTGCCTCTGTGCAGGCACCGCGCACTTACCCTCCAATTAAAACAAAAAACAGAGTTTTTGCTTAATCCTAATTCAGGCCATGTTGAATTTAGCAAATGATTTTTCTTCAATGCTTTATATAAGTTAGGAAAATATCACACAAAAATCAGATTTGCTTTTAATTTCTCCCATAACTCACTTTGCAATGTTTGGCAATGCGTGGCACTTTATCATTTAATGCAATTATTTGTCTTTTGGCTTTTCACTTTGCTTTTACGAGTTTTGGACTGATTTAATGATTTGTTCTTGAGATTTTGTTAAAACTTTGTAAGATGACTTGCTTTGAACTTTTTATGGTGGAACAAATACATAATTATTACAAAAAATAAATTTAGCAGCGTTTAGTTCCAAAAATAAAGTTTTGAATGAAAATACTGAAATCTTTGAAATAAAAACAAATAAAAATTTTAAAATAACCTCATTTCGAACTTATCTTATCAAAAATTTAAAAACCCTAGAACTCCGGACTAAAATTTTTTCTTGATAATAATCTGGCTGTGTCCCATGAATAGCGTGACACGAACCCGGTGATTTTTGAGGAATTTTAATTAGCCCTGCCAGTACAAGCAGGCCGGAAGACGGACCGCCATTGATCAGCCGCGCTGCCCCCTGCGGTATGGTAGACAGTAAGACTCTCAGTAATCTTAAAAACAAAATAGTCAGCAGCGGAGAGGCTGGGGCAGACTCAACATCATTTCAAATGAATAAGTGAAGACAGGAGATACAAAAGCTGCAGTCAGAAATTGAACGTGCCATCAATGGCGTGGGTATTATTTCAGCAGATAACACAAACTATAAATTTAGTGAAGCAAAAACTAAGCTGACAAATTTTATTGTGGAAAAACAATGAACCAGCAGCAAACTTCAAATAAACCTCATATAAATTGCCAGCATCCTCTGGGCCTGAACAAGAAAAAGTGTTGCCAGTGAAACAAAAGCGAACAAATATATGATGATGATGAAATTGAAAGAATACTCGATGTGTAACTGTGCAGGCGTTGATCGGCCCTCAGACAATCATCCCGATTTATTTTATGAAAGAAAAGGCATTTTGACAATCTTTTCCGTCCCAAAAAGACCTTCTCCTGGTGCTGGTGCCAGTATTTCACCTCTTTGTTTCTGACATCTGTAATACTTATAATTGTTTCCTGCTTTTTTTATGAATCTTTATAGCTCATGTAACTTGAATATTTGAAAGGCCCTCACTACATATATGGTATGGTAGATGTCTGATTAATCATTTGCATGGATCACCCTCTTTCTGGGATTCTGGCTAATTTTAGCTCCAGGGCTGACAGAAAGTGGAAAAGCATGCCACCATTTTAACTAGAAAGAGCATACAATGGAATTTACATTTCCCACCTATGTTGAGTGACTGCCTAATTTCTTGTGCCAGCTTACTTTCTTATTTGAACATTCTGTGATGTTCTGTGAACTTGTTAGAAGGTGCAGTGACTGCCTTGCGGATGGTAGGCAGTCAGGCTCTCTGGCTGTCTTCTGTATAACAAAAATGTTCTCTCTGGGCATGGCTGTGGCCCTCACATTCTCTTATGGACTTTTAATGACTGGCAGAATATTATTTTGAAAAGATAAATTACACATCAGTAGCTTGTCGAGTGGGAATAGCCTCGACCCACTTGACTGGTAATTCATTCATAATATCTATGCTATCAGGAAAGTCGGATGGTTTTGATAATCCATTTATGAAATAATTTTTGCCTCTTCAGGAGTAGTTTGAAGCAAAGTTTGTAGTTTCTTTTATAAAAGTTGCTTGTTCGTGACAATTATTAATGACATATATACATCTAAATAGAAGACAAACAATATTTTATAGAATATGCTTAAATACTGGTTTTAAAAACAATGGCCGGGTTCTCCTTCTATGAAAATTACTCAGCTGCAAAGGCACCCTCCTCCCTACCAAACAATTCAACATTCACAGATACATACATTAATAAGTTAATAAACACACGTGCTAGGCAAGGTTATATACTCTTATTTCTAGGCATCTAGGGTGGTGGAGACAAATTCGAAGTACGTATAGCTAGCATACAAAGGAAAAACAGAAATATGGATAAAATGATGTATATATATGTGTGAACTATTAATAGTGATCAATTCTCTTGGGCATAAAATTTATTTTCTGTAGAACAAACAATTAACATCCTTTGGTGGCTTGTTGGTTTAATCCCATCATATTCTAACAACGTGATCCTGCTACATTATCTGGATGCAATATAAACAATCTTCAACTCTTCAGGTGGGGCGTGAAACCTAAATGAATCCAGATACAGAATATTTCAAGGCCTTTACAAGGCGGTGCTTGTTTCTGTGTTATTATTTTCAATTACTGCAATTCATTGTGAAAGGTATTATTATCAACTCCATCACCATTAAACGATGCAAAGTGTATGAATAGCGAAAACAAAATGAGTCTGTCTTAACGTGAACGTTAAATAAAGCTGAAAAAGTAACTTTACCAAATTGAATGGATGTTTTACCTCTTTATCACTTTATTCATCTTTTTTTTTTGTGCTTGTGTATTTCTAAGATGATCAACCAAGATTTGGAATGAAAGCGACCACTGAGAAAATTCATTTACCATTAAATGGTATGTATTTATTTCTTGTTAAAGGGGCTGTTCAATTTAACTGGATTGATTCAACAAATGCGAGAGTCAACTTCACGAATATAGTCTTTGATATGATGTAGCCAAGGATTTGCTAATCACACCAACAATATGCTGCTGATTAGTGAAATACCGCCTTTACGCTTGGAAAAACGATGATATAGTGTTCTTCATGAATTTGACTTGTAGTCAAATCATCAAGGTAAACAACAAAATACATACTTTCTCCATTAAATATATCCATTACCTGTTGAAAAGTAGATACATTTTAAACCAGCGTATACTGCATAATGTTCCATAGATGGTGAGCAGTCTTACTCACAATCTTTATTTTTTAAATATGATTATATCTGAATAGCAATGATGGTAATATACAATTATCCAACCTGTTTAATATATGGTCCATTTTAGCGTGGATAATTGTCTGTATTACCTTATTCAAATTTAAAATCGATACATGTGATTTCACATCTTTTTCTCACGGGCACTAAATTTGACCTTAATCAGGAAGATCTATTAAACACAATGATTCATTCTTGCTTTGCCTCTTTTCAATAGTGTGCTGCTTTGGATTGATTCTCCTGTTCCAGCAGAAGAAACCCGTTTGGAACTGATAGGGATAGTATCTTTGAATATTATTATATAGTTTTTAATCACAATCCAACAAGCATTGGCAAATGAAATAATAATCATATAGCTCCCCTGCGTAGCTTGAATAACTTTATCTTGTGAATTTTCATTGTCCAATATTACTTCTTCAACACCTTTTTCGATCGGCCTCAATGTCGGTTTGCGAGCTACATCGTCTTGATCAAAGAAGTTCCTCTAAAGGAATCAATCCTTTAGGAATGATGTTATCTTTAGGTGCAACATTTCCATTTGATTTATTTGTATATATGTTATCATATTATTTTTCTATGGTATAACAACTTACCCATGACACACGAGAAAATCACTAATCTCCTCGTCTTCACAGCATAAACATCTAAGTTATTAGACAGTGGGCGGTAACTCCATGGATCTAAGACATTGAGATTCATTGATTTTAATTATTTCTTACCTTATGAATACTTGGCTGCTATATTTGTATCACGAAACACAAACAGTATGATGAGAAAATAACTTCCAAAATGTCTAAAGCGCATTACGGTAAGCCCTCATGCGAGATGCTTGGCTTGAAACTCACCCTTTACACAGCACATCACCAACTCCGAATCACCATAGGCCAAAATTCTTTTAGGCATGGCTTTCTTAGAATCTTAGGCAGCAAACTGAACTCATACTCACGCCTCATTTGTTGAAGCAGTTAAATGCTGAACATGGAGACATCTCTCACATTGTGAACCTTCTCAGAAGCAGGAAAAATGAACAGTATCAGCTTCATTCAGAGCACCATCTTCACTGTATCAGATGTGTCCAAAGATACATCTTCATCATATCCTCTGAGAGTCTTTGATGCATCCATTGCTCTGTTTATACCATGTCTTTTGGTGATTGCTCAACGATTATCTTGCTTTTCTCATCTTTTCTTCTGTGAGAACCTCTAAATTCCAGGGCAGTCCATTGTCCTTGCTGACAAGCCTCCCATCATTAAAACTATGACAGCCAAACAACGACTCTAAGTCGGTAGCAACACATTACAAGGATGATTGATTGGTTTCTCCTTACTTGTTATCATGTGTTCATCTTAAGCAGATATAACTTTCTCATTTGGTAGAGAGTGAGATTGTTGCATAGGAAAATCATTTTCTTTGCCTTGGCACTACAGGATCCAGAAGACATCCCAAATGGAGGGTGCTTGTGCAATCCATCAGACCTTCTTAGGGTTTGATATGTTTCCCCTGAATCTTTGTTGAGTCCGATACATCTCACGCGGCTGGAATCAAATGAATGCCAAATCAGCATTATTTTCCTTGCTCCCTTATTCCCAACTTTTCCATGATCGCATTTGGCATAAGATTGTGTGAAGCTTTGAGATGGACATAGCATTGTACCATTATATTACTTCTTCAATGCAATATAAAGGAAGAACATCTTGTGAGGACTCTTATCTAAAGCGAGCCCAAATATGATTGGGCATGATCCATCTTCAATGTTCTTGATGTCAAACATTGGATCAAAATTCATAATTTTGAAACAGCCTGGGTATTTTGCTATTCTTCTTAGTTTGTCAAAGGTGAACCACTTCCAATTTGGAAATTTCAACAGGCAAAAATTGACTCTTTCAGCTTCTTTGACAGAACTTCTTTCTTTGTTGCTCTTAGTATATTTATTTGGTTGCCTTCTCATTGATGATTTACTGTTGCAGGATCATTATCTCTTTCTTTTACATGGTATAGGTGAATACATCTTCGGTCTTGAAGCCTCTTTTCTTTTGAATTGGGTTTATGGGCACGTCTCTTGTTTCTTAATGAATATTGCTTATTTGAGAAGGCAGACAAAGCTTGATGGATATTCTTTGACATTCTTGAGTTCTTTCCTCCAGATCACATGTTTATTAAAATGAAATCTATATCTTTGTGGCTGTTCTCTTATTAACAATCACTGAGTGGATACAAATGAAGATTAGTGGGTAAGTGGTTTTGCTCACCTACTACATCATCATCGCCACGTCTGAATCTTGACTCACAAGTGCCAGCAGGTATTTTAATAATAACATTCTTGGATCTTGTGTCTCTTGTTCATGTAGATGGGCTGTGACTCTGCATGCAGTAGTTGGGATTACGAATCTGCGTTTAAACTCAGCGTCATTCTTTTGAACATTTTCCATCTCACGAAGCAAGTGTTGACTGTGATGAGATGGGCTTAAATCTTTTATGGTCACTCTTGCGCATTCTTCCATTCTCTTATAAATGAGGTTAACAACACCAACAACATCTTCCCTTTCTTCCAAGGTAGGTGGATCTCTACATCTCGTAGTGAATAAGCCATGGGATCAAAGCGTGAGAATTTAAGAAAAAGGCATTTTCTAGGCGGTCTTAAGTCATGCAGGTACATTATGCAAGTGAATCGATATGTCAAATAAAGCGTTCTTGAATTCACGCTGATATTCTGAAGCATTCTGATGAATCTTTTTTATTTATAAATAAATAATATGCAAAACTCTTGTAATGTATTAATTATATATAGTGGCAAAACAAGACATTCTGAACCTCTCCAAAATCACAGGTGAACAACCTCATGGATACATTTTCTTCATCTATTTCATGCGGTCCAAGAAATATGTCATTCTAACAATATGTTCTTGAAAGCGGACACACTACTGCGATGCCATCAAATATTGGAATCTTACTACGATAATCAATGGAGCATAGGATCCAAATTTGCGGGTAAAACAAGAGGCAGCGAATCTAGCAACCATGGCTCTTAGCGGATTTTCATCATGTCTGAACGAATGAGCAGACTGATAGGTGAAACGGAGGTGTATGCGGTGGGGATAGAACTCATGTGATTATTGATGGAGGTAAAGGTTGTACAAGAATGGTAGGGATAAAGGGAGGTTCGGTGGGAATTCGTAGACAGATGCAATTTTAGATGGCCAGAGTTTTACAGGCGGATGGTGGACTGAGATATTTAGTTTATTTAATGAGTTACAGAAGATTAGAATATAATTATCGAATGAGATCTCTTTGTTTTCTCAACCTTGATATGATGAACTGAGTTGATGACAGAGTAGAACAGTGGCATATAGGTTTAGTTTAAACAGTGATAACTCAGTGATGATGGCTTTAAATTATCTTCAATATATTCAAAATGATAGGTATAGGTAGATTTGTGGAAAATAGAACTACAGCAGAAAATTCATAGGTTAGGTTGGGGTTTCTTCCATAAGGAGGCTGATTTATGGATGGGGATTTGATACGTACTTCTTTTTGAAACAGACCTGTGTTCTCAGAAAAATTCGAGGACACAGTTCTTTAGTTTTATAAACTTCTAGGCTCAATCATGAGAATGAATGGTCTGAGCCTCACGAGGTAATTTTCAAATCAAGCGCTACATTACAGCTATTTGAGTTCAGTGACAATGACCTCCATGTCACTTGTAACAAAAGCGTTTGAAAGATACACAGCGTGACCGGACTGTCCCAACTATGAAATAAGACACTCACTCAGAAAACTGTTAAATTTATGGTATGGTATGTATATTGCATCCAAATCTACCTTAGGCTGAAATAAGGTAAAACAAACTACATCAAACCACATGACCTAAGCTAGCCCTCGGGGGGCAGGAGAAGCTCACAAGATCTCGACAGACTGAGGCGAGACAACATAATAATCACCAACCCCAAACAAACAAAGACAGAAGAGAGGACTGATTTCGAATTTTGTGAGATTTTTTTCTAAGAAAAATACGGAAAAACAATTTTGGGTCGGGGAGATAAAGCAGGTGATGTGATGCTTTGATGATTATATGGATGAATGAAATGAGGGCAGAGAATAAAGGCTGTGGATCTCTCATATTGTGGGAAACATCTAAGTAAATAATTTAAAGGCAGGCCATGCCCCAAAATAATGATTCAACCTCATTTTCTTCTTTAGTTTCAAAAAACATGAAGAAAGATGTCATGCATTCAATGAAAAATATAATAGGCAGAAAAACATAATAATATGAAAACCACAAAGTCTAACAGTCCATAAACTCTGATATTGTAGACAAAATAGCAGAAAATATGCAATAGTGTGCCAAACTTTTCCCAAGTGCTTGTGATTGTCTGAAGTGCATCATATGAATACCATCTAAACACTGCCTCTGGAGAATTAAATTCTCCCTTGGGCAGGACTAATAATTAACAGAGCTACAATCTAGGCGTGTGCTTATCTAAAGAGCGTTCTTTCCTTGATTTCCTTTTTTGGAGTGAATCCTCCAGATAATTAAAAGTGAATCAAATTACATTAAAACCACACAATTACATCAATATAACTCAAAAATTACATCACCAATCAAGGCCATTAAAACTGGCAATCTGGCTGGAAAATAAATAATGAATTTTCTCTCTCATAGCATACAAACTCTCCATGTACTTTTACTCAATATAATTTTGGTATACATCCAAATCAAACTCATGACAACTTTTTGGAAAGATGCGGATATCATTATCCAACCCCAAGTGGAATTTCACAATATGGAGCTCATTTTCCCTAAAAACTTCATTCTCCAGAAAACCTTCTTGTAATTTAAAAAGATTTGTGAAGGTAATTTCATGATGTTTTTGGACTCCCTTTGATCATCCATATATTGAAATAACAAACATTTCAGGAAGTATATATACAAATTCTAATACAAATTTTCCTCCAACAGTGTCCAAATATGTGCATGTGTGGCACTCTGATGAGCTAAAAAACTGTTTTGAGACCAAATTTTAAAATGACAAAAATTCTTCATGGTGCTCAAATTAGAGCGAACCCCTCACATCATATATGTACCCATTGAAGCCGTGAAATCGAGTGAATCGGAGCCTCTTTCGCCGTTTTAGTGCTACTTGCTCAACCTCCTCTTGAGAATCTTCATTTTCTTTGCGGACGTGCATGTAGGCCAATAATGACCTTTTCTGCTGTGAGAAGCATGTCTTTATCTCTATTTCCTTTGCCAAAAACTTCTCGAGATGAATTTTAACATGCATGAGTTGAATTCTCTCGCGCAAGTTTGGTGTCTGTCATGTCACTGGGTCTCTTAGGCAGGTGTGAATCCCTCATGGTCATGCTGACTCTGATAAACAATCCTCTGGTGTTTATTCACTTCCTCAGTCTGTTTTATCTTCCTAATCTCTCTTTTTGGCATTGCTGGTAACCAGGTCTGGCCTTGTTGCTCGGGGCTGATCTCCTGCTGATTTGACTGGGCTGTATGTATCAATGATGAATTTCCATGTCTTGGCCTCAGAGACCCTCATATGTGACTCTTCCCTCTATGGTCTGTGCCTGCAGAAAAGTGGGTGCCATCATGTGAGATAATACTCTCTCTGCTGATGAAGTGTGAACCCTTCCACCCGGGTGGGGCCATTATAATAAATATACATTTATAATAAGACATATAGTATGTACATTATAATAAATACTGCAGGCATAATATAAGTCTGAGATATAAAAGCTGGTGAAGAACTCTCCCTCATCTGAACTACAAGAGCATTTGTGTGTGTGAGAATCCTGGGAGATGAAATACTAAATAATACCTCATATGATGATATATATGGTGTGTGTGTGTGTCCCTCTGCCTGCGTGTCTTTAAGATAATATAATAAAGAAATATCTGTCTTTCCATATTCATGTGTGGGGAGTATATATATGCCTGTGATACATCACTGAACCATGATACACAATGAAATCACCTATACACACACGGGGGGGGTGGTATAAATATGAATGATAGTTTCTCAATAATTTAAATATTAACAAACTCCTGAATGAAATACCACTCATTGCCTCATATGAGTTGATACTGTAGCTCATAGTAGGATTTCTCTGGCTAACATCGTTGTTCATTATCTCTATGTTTGTTGGTAAAAACGACAGTCTGCAGACAGCAGATAAATCCTCAATGAGTTTACAGCATCATGCAAATGTGACAAATGGGCGACTAGCTCATGATGATATTTCAGTTGGGAAATCATCTCTGCAGTGTCCAGAATATGTTTGATGAAAAAAATCAGTGCAAGTGCGCAGGCTTTACAATTGAACCAGCTCAGCTACTCACAGTACTTCCCACTTTTCACTTTGACGGACCTCGTGCTTTGACCTATTCTTGTGGAATCAACGTCGCCACTCACAACTCATAAAGCAAATCCCGAGTCTACGAAATGGCCTTCATGAAATCTAGGCCATTTTAAATATATGCAGTAAGGTATGTGTGAAAACAAGAGTTGGTCACCTTGGCCTCCCCAAATGTGTCACATGTGTATCGAAATGTTATAAGAAAGCCACAATGATAAGGGTTAAACTCAAATGAGTTTAAATGGACAACGAGTCAACTGCTTGACTACATAGGAACAGCAGAGACGGAAGGTATAATGTGATGCAGAACAAAGAAAGCATTTATGGCTGATAGTTAAGCTTTGTTAATGGGGAATGGGAAAAGTGAATATGGGGCCGTGTTTGTCGATGGAGAATGGGAAAAAGTGAATATGGGTGCAAGCTACATTATAAATGATAAACGTGTGATGAAAGCAAACCAATGAATAATACATGTGAAAAATAAGTGGCAGCAAAGAGCGTGAACGGGGAACACCATGACAATAGATGACACGAGCATATATCAGCGCTGACAGGACACAATTATAGTGGCATTTACAGCATATGACTAAAGAAGTGAATTTGCAATGAATATGGGTTTAATGATCCTACATATCAAACACATGTTTTTCCACATTCGAAAAACACCTGTAACGTGTCCATGATTCACTAAGCGACATGAACAACACTTTCGAGGCAAAATGAAGTGATTTGTGAGATACGGTGAAGGTAAATTACAGCCTGAAACTCTATGCGTAACACGCCTTTCTTCGTCAGTAGCAGCCAGTGCAGTCCATGAGCTCCCAGGTAAGATCACACCTTTATATATATCTGCACTCTTCCTTTGTACGCACACTTCCACCTCCACTCCACGGCTACGAAAACAAGTTTTCGCCCTTCTTAAATCTCATTCAGCCTTTTCTTTAGGAATTTATGAAGTGATTTGTCTTGAATTCTTTATAGTTAAAATATCACACAAGAATCAGTTTGCTTTTTATTTCTCCATAACTCACTTTGTGATGTTTAGCAATCTTGTGCCCTCCATTTAAATACAGTTACTCTTTTGATTTTCTTTTAAGTTGGACTGACAATGATTTTCTTGTAGGGATTTTGGAAATTTGACTTCGGCAAAAGACCGGAAACTGCCCCAAACATTTATGTTGAACAGAAATACAAAGTGTTACAAAAAATGATTGTGATTCCGTTCAGAGTTTGGACTGAAAATCTCTTCAATCTTTTTGATCAAAATATGAAATGAAGACATAATTAACCTCTTTGGCTGCAGGGATTTGTCACATGTATCAAAATATTATTCATTCTAGTTCAAGGACTCTTTTTGAAAATAAATGTTTATTCATGAATGGCTGAACACGGTGGGTACAGAATTTCATTATTTCAGTGTGTGAAATACAGATGTGAGACCCTCTCGTCGGTCGTGGCATGCCCTAGCCAAAATACATGAAATGAGATAGGCAGAATTCTCAAAAATGATGTCTGGCGGCAGTCTGCGACGGAGGCATGGGGCAGGCTCTAACATCTCACAACCTTCTTTTTGTCAGCAGAGAACAGTATAAATGGATTAAAGAAAACATCAAAATCAATTAATCATACTAAAAATGTAACTGTGATAAATTTCTTTCTCAAAGTCTCTTTCTAAATATAAGTATATATACTGGAAATGGCAGTGCTAAACATAATAATTGTGAAAATGCCTAATTCAGTATGCCCTCTATTTTGGTTATTTTATTGAAATAATACTTTAGTTGACCTGTATTCAAATTTTGGAAATGTGGTTGATTTTGATTTTAAGATGAAGAATTATTATTGATTACAATGGCATATATGACAGACTCGTAGGGATTAAGCATAAAGAAAATGGAGCAAAGCTTGTATAATTGTAGATACACACAACGCGTGACTCTTAGAGACAATTAATGAACTGCGCCAATAGAAAACTTTTTTGTTTAATTGAGATCGGGCATATTCTCACGTTCCTCTAAACTGAAACAGCTCCAACATTAACACACAAAAATTTATAGCAACATGACAACAAAATCAAGCATGAATCAGTGTTTAAAGATAGTTAAATGTAAAATGCAGAATTAATCAAAAGACACAAGTTATACATATAAATAAAAGTTGGATCGGATTGTAGTGACCTTTACAACGGAGAGCAGCTTAGCTAAAGATTACTTTATAGAACTCAACAGTTTGAGACTTATTAATTAGCAACGTTCAAAAATTTTATATAAATAACATGCAGTGGATTACAATTGAAACAATTCTTTGAATGATAGGATTTACAATCTCCATGTTTGATAGCAAAAATAGATGACATTCTTACTACAGCTATGTATACATATATCGACCTTTATAAGCAGGGCATTTATCAAAAATATTACAAGGTTACATGTAATCATTGAAATAAGCTTATGTATGATCGAACACTGTAATTATCATTCTGCTCACGAGATAACTTAGTTGTTAAAATATTTATATATCCATAACGCTTTAGAATATGAAGGTATTTCGCAATTCATAAATTGAAGACCTAATTTAACAAGAAAATGGTCAATTTGATCCTAACTATCATGCAAGATAATGGAGAGTTATTTGCAGCATTTAAGGTAAGAACATTGAGCCTTGAGTATGCTAGAACTTGGAGCCTTGAGTATGATTTGGGTAGTATAGTTCTTCAACAAGCCTTAATTTTAATGTTATTGATTTTTAATTGATAAGTCATAGAATAATTTACAAAATATCCATAATGATGAGTTAACAAAAAACATATAACTAAATATAATAACTTAGAATAAATTAAATCGTCTCCTTTTAATTGTACATCTTGATTTTTGGTAACTCATTTTAACATCTGAAATGCCAGGAAGATAAAAGAGAATAAAAAGTTATGTTGAGCTAAACAAGTAAAAATGAGAGAAAATGAAAATGAAGAATAAAAGTTACTCCACACTAATCAGGTGCATACCTCTTTGTCATTCAGTCATAATCAGGCAGTTTCTTTGGCCAACTCTTGAACTTTCAGAATGGCTTGGTGCAAATTACAAACTAATCTTTGACACTTATTTCCTTTGGTGGAGATGGAATGTTTCCGTGTTCTCAGCGTTTATCTTCTTCAGCTCATCTATTTCTTGCTTGTACAGTTTTATCTTTCATGATCATTTACCTTGATGAATTCTGCAATAATATATAAACTTATGGACCTTGTCTTTAGTTTTAAATTCTTTGATATTTATAAATAAATACCAAATTATCTACCTTTATAGGGTAATTACTTTTTAAAATTAGGCAGCTCAGAATGAAAACACACAGACAAATTGACATTATTTTGGATAAGTTTCACCCTTATATCTGTATTGAATACTGAGTAGAATTGGTTGTGATCACAGGAGGTGTAATAGAATTTGAGACTAAAGTGGTCAAGAGATTTGAAATATGATGGAGATGATGAAATGGGGGATGAAGTTTGAAATGTGTGAGACTAATGGCAAATGAGAGGTTTACTCATGCTCATATTCATACTATCTTGGTATGTGATTCCTAATGAATCTAGAGACTGTGACATGGATTGAATTTTAGACTTGAGATGTTGTAATTTGTTGAATTAGGTACTTTGAAAATTATTTGGACATTGATAGTGAAAAAGTCATATATTTTCCTTCATGCTTCTCTCTTTGCTCTACTTGAAGATAAATTAAGCTAAAGAGAGGTTGTATCTTTGAGTATATAAAGAGGGCAGAAATGAGTCAGAAAAATGATGGTGGCAGGAGGACATTTAGAAATAAATATAAGTTTCATTTCATTTCATAGTGACCTGGTATATTTATCACATTTGTAGTTTATTCTCTGGGTTTTCTAAGGAAATTATTGCAGGACTTATTCCTCTTGCTCTATTAAAAGCACAAGATTTTAATCATTATGATGGCAAATCAATTTCTTGGCTCTAGTATAACAGGATTGAACCTCTATAATATCTTGTTAGACTCAAAATTTAAGAATGAAAACCTCTACACAACATAATATTCAGTAAGATACATCAACTGTTACAGTGCTATATGGAAAAATAAATTAAAATACATACCTCTAGTCAAGATATTTATATCATTATTAAATAAGCTGTTGATGTGAATATAACTATATGTACTCTCTTATTGTTCCTTCATTTCGTTATGGTTAAAATTGTGTACAATTGGGTATGTTTAATTGATATTAACACAATTTTTCTGCTAACGAATATTAATTACCTTAGTAGTTTTATAAACTTCAAGGCACAGTTTCCTTTTCTACTTTATGAAGCCAAGGTGAAGATGATACAATGCATCATTACCCTCCGTATCATTTGAGAAGAAAATCGTCTTCCTTCTTTTATTGACTTCTTTGTAGTTGGTGTCTGGTTTGAAGAGTTACAAGAGAAATTGATATAACACGCCATTCTACTTGCGATTGGGCAATTAGAGCCTCCAAAATTAGTTGTTGGTCTATTCACCTACAAAATTCATACCGTTGGAAAATATAGATACATGAAGCCGATCTTCACATGGTACGTCAGATCCATACATCGACATTGAAAACACGAGGAGAATGCTTATTAAACAATATGGAAGTCTTGGTTACAGATGCTGTACAGTATGGAAGATCTTCTTTTCATACACAAGTATTTATGAAAAATGACAATTAGACATTCCTAAACTATGGCAAAATTTCATTATTTTGAGGAGATGGCATTTTATATAAACATGAAGGAAAATGGCGATGGAGTGGTAAAAAACGTAATGGATACAATTTATTGAATGAGTTAAGGACTATACTGGATTTGTATGCAAATGTAATCACCATATTACCGATGCTCTGTTTGCAGATGTTAAATCAATCATGATTCAGGAAAGTGGTGGTATGATGGTACCAATTAGTGAATGATGACCTTTGTATATTTTCAGGTGGCGGCATTGCTATTAAGTTCATGCAATCATACAAATTTTGGTTCTTACAATAGATGCTTAGATGAGGTGTACCTTTATCATCATCGTTAAACTACCATATGGTTTATCTATTATATGAAGATACTTTCCGCTATCTGTATTTCTCAAAATATATGCTGGTGTCAACATGATGCAAATCGTGATATGGTGAAATGGTGTGATTATTAGGAAGAAGTGAGCTAAAATGGGCCTCTCAAGAAAAATCATACAACCAAACTAAGCTTACCATGCATTAATAATATAGATGATGTTTCTAACCGTGAGGATGATTCATGATTTTTTAAGTAAAGGTAAAACAATAAAAGTAAATAATTAATATTTCTTTCAACTCTTATTCAACCCTCTAAAGGTACCTTTCAAATTTAGTAGATACTCGTTCAGGTAAAATTAATTCCTCTAAGGGTACCAATATTTGTCTTGATGATATATTACTGTGAAAAAATGAAACCTGAAAAAACTACTGATTCGTCTTTTTGTATATTCTCTATTTTTGTAATAGAAGGGTCATCAAAATGTTATATCAGTATATGGATGAGAGTGTTATATAAATAATGTAAACAAACTAGTCACATCTGAACCGGTGAAAAATAAATTAATTAATTTTAATTATATATAAAATTTGATGATGCAATCAAATATTTATTTTATTATTTAAATATTGTTTATCATTTCTTTAGGAGACTGCTTTGAGGCCTAAATTACCTAATGGACAATGGCAAATATTGAAGAGGACTGGTTATTAAGATCCTGATAATCAGGCTTAAGAATGATTAGAGAGCTGGAATGAAAATAAGATGCGAAGATATTGGTGAAATATGATTTTATAGTAACTAATTAAAAAACGCTACCAACTGATTAAGTAAATTGACATTACTATAACATTTTAGACAATGAACGCTGGCAATTGTGGTGTCCCACAAACATACAGGCGATCCATTTATTTGATTACGTTATTGTGAAATGATGTGAAACAAGAGATCTTGCGGCGGTGGCATCAAGATATGGACTCAATTCAAACAAAAAATATATTGAAGTTAAAATCACATGGAATTCTTTATATCCAAACATTACTATAAATATTTTTATTACCATATGCATATGAATAATATGAATTTAGAAATCCGTCACGTGGTGCCAATATAAATAAATAGTTAGGTTATGGTAGTTCAAACATAAGGATAAAAACATGGAATCTTTAAACTTCTTTGACAAAATTCCACTGATTTTTTGTGTAGCGGAACTGGAAACCTGTCCATCATCTCATGGATTTTGACCAGGCCTAAGATGATAACTGCCTGGTAAATTTCTATTTAGGGAGCTTGAAATTTCTGGAAAGAAGGCTCCAAGAGGGCTTCTCTTCCATAGTCATTCTGATGGGCCCAGAAAATAATAATTTAATACACATTGGATCCCTAGGCTACCACTACCTTACTGTTTTATCAAGCCTAAGGTATTTCCTGCTCAAGGAATTAATGTTTAGAGAGTCTGAGTTGCTCATAGAAGACTCTAAAGGGTTTCCTTTCTGTAATTATTTCCTTGAGCCAAGAAAATAACAATTTTATGCCCAAGCAATTCCTATACTACTACTGATCCATAAAATCTATGAGCCTGGATCAGTCAATGCTGGAGAGTTTCACTTTTTGAGAGTCTAAATGCATCCAAAGAAAACTCCAAAATTTTCCTTTTCCATAAATAAACCACGAGGCCTAGGTAAAGGAATAAAATTACTCTTGAAGAATTTCTCCTTTATTCTACATGGGCTGTGGGGAGAACCACCTGTAATTGTGAAAGAGTGACAACCCACTGGTTTATATATATATATATATATATAGATATATATAATCATTCAACCGAACCAACAAGAGGTTAGCCATCTGCATGAACCAATTCTTGCAAAAACTGATCATGTGAAAGTGGTTTATGATAAATTTTAAACTGATGGTCGTTCACTACAAAATAATTCTTGTCGTCATTGATGGTATTAACACGAAGTGAACTATTTTCAAAAACTCTAGCTACCTCATAAGGTCCTAACCATCTAGTACAAAATTTACCTTTGAAGTTCTTAAACATACTATCATATAACAAGGCCCAATCCCCTGGATGGAAGAATTTCTTCTAAAGAACTTGCACTACCCTCGAGATCTTTGGTCTTGCACCTACGATGTTCTGTGATTCTCTCATTTTGTCCAGCTCATTCAACTGCATCAATCTCTACTCCTAAGATTTATTCAGGTTCATTCCCAATCAGACAGAAGTTCTCAATGTTTTTACTTGGAATTCAATTGGTAGGAGCACCTTCTTTCCGTAGACTAGTTCATAAGGTGTGTTCTTTGTCACGTTCCTCCAAGTAATCTTGTAAGCCTATAATTCCTCTAATAACTTATCTTCCCAATCCATATGGTGCAGTCGAATGCGATTTGTGAGGGTGGATTCGAGGACTTTGTTCATGGAGTCCACTTGCCCATTAGCTTGGGGGTGGTAAGGGGTAGATTTATGGTGCTTAATATGGTATTTCTCGGTGAGTTCCTTGACCAAATTTGATGTAAATTTCATACCTTCATCAATCACAATCTCATGTGGTACACAAAATCTCTTGAATATTTCCTCAAACAAAAACTCTACTAATTCCATTTCCGTGGAATCATATAATGCCTAAGCCTCCACCCACGTGGTGATGTAGTCGGTGCATGCCAATATATACCTTTTATTTTTTGACATCAGGGAGATGGGCCCTACAAAATGCAATGCCCACTTCTCAAAAGGTTCAATGGCTATTTCTGGTTGAAGAGGCATCTCATATGAGAAACCGGTTTCCCCATCCGTTGGCAAGCATCACAACAAGAAGTAAACTTTTTGGCATCCTTAAAGAGTGAAGGCCAATAGTATCCAGTACGGAGAAGCTTGTATGCGGTCCGTTTATAGGGAAAGTGCCCCCAACAAGGCTCATTGTGGAAATATCTCAAAACAGTATACATATCATCTTCCTACACACATTGCCTCATGATCAAATCTGGCCCAGTTTAGAACAAATCTCCCTCAATCTAGGAGTAGTTAGTAGAGCGGTACACAATATTATTTTTTTCCCGAGAAGACATGCTCTTAGGTAATTTCCCTGACACCAAATAATTGGCAACATCTGCAAACCAAGGAGTGATAGAAGAAATGAAAAATAGTGCTTCATCTGGAAATTCATTGGGAACTGGAGTTGACGTGCTTCCTTGTCAATATTGAAACGAGATAAGAAGTCAGCTACCAAATTATTACTTCCAGGCCTATCAATTACGGTTATATTGAATTCTAGTAAGAGAAACAACCATCTAGTTACTCTACCATTAACAATCGGTTTATTCATTAAAAATATAATAGCAGAATGATTAGTATGGACAAAATCTCATAACCGGTAATATAAATCCTATACTTCCCTATAGCATGCACAAATTCTAACAATTATTTTTTTGTGATGGTATAATTTAATTCGGAGGGGCAAAGAATTTTTGTAACAAAATAAATAGCGTAGGGGTAGCGATCTTCCCTTTATCCCATCATTGCTCCTAGTGCAGTGTCTGAAGCATATGTACAAATGTGAAATGGTAAGGACCAGTTTGGCCCTCCCAATACTAGAGTAGTGGAAAACCTATCCTTCAGTGTCTAAAAAGCCTTTTGAAAATCGACAATTACACACTAATTCAACATATTTAGTTAACAATGTAAACAATGGTTCTGTAATTCTAGTAAAATTTTCAAATAAAACATCGATAGTAACCTGTATATACCAAAAATATTTTCACTTTCTTTTGTGAATTGGGAATAGGGATATGTGAGATTACCTCAATTTTTTCTGGATCAATTTTAATTCCTTCTAGCGACACATGATGAACCAAACAATTCCCTTAACTTGCATCATTCTACATTTATCATTATTAAGGGCTAGATGGGCTTCTTGATAACAAATCAACACCTTTTCTAGATTTTCCAAAGCCTAATCAAAATCATATCCATAGACTGTAAATTCATCCATATCGACCTGCAAACAGTCAAGGATCAAATCAAATAAAATTGCAAGTACAGCTCTCTGAAAAGTAGTAGGGGTGTTACAAAGACCGAAGGGGGGGACTCTATATGCATAAGTACCGCACGGGCATGTGAAAGTAGTATTTTCTTGGTCCTCTTCAACTATCTATATTTGATTATAACCATTGTATCTATATAGAAAAGAAAAATACTTCTTACCTGAAAGCGTTTCGAGTACCTGATCGATGAAGGGAAGTGGAAAGTAGTCGTGCAACGTGACCTTGTTTAGTTCTCTGTAGTTGATGTAGATAAACCACTTTCTGTTCTTTTTTGACACCTCCACTAGAGGTGACACCCACCTATTGTCTGAAATGGGGTATATGAATTCTGTAGCCAAAAGTTTCTGAACCTCTTCTTTGACAACATCTTTTAATTTTGGGTTCATTCACCTTTGTGGTTGTCAGACATGTCTCATTTCTTCATTGGTATAAATATGGTGGATGCAGGTGTCTAGATGGATTCCCTTCATGTCCAGGTAATCCCAAGAAAATTCTCCATATTTCTCATGAATCATGCTCATCAATTGCATCTTTTGTTCCGCAGTCAACTCTATACTGATTTGTAAAGTCTTTCCTTCAATGATTTCCACAGGCTCTGTGGCGAGTTCATTGATGTCCTCTATCACTGCAAAAGATGAAAACATGGCTAGATGGAAAGTGTTACAACATTTTTTGGTCATCTAACTTGTTACTATTAGATGGACCTAAGTACACCATGTAAGACCAATTTTTCCCTAAGTAAAATTGCTTTCACTATAAAAAATAACTTAGTAAACCACCTTTATTAAGTTGTTTATGGTCTAAATAGGAAACCCCATGAGGTAATATTAAATAAATCTAAAGCTGTTTGATTTTCCTCAAGGAATAATTAGTTAAATAATAGTTTAATTAATATTCCTGGTCATATTTAACCCGAAACAGGAAAATTAATTAGATAAATCACTATTTATCTTATCATTTTCTAGGAATAATTATTTAAACCTTATTTAAATATTATTTCTTGTTAAATTTGACTAAATCATTCATAAATAATTAAATAAATCATTATTTGTTTGATTATTACTTAACCACATCCTTAAAATAATAAATAAATCATTATTTATTTATTATTTACAAATAAAGGGAGTTGACCCAAAATCGAATTCTTTTTTCCTCCAACAAATATAATAAAATATTGCATAAAATTTGGATCTAGAATTGGTTAATAATATTTTAATTATGCACCAATATCTAGAATAACTCAATATTTTGTTATAAATGGAAGGGTATTTCCATTCACTCAGTACCTTTTGTTGCCTAAAGATCACTTTGGATCTATACTTTTGGTCTCACTTTGATCCACCATCATTGTCATATTTTTCTTAGGAGCTCCCTTTGAGTTCCATTTTTGTTTGGGTTTTCTACACCATCAAGAGAGAGAGATTTTATATCTGAAGTGCTAAGGACTTACAAGAACCCATCCCATTGAGGAGGACTAGTTACATCCTTCTATGTTCTCCTCCCAGGTGCCATAAATACAAAATTCTTTAAACACATTCTTGTCTTGTCTATTGGATGCATGGAGCAACTCTTGACTATTGGATGCATGGAGCAACTAAGTACTATCTTCCCACGTGACCATTCAAGTCTTGAGTTTCTTGGTAATTCAACTACCAGTACCGAGTATTAAATGGGTCAGGTAGCCCCAAATAATACCACATGTAGTGAGTTGAATCTTAACCCCCTCTGAATCGAGTCTATGTGGCACTCAGGTTTTCATTTCCATGGGCGAATAGATGGATTTAAAAGTTCCCTAAAAATTCAACTTCTATGTTACAAGATGTAAACTGACCAAGGCGGCTTATTGGATGCCTAACCCCTTAGTCCTAACTTAAGCTATAAATTATCTTGTGGCCCCTGTGGGGAGAGTTTAATGAGTTTAGTGAAGTTATTTTTAAGGTGGATTTGATTCACTTAAGGTGTGAAAGTGTGAGAGCAAGAGGTGAAAAATTGCATAATTTTAACATGTGGATATGCGGTGGTCCTTTTCAAATCCCCTATTAAGCTACGTTTAGCTGTTCCTTGCTCAAAAGCAAAACATGTGCGGATATGGGCTGCTTACAATGTTTCCTAGTTAATCTAAATAATAAACTAAAGGGAGATGGAAAATTATTAGTAGAGAGTGTGCATATGCTTGCCTAGGGTAACCCAAGGGTGCAAAGGCAACATAGATTACATGCTCTCTAAGAATAATTAAATCATAGTCTCGAATCCTAGTGCAAAAAATTGAACTAAAATTAATGACTTTAAACTAGGAAAATGAAAAAAAAATTCGCTAAGCATGTGTGGACTAGGGCCACTTACTTTGGATAATTACCTATGTGTTTTTGGTGTCTAAATTCACAAAACATAAATTATTCCATAATGAAATTTAACTTCCACATACTTAAACCAATCACTTTACAAATAGGAAATGAAGAGAAATAGCAGAAAATTTCTGCCTTTGGTTTCGATGCATAAAAGACTCACACATGCCAGCAGTCTGCATGTAGGTCACTGCTAAACACACGCAGTCAAGCATGTATTTCTATGTAAAAGACGCATGAATTTCCTGCAACAAATTTTTTTGAGCTTTTGAGTTTTGGCCTCTCACTAAGGGTGAATAGGCAAAGACGAAGAGAAAAGGGGATGTTCAAGACAAACTCCACAGCAAAGAAAGAGGTCTCTGCAATAGGCACAACCACATTAATTAGGAATTAAAATTAGTGGAATCACCAATCCTGTGTTGGTGGATTTGGTGCACGAGTGTACCAGTCCACACTTGGTTAAGAGGAGTGGTTGTTTCCTCTTAAGTTCCTGGTCACATGCAGATAAACAAGGGAGTTAGTAGGTTAGTGAACATGCCATAAAATTGAACATACTAGATAATGAAATAGCATGCATATATAGAGAGAAAATAAAAACTAAACTAAAAAAAATAACACAAATCTCGTATCGATTCAAACAACACAATAATACAAAGGTGGTGTCTATGTCCCCTCTTATTGTGTACTAGTAGGAAGAAAGGTAGAACATTTACACACTTTCCAAGGGGCCCTTAGAACTAGGGAGTTATAATACCCAATGCAAGGATGTTTTTACCTCCGAGTTTCCTTGGAAAAAGGTCCCTTTATCTCTATTCCAAAGGATTGGATCTGTTGGGTTGTCAACAACTGAATCCCCTCTCTACTTCTGTTCTAGATCACACACTGTTGGATTGCTTGAAGCAATTTTGGCTAGCATAACAATGTGTTCTCATTTTGTTCATCTCTTGGTATATTTTTATAGATGAATTCAAACTCTCCTTCCCTTTGTTCGTACATTGATGGATGCTGACCCAAGAGAGGGGGATGATTCCATTATGTACCACATTATTCCATTGTCTGCTCCATTGACGTTCTAAGAAGACTCGAGTGGCTATCCTTGGGTAGCCACAATTGTGGGATCACTTTCTTAGAGTGTGCCTTATGGTCCCGGAAAGTGACTCCCGCCACTCTCAGGTCCATGCAACTGTTTGAGGGAAAGTCACTCAAACGTGCTCTTATCAAAGAAAAATGCACATGAAAGCACATTCTACTGGTTGCTTGAGTGCACAATTTGATTTTTCTTCATGACCTTAGAGATTTTTTAAATTCTTCAGATTTTGTAATGTGCCTTAGCCCTGTAAATCCTTATGCTTGACATTTAATAATGTCATCTTTTCTTGTCCAATTTTCCAGTGATAACAAGTGTCCTCGATGCAAGGTAATCCTATTTCCAAAATTCCAAGTGGAGTTTTTCCTAACCTTCCCCTTGTACTCTATCACCCCTTGGATAAATTTTTGAAGATCGATTAAAATACATAGTATTCAATGTGAAGTGCAAGTAAACACTAGCAATAGTATTAGCGGAAGAATTTCTTAACTAGGAGTTAGAGGATTTGTACTGCTTCCACATACACATACGTAAATGGTAGGATCTTTCACCATATATCCTGATTTTTTAGGAAAAGGGAACGACGATGTTGAACAACATTAGTAGTTTTGTGAAGAAATCTAGAGGGCTCGCCAAACACCTGACGTTGCTAAGTTCATTGAGTTCTACACTATGCTATGTGTTAGCATAAATTCTTAATGCAAGTGTACAAAAAGAGCTCAATTTAGTGGTGTATAACAAACAAACCTAATAACAGAAATGACTACTAAATTTTTCTAGATATCCAATCGATAGTTAGAACAGATGCTGCAAAAAACCAAATCTATGTAGTAAAAGTAGTTAAATAGTGAAAATAAATAGTAATTTCTCCATGCATCCAACAGAGAAGACACAATTTAAATAATTATCAATATATTATAACACCTGGTGAAGGGAACTAATACAAGTTACGAGTACCCCTCGATGGGATGGGTTCTTGGTTGGGCCTCAGTGCTTTAGCTCTAGAAGTCTCTCTCTCTCAAAGTTGCAGAAAACCCATAATGTGTTAAACTTTGTGGGACCTCAAGAAGCAAACGAAAATAGTAGCATCAATGAGAATGATCAAAGCGTGATAATGAAAGTGATCAAAGTGAAGAATGAATGGAAAAGCCTTCTATTTATAAAACAATAATAAGTTATGCTCGATAATGGCGAATAATAAAATATTATTAACCAAGATCTAGATCTAACCTCTTGGAATATTTTATTATATTTTGTTGGAGGGAAAAGGTATTTAAATTAGTTAAATACCTTTATTTAGAAATAATAAAGAAATAAATTATCCATTTATCATTTCAAGAGTGTGGTTAAGGAATAATTAACAAATTATGATTTGTTTCATTATTTCTAGGTGATTTAGTCAAATTTAACAAGGAATAATAACTAAATAATGATTTAATTAATTATTCCTAGAGAAAAATAAGAAAAATAATGATGTATCCAATTATTTCTCATAATTGGGTTAGATACGAGTTGGAATATTATTTAAACAGTGGTTTAATTAATTTTTCCTATTTTAAAATAAAATAAATAAGGATTTATTTAATTATTCCTCACGGGGTTTATTGTTTTAACCAAAAATAAGTTAGAGAAAATGGTTTATTAAATTATTTCTTATAGTGAAAGAAATTTTACTTTGGTAAAATTGGTCTTACATGGTGTACTTCGATCCATCTAATTTTAAATGGTTATATGACAACATTTTGGTGATAACAAATTACCCCCCAACGTGCAAGCATTAGGAGCTAATCATATGACCGAAGTACGTTGTAAAAACAAAATCAGTAGACACTGAAGGTGATCTAAGTGGATATTGGTGGCCATTCTCCTATTCCACGTGGACCCCCACCATTGTTTATTTTAGTTTTTTAGTTTCCCTAATTGTAGCGCAATTTACTATTTTGGGTAATTTTTTGGGTCCTAAACTTCCGGAGTTGTTTTGAGGCCCTAAATGACGTTTTTTTAGGAATGAAGCCTTTGGCAAGGATGAGTTTGTTCTAGACTTGATATTTGTCATCAGTAGTTTTAGTCTTCAAATAGATATTTCTAATGATGTGTCATGTGCATCAAAGAGAGATAGTATGCCAAAGTTACGACCCCGAGAAATTGATGTACCAATTTACCCCTGCAGGGCCCATAGTCTAGTGTTTCATCTCCTAGAGTTAATTTTTGGATGTTTAGGGTTTTCCATTGTTTCTTTATAATATATAGGCCTTTGATCCTCTTTGTAACATATATTTTAGAGGCCTATAGCCGCCACATATCTTCTTAGTGATAAGCTACCAACGCCCTAACTAGTCTAGTTCCATTTTTTCTGTAAACAAATTTCAGTTTTGTGATATTAAGGAAACGAAGTGTTATTTCCGCTGCATCCTTTTATTTATGGTTATATGTGTATTATGTTTCATTCTTGCATAAATTCAAATCAGAAGGGGAGCTAGAGAGAGAGAGAGATACGTAAATGGAGTGAAGTGAGAGAGGACAATGACTAAGGGGGCGAGAACTACAAATGATATAAGTCTCCTTTAATGTTGTGGTACCTATTCTCAATGGGTTAGGGGAAGCATACTTATGCCCAAAGAGATGAAAAAATACAAAGAATAATGTTGCACCCAGTGAAATTAAATTGGGAAATGAAGTACATGATAAATGGTACATGCTGGCATAAAATGGGCCAGACAAGAATATAATAGATCCCACATACATACTGCACCTAGAAAAACATGAGCTGCGACTAGATACAATAATACATGTGTACATGAGACATAATAAAAACCAAATAGGCCCTGATAAATAGGAAAGGGCTCTAAACATATGAAAGGATCAACTGAATAATACATGCGTGCTATATCCTGGATGCGGGTGGGTAAATGGAATGGGGCGGTGGCCAGCCTGGCGACCAACACCTAGCCAGGCCACACGCTGCCCATCGTTCTCAGTGAAGGCAAGATAAATTCTCGGAGGAAGCCGGACTTAACGTTCATGTATCATTTTCCTTGGCATTATTTCTCTACCTTCACGCGCTCTGCCATGGTGATGCGCCCTTCTGTGCAGCCCTCTCCCGCTTCGTCTACTCGCCTTATGAGCATTTGGCCTCTCCATTCGGGTTTTCATCTTGCTTTTCAGGTTTCTCAAGCTCGTAAGCCTCCGGCTGATTTTATTTCTACCTCTGTTGCATATTCCATGCCTCCACCAGCCCCTCTATCCTCTTCACTCTCGTTTGACCCTCTGCAGTGGTCGTCTCTTCCATCAACTGGTTCTCACAGGCCTCCTTTGCTTTTGTGTGCACCTTGCTCTTTGAATTCATTTCGCTCTTCCCCATCCCCCTCCATCTTCCCTAACTCTCACTCCCTATTCACTAGCATTGATTCCTACACCACAATGCCGCGTAGGCATAGGCTTCGTTGCAAAAGAGGTGGTGGCGGCAGAGGGGAGGGCGGTCGGGGTTCACGCCCACCACTTGCCATCCACGATTTTGGCAGCCGGCCTCCTTCAGATAGTAACATGGGCCAATTTAATTTTTGTAGTGACTTGGCCAAGCTATGCATTACTGCTACCATCTTCGTCTCTTTCCACGAAGATCCTTAGGTTGGTGAAGCTTCAAGCTCCATAAAATTCTGGAAATATACCAATCCGGTCCAGCATCCTCAGGACACAAGGAAATCGATGGCACTCCCATTCAACCTAGGCACGACTAGCTCCGGCAGTGAGGGTGATAGCAGTAGCGACTCGTGGGAAGAAAAATCTCAACTCAAATTTAGGCTCCTCTTCAATGTCAGAGAGTTCCTCCCATTACTTTAAAAGTGCCACTGAAGATCTCAAAGATTACAATTGTCCCATAGTGGAGGAGAATCCTCCTCCACTTACAGATAGATAGCTTCTTGTCGGGTCTTTATTTCCTTTTTTTTTTTTTTGGCTTTCTGTCGTGTTAAGTTTCAGGTTCAAACATGTTTATGGTCACCCCCTTCGAAGCTTAAAATGATTTTTTTGTTTTTATTATGCTACTAAGAACTTGATGACTATTGGTATCTCGATAATGGACAGCAACTCTTGGGCTGGTTTCCCAGTTATGGGCAGCCTTTTTATAGTTTTTTGGATTTTTTGAATAGGTCCTCCTGCGAGGTTGACTAATTTAGCAGCCATGCAAGAAGGTATCGCATTGTAAATTATGTTCAATATCAATAGATTAATACAGCTTAGAAAAAAAAATTACATGTGTGTTATGGGCATTGCAAGCGGTTGAAACTGAATGCATCAAATCTGTGGAGCTACATATGGGGCTATAGCATAACCTGAGGTGATCTTGGCATGTGGGGGGGTAATTGAAGGGCCACCCCCTCATGAGGTATGAAACATCTCACACACACCCGGGAATCATTGGTACAATATATTGGATCACCATACCATCAATTATACGAATCTCAATCATGTGATAATGAGTAGAGGCTGAGCGGATGAGAAACAACCAAGTCAAAGGGAAATGATGATTCCCTTTGCCTGATGCGAGGCACCAAACAAGAATGGAAGGTGGAACCAAGGTACACCACCCTCTAGACCTCTCGTCTGGAATGAATGTGCTGATGTCGACAAAAGGAGGTCTGACATAGGTTAGGCAAGGATGAATACTCAACTAAGGCACAATGGATCATAGAAAAGTGACTTATGGGCTGACAAAACAGATGATGATGGAATAGGGGACATTAGGTAGTGGGGAGACGACTTCCCTTGTCAGAGCATAAAAAGCATGGATGACCTAGTGGCGAGTGACTCGACTCTGGAGGGGATGGGGGACAGTATGGTTGGAGGAAAAAATTGGAGACACAAGAGGAATGCAAGGAAAAAATGGATGGAATATTGTAACATGAGGAAAAGGGACTCAGGACATATTCCACGGATTTGGTGATGATTCAACTCTGATTCTCTGAACAAGGGTGACTCAATGATGTTTCCATATAGAATAGGCCGAGTGGCGGCCTTAAAAACATCAGCAAAGTATGGTTACTTATGACAGAAATCAACACACAAGTTCACAAGTATGAAGGAAAAGCGGTGCCCCAAGTATAAGCAATGCATATGAAGAAAACTGATTTTAAGAGGCAGAAAAGTGACCCTATTTGGAAAAATGTCTTCCTAGTGAAGTGCCAAATTACCAAAAACAAAAGGAGACCCAATGTAGTGTTCGGTGAGATATTTCCAATGGTGTTGATGTTTCGTCAAGCCGATCTACGATTTTGTCGCAATTGGTGAAGGAAAATTTAGTGCCTTTCCTTTAATAAGGTGATTTCCCTCCAATATGATTCATTTGCTAGTTGAGTTGTGTTGAATTTGGATAGGAGGAGAAGGCCCTAAATCTTGTGACGATCGTAGCAGACAAACCGACCATTGGAATCAAGATATGTCAGTTGCAGGAAGGTGGCCTAACCTTACTCTACATTTTCATCCGTTTAGTATTTTAGATTAGGTACTCAGGCATTAGTAAGGGACCCATGTCTCTCATCGTGTTTGTCTCGCACTATCTTGGGCCTGAAGTGCGATGTGGCTCATAGTTCCATGGGTGGAAAAGTGTGATTTGGAGCTGGAGGTGAGGTTTTGTTAGCCTGTTGGTTAAGGACCGAGACTTGAATGTTTATGATGCAATTGTTCTTCTCTGAACTGACAAGTATGATGGTCTTGTGTAGGTATGGAAGAGTTGAGGATCAACTGGCATGAGAGAGATTTGGATGCCCCTCAGGCCGATATCTAAGGGGGTCAGGTGGTACGAGGATCACTTGCTAGATATGGGGTTCTCAAGTTGGTTGCGAACCCACTGATGAGGGCATGTGAGCACTTACTATGAAGGATAGTGAGCGATTGGGATCCGGACCGGGAGGCCTTTATGGTGCAGGGCCACAAGATTGAGCTTACCATCCAGGACATCTATTTATTGACATAGTATATCAGCATCATGGAGTAGTGGAGCAACTTGTTAATGAAGGAAAAGTGAATATTATGGATAGAGAATGAGGAAGATGATGGAGATAGTGGAGGAATAAAAGTAATATCATAGAGCATTAATGATGTAGTGATGGAGGAAGTGGTGCATTAAATGCACACATGATGGAGGTAGTGGAGATTAATTGTAGAGATCATGGAGATCATGGAGAGATAGTGCAGTTATGAGGCGGGCCAAGCCTAGGGAAGGCTCACAACCATATAAGGAAGATGAGGACAACAAATCAAGGTAGTCTAGAATTTAATATTGTATTGTCGTTTGAAATTTCTTAGCATTCTTCAATTGTTTAGCTAAGTCTATTGTGTTGCTTAGCACATGGGTGTTCCGAGCGGGAATTCCACCCTTACCCACAGGGGACTTTGAGTGCCAACTCTAGGAAGGCTATTTTGAGAATATATTCATCATTCGACATTAGTGCCACATTCATCCCCTCTCTTTTGCATATGCAGCTTAAGGAATTATGCATTCTTGTCTTAGGGTTTGAGAGGAGGAAGGTAGTTCTTAGCATTTTAGCAAAGATACTAGTGGAGGTTTCATCCTTTCATATTGTTCTTCTATTTCAGTCTTTCAGGAGAAGCATTGTGACATTCAGCATCAGGCCACCAGTTTATACCTCCATGCAGCAGCAGTTTCTCTAGGAATTGCACAATCAAGCGAGGTAGATCTAGTGGAGGAAGGAAGTTCCAAGTATTTCAGCTTGGAATCCTCTGAGGGGTCTTTCCCTTACTTTTTATAGATTATTTCCATCCATTATGAGCTATATTTCATCATCTAGCAAGAGGTTGCAACTTCATCCCTCTTGACAGCGCAGTTCATTTCAGCAATTGTACAGTGTGCAATTGCAACTTGAGCAGAGGAAGGAGGATCTAGATCTCAAGCTTCTAGCTTGGAGATGAGGAGAATGGATCAGCCCTTTAGTTACTGAGCTAAGTGGGAAATATTGTAGCTAATAGATCATTATTTCATCCCCATATCAACATTTTTCTTCACGGAGTGCATAACTCAGCCAGCAAGGGTGTAGTATGCAACCAAAAAAGGGCTAAAAATCCAAAGTTAAAATCTAGCCAAACCATTTATAGGTTTTTATGGGTTGTCTGAATAGAATGTGTGGTTAAAATCTTGGATCATTCTAAGTACTCAAGTATCCTGCCACACATGGTTCTTCTTCCTAGTAGTAGTAATCTCTAGCAGCAGCAGCAATAGCAGCACAACATTTCGAGTGCTAGTTTTCATTAGTGTATTTCAGCCACTTCTTGTTGGCTTGAGTGCATCTTCTTTGGCTTGAGTGCATATTTTATGTTGTTTAAAATGATATGACTGAGCTATTTCTGCTCATTGTTATAATTTCTTGATGTAATTTCCACTTGCAACATCTTTCCTACATTTTCCATATTTTAGTGTTATATTCTTGTTTTTCTTATTTGGAATGATGTAGATGTTCTATATTTGCATATTTTCCATTTTGGGATATTACAAAGCCATTACACCAGTTGTAGGAACTCTTGTAGCTTTTCAAGATGTTCCCAAATATCTGTTGGTCCAAGTTTTGCAAACATTTCCATTCCCTATTATTTCAGCACCTTGGCTTGAGATTTGTGGGGGTCATGCCATCAGGGAAACTGCATAACCAAGGATTAGAGCACCTTGTTGACTGCTTCAATTATGAAGCATTGGATGGGCATATGGTAGATGATAGACATCTTGGGTTCGATGAGGGTGCAATTGAACATATCATGGAGTGCAAAGATAGTTATGAGATTGGGGAGGATGGTATTCTCCATTGGGTGGATACCAAGTTGGAGCATGATATGAGTCGTCACCCACAGTTGGATGGATGGGTGAGGATGATGAGCAACTAGTTGATGAGCTACCTGCAGATCTATGACATGGGGCAACATGAAGCATTACTACGTTGGCTGCTCTTGAGTGAGTGTGGTTACCACCCGACATTTCACATTTGTGTGATCCATACTTTGCATAGTACTAAGGTGATGTAGCAGTAGGAGGCGTAGCTGCGATGGTTACTCTTAATAGAGTTTGGCCACCACATGACATATCACAAGTCCATGTATGTGTTTTTGTTTGGGACATTACATGAATCTCACATGATTTGGAAACAGGGAGCTTGGTTATGTTGGGTCGATGTGACATTCTACATGTTAATCAGTATGTTGTTGCTCCATAGCTTGCAAGATGATGATGTGAGGTGATAATAAGAGTCATTGTTTCTTGGTTTACTCTTGGGAGAGTATGGGCTGAATTTCTCCCATACATGGCATGATATTGATGTAGGATGGAAATAGGAGGCCTTACTACGTTGGCTTCTGTTAGGAGAGTGTAATATTCCTAATTAGCAGTGGCTTATTAGAATATTTGATTTTTCTCAATTTTGCCGTCTATAGTTTATTAATAAATAAAAATGTGAGTGGAGAGGGTCTAACTTACTTAGTGGAATAAAACACACTGCCTAGTAGCACAGTTTTGTGACTTAAAGGGAGCCAAGGGGGGCCAAGCACCACGTAGAGAGGGGGCCCATGTATGCTCTAGAATCTACTCCGCAGATGAGGATGAGCACGTGGACAGAGAGGGAGGCTATGTTGAGGAGATAGACCTTAGGGTTTTGGAGGAAGGCCAACATTATAAAAGAGGGAGGAGCCTCCCCATTTGATTAATCCATTGTTGATGATATTGAGTTGGTCATTTCAACTACTTGAGCATGCTGGCTGTTTAGCTTGTCTGTAGCGCTATTTAGTGCATTGAGTGTCTCTGGTCAGAGATCTCGTCCTTAGCCCCGAGGGACTTCGAGTGCCTGCTCGGGAAAGGTTATTTCTTCAGCATTTTGTGGAAGGTTTTGGTGTTTTGGTTGTTATGGAGCCGAGCCTTCATATAGACTGTGTAGTTACTGAGAGGGAGGACGCAGTCCATCTAGGAGGTGTTCCGGATTGAGATTTTTGTAGGAGATTTGAGCCGAGATTTTGAGTAGAGGATCAGCCTTTGCCTTTGGGAGCATTTTGGTGGAGTTTGAGGCGTTATTTCAGTCATTCTCATTTAGCCTTTGCGCAGAGCCTTGGAGGCCAGCGTAATTCCCCAAGGGGGTGTTTTTCAGAGGTCGGCAATTTCTGATATGATTTCTGGGTTTTGTTGGGATTGGTGAGTATAGGAGGATTCCAGATTTTCAACTCATTCAGGCAGGGGGAATAGCCCCTAGTCATCAGTTCATTTGAGTGGTAGCAGCTACATGGCAGTTTTCTAGTAGCTGGGACACAGTTCCGAGAGCAGCCATTTCCAGTGTATTCTGAGAGTATTTCTTCACTTGCCTTGAGCAAGTTTAGGTGCCATTACTCTGATCACCTATTGTACTTCATTATATTTCTCAGTTTAATAAAATGGCTTAGCATTCTCTCTCTATATTTCTGGATGAGTTGCCGTACATTATTTCTAAGCTATTGTATGTTTGCTGCACTGTTATATATATATATATATTTTCGGGCATTCTAGTTCTATACCACTTGGTGTGTTTGTCTCATACTCTAGACAGAGTCTAGAGAGGGCCAGGTAGCCTCCAGATTTCATCCTCTTTCAGAGGCGGCATTTCTGGTAAATGCCCTCCCAGTCCATCTATGGTTGGAATTGTGTCGTGTTTTAGAGATATCCCCGAAACAGGATATTACAATGGTATCACAGCATAGTTCTGGCTCAACCTTTGGAGCTAGTTGTCTATGACACCAGGAAAGAGGCCATATATTTTTTACAGAGGCTGAAAGTATAGAGATCGTGAGCGTAGGTTGGAGAAAACCTACGGAGAGCGAGACTGTCTTCGGGTGGTGGACACAGAGCAGGAGGAGCCTGTGACAGGCGTAGAGCAGGAGGAGCCTATGTTAGATTTAGAGCAGAGAGAGCCGATGGAAGATGACACTTAGGCCAAATAGTTTGGGAAGGCACTCCTCAAATCGGTGCAGGATTTGGCGAGGCAGATTGAGGTGATGGGTCAAAGGTTCACCGCTGTAGAGGCTAGACAGCATGAGACCCCATGGGTATTCCAGGTAGGTGAGAGATCAGGTAAATCCCACCATTTTCCGGAGCATGCTGCTGCTCAGCGTGATACTACTTAGCTGATGGCTTCACGTGCACCTACACAATCTACCATGCCCACTTTCTTTGGAGAAGACGCAGGGGTAGGAGCCTAGCAAGAGGTAGAGCCCAGACACATGGGCGAATATTTTGCAGAGTATTAGGCCTATCGGCAGGAGTTCAGGGATGCTCTCTCATTCCGAGATTTTGTTCAGCTCCAACGGGACAGTAGACCCCGCAACCATCATAGAGGGCACCGACATTATCATGATGGAGATAGCCACCATACATCTAGCAGATTCCATTTTCCTACATTTGATGGTTCATCAAACAGTTCGGCAAAGTCTCGGGTGGAGAAGCTGGACATGTATTTCCAGCTTAACCAGATGTCGGAGACGAAGGCCATCAAGGTGGCGATGTTACATTTGGATGGTGAGGCCCAGGACTGGTGGTTCCACGGGATGGTTACACTCGTACATTCTACAGTGACGACATATGCCGAGTTTACCATGAGGTTGATGGAGCGATTTGACCAGAGGGATCTAGAACAACACTTTGTTGAGTTGACAAGGCTCAAGCAGACTGGGAGCCTAGAGACATACATTGTAGATTTCTTGAGGGTTTTAGTGATGGTGCTAGATCTATCCATAGCATAGATGATCTATATGTTTGTGGAGGGGTTAGAAAAGCCACTTTGGGGTCTATTTAGATCTACTAGACCAGCTACACTTCAGGATGCTATTAGCAGGACCCAAGACTTACAGGATGCATTTCCCAGGACTCAGACACCTTACCCCTAGACACAGGGCTTCCAGCCCAAGGGGAAGGATGTGAGGGTTCTGCCTCTAAAGGGGAATCCAGGATGGGCACAAACGGATGATGATGCCAGGAGGGAGCTGAAGAAGAAGTGGTTATGCTTTACTTGTCAGGAGCCGTGGGCACCAGGGCATAGGTGTGCTGCTAGTAAAGCATACTTCATTGAGGTCTTCTCCAAGGATAGCGGAGAAGAGGATGAGGAGGATGACAAGGAGGCAGGAGATATTCAGACAGCCCAGGATCAGTTGCCACCTCCACCTCCAAGTACAGGAGGTGCAGCTTTTGCACCCACAGGAGGGACCCTTGCAGCATTGCGAGGAGTTCCCAAGTACTTGATGCTGCGCGTATGAGGGACAGTACATGGCCAGCAAGTGTCAGTTTTGGTTAACAGTGGGGCAAACCACAACTTCATTGATGCACAGATGGTCTAGCGGAGAGGTATACCGACCGAGAGCTTTGATAGATTTTCAGTCTTGGTCCCAGGAGCCCAGACGATGCAGTGTGCCCGGTATGTTCTAGAGTTGGCAGTGACAATGGGTACCTACACCGTGACAAATCACTTTTTTGTGGTCAACATATCGGATACCAATGTGGTATTGGGTGTCCAGTGGTTGATTACTTTGGGGAAGGTCACCACAGATTGGGAGGCCTTAGAGATGGAGTGAGATGATAAGAAGACCGGGAAGCATGAGAAGATCAGCAGGATGCACACTTACCCACCTCAGATGGTTTCGGCACACCGGATGGAGGCAGATTTACGGAAGGGAGACATAGAGTGGGCGTTTGAGTTGCGGGCATCAGAGGCAGGGACCATTGGTTAGGCAGTTCATCCTGATATAGAGGCCATCCTTGACAGGTATGATGCAGTGTTTGGGGATATACCAGCAGGTCAGCCACCAGACTAAGGATTCGAGCACACCATTGAGCTTGAGCAGGGCATTCAGGAAGTGATTACTACCCCATATAGGCATCCCAAAGCCTATCGGGATGAGATTGAGCTGGCCATCCAGGAGTTGCTGGCTCTTGGGCACATCAAACCAAGCATAAGTCTGTTTGCTTCTTCCGTTGTGTTGGTGAAGAAGAAGGACGACACCTTGAGGATGTGCATTGAATACAGGGCCCTGAACAAGAAGACCCTGAAGAATAGGTACCCTATACCGAGGATCGATGAGTTGATGGATGAGCTGAGAGGAGCTAATTTCCTCTTGAAGATTGATATGAGATCAGGGTACCATCATATTCGCGTGAGGGAACAGGACATTCCCAAGACCGTCTTTAGGTGTCATTATGGGCACTTTGAGTTTTTGGTTATGCCTTCTGGGCTAACCAATGCCCTAGCTACTTTTCAGTATTGCATGAACCATATCTTCTGCAGTCACCTGAGGAAGTTTGTACTGGTCTTTTTCGATGACATCCTCATATATAGCAGGACTTGGGAGGAGCATCTCCAACATATAGAGGCAGTGTTGCATATCTTGGAAGAGTAACAGTTCTATGCTAAGCTCTCCAAGTGTGAGTTTGGGATGACAGAGATGTTGTATTTGGGTCACATTATTGGAGTGGACAGACTCAGAGTCCATGAGGAGAAGATCAGGGCCATCAGAGATTGGTCGGAGCTGAGAAACATGACAGAACTTCGAGGATTCATTAGCATATGTACTTATTACATGAAGTTCGTCAAGAGTTTCTCTTAGCTTGCTACACCCCTTACATATTTGACGAAGAAGGGGGAATTAATTTGGTCAGATACAGCGCAACAAGCCTTTGATAGGCTCAAGGAGGTGATGAGTAGCTGCCCAGTGCTTGCACTGCCGGATTTTATGAAGCCATTTGTTTAGGTGTGTGATGCGTCAGGAGAGGGAATCGACGCAGTGTTGATGCAGGGAGGACACCCCATATCCTTTGAGAGTCGGAAGCTCCTTCCACACAAGAGGTTGTATTCTATATACGACAAGGAGATGTTGGCCATTATGCATGCATTTGCCAAATTTCAGCAGTATTTGGTGGGGAACAGGTTCAGGGTGAGGACTGATTACAACAGCCTCAGGTTCTTTTTGGAGCAGAAGCAGCTACAAGAGAGGCAACAAAAGTGGATCACTAAGATCGAAGCATATGACTTTGACATTAAGTATGTCAAGGGTAAGAATAACGTGGTAGCAGATGCACTTTCACATAGACCGGCCACGTTATCTCTTATGAGCTTGGATACAGATTGGAGGGCTCGACTTTTAGTGGAGTACTCCAAGGATAGATTTTCATGTGAGGTTCTGGATGGGAAGGTCGCTGATGATAGGTACAGGGTGGTCAATGAGATCATCTATTACAGGGACAGGATCTTCTTGACTGAGGGATCTCAGCTCAAGAAGAAGATACTTCAGGCATCCCATGATTCACCATTGGCCGGCCATCAGGGGTTTACTAAAACCTACAGGGCCATTAGAGAGAGGTTCTCATGGAAGGGCCTCAAGGAGGATGTACTCTAGCACATCAGGGAGTGCGATGTTTTCCAGAGGAACAAGGGGGAGATGAGCCATCCCGTAGGGTTATTGCAACCTCTTCCCATTCCGGAGGGGAAATGGGAGAGTATCTCGATGGACTTCATCACAGGGTTTCCCATGGTGTAGGGCAAGGATTGTATCTTTGTCGTTTTTGATCGACTGAAAAATTATGTGCATTTTTTTTCCATATCCGCACACTACACAGCAGCACAGGTGGCCAAGCTGTTCTTCAGGGAGGTTTTCAGGCTACATGGTCTTCCTAAGACCATCATCAGTGATAGGGACAACCGCTTCATGGGCAAATTTTGGCAGGAGCTTTCCTGGTTAGTGGGGATGCAGTTGACACTGAGTACCATTTATCACCTACAGATGGATGGACAGACGGAGATAGTTAACAAGTGGTTGGAGGGCTACTTGCGTAACTATGTCAGTGGGAAGCAGCGAGCATGGCTGAAGTGGTTGCATCTGGGGGAGTACTGCTATAACATGACACATCACATGTCCATTGGTATGTCACCATTCTATGCTTTGTATGGGTATCATTATTTATCTTTTGCTGATGTGATGTTTAGTGCTAGCAAGGCTCCTAGAGCCAAGATTTGGATCCAAGAGGGTCAGGACATTCTCCAAGCTCTCAAGGATAATATGGCTACAGCACAAAACCAGCAGAAGATGTATGCTGATAGAGGTCGGGTGGGGAGAAAATTTGAGGTAGGGGACTTGGTCTACCTATGATTACAGCGATACCGACAGTCGTCACTGAAGCAGAAGGGATCTCAAAAGCTCAAGCCCTGCTTTTACAAGCCATACAGGGTGATACGCAGGATTGGACAGGTTGCGTATGAATTGGAGCTACCCCAAGGCAGCAAGATCCATAATGTTTTTCATGTATCATTCCTAAAGAAGGCACTGGGGCAACAGGTGATAGTGACAGATGAGATACCACCCACGGATGATGAGGGGCATTTGGTGTTGCAGCCAGAGGCTATTATTGATACTAGGGAGAGGCATCTACAGAGCAGGACAGTCCAAGAATTCTTGGTGAGGTGGAAGAATTTGCCAGATGAGGATGCTACTTGGGAGAGTGAGAATATTTTTCCACATCCATCACTTCAGTTTCTTGAGGACAAGCAACATTTTTCCAGGGGAGACTGTAATATTCCTAATTAGCAGTGGCTAATTGGAATATTCGATTTTCCTCAATTTTGCCATTTATAGTTTATTAATAAATAAAAATGTGAGTGGAGAGGGTCTAACTCACTTAGTGGAATAAAACACACTCCCTAGTAGCACAACTTTGTGACTTAAAGGGAGCCAAGGGGGGCCAAGCACCACATAGAGAGGGGGCCCATGTATGCTCTAGAAGCTACTGCCCAGATGAGGATGAGCACGTGGCAAGAGAGGGAGGCTACGTTGAGGAGATAGGCCTTAGGGTTTTGGAGGAAGGCCAATGTTATAAAAGAGGGAGGAGCCTCCTCATTTGATTCATCCATTGTTGATGATATTGAGCTGGTCATTTCGACTTCTTGAGCATGCTGGCTATTTAGCCTGTCTGCAACATTGTTTAGTTCATTGAGTGTCTCTGGTCGGAGATCTCGCCGTTAGCCCCATGGGACTTCAAGTGCCTACTCGGGAAAGGTTATTTCTTCAATATTTTGTGGGAGGTTTTGGTGTTTTGGTTGCTGCGGAGCCGAGCCTTCATATAGACTGTGCAGTCACTGAGAGGGAGGATGCAGTCCATCTAGGAGGTGTTTCGGATTGGGACTTTTGCAGGAGATTTGAGCCGAGATTTTGAGTAGAGGATCAGACTTTGCCTTTGGGAGGATTTTGGTGGAGTTGGAGGCAGTATTTCAGTCATTCCCATTTAGCCTCTGCGCAGAGCCTTGGAGGCCAACGTAATTCCCCAAGGGGGTGCTTTTCGGAGGTCGGCCATTTCTGATATGATTTCTGGGTTTTGTCGAGATTGGTGAGTAGAGGAGGATTCCAAATTTTCAGCTCATTCCGGCAGGGGCAACATCCCCTAGTCATCAATTCATTTCAATGGTAGCAGCTACATAGTAGTTTTCCAGCAGCTGGGACGCAGTTCAGAGAGAAGCCATTTCTGGCGTATTCTGAGAGTATTTCTTCACTTGCCTTGAGCAAGTTTAGGTGCCATCACTCTAATCACCTATTGTACTTCATTATATTTCTCAGTTTAATAAAATGGCTTAGCATTCTCTTTCTATATTTCTGGATGAGTTGCCATACATTCTTTCTATGCTATTGTATGTATTTATTAATTATATATATATATATATATATATATATATATATATATATATATATATATATATATATATATATATATATATATATATTCTTATTCTAGTTCCATACCACCACCTGTAGTTTGTTCGACATTATTAGATAGAGTCCCGGAAAGGCTTAGGTGGGGTCAGATTTTGTCCTTCTTTCGCAGGCGTATTTCTAATGCCTCCACTCCATCTCCGGCTGGGGATGGTGAAACTTTTTAGCAGAATTTGAGCCCAAAGGCGAATTTTAAGGGATTTTAAATTTTAATAGGGCGAATTTTTTATATAAACCCTATTTTCTATAATTTTATAAAATTAGCCCAATAATTATTTTAAAAATAATTAATTATTATATATTAGCCCACCGAAAAAAATGCGGATAAAACTGAAACAGTCCAATTTGCCCTCGATTTTCTTTGTTGGAGCACATTTCAATGGCATTCGCCTGCATTTACAGCGTCGGAGGAAGGGGTTGGAGTGATTCGCCCCATTTTTTCACTGGTTCGCCGGTGTGGTTGGGGCTTGGAAGTTTAATGTTGGTCTTGGATGTGCATAGGCTCGCCGATATTCTTGCTGGCTGAGCGAGGGTAATGGCTTACTGAGAACATCAAATCCTCCATTATTGGGAAATGGGGCACACATTCGAGAGCCTGCTAATGTCGACTATATCATCAAGCTCGACTATATCATCAAGCTATTTCATTAATGGGACTCTCCAAGGAGACCCGACGGTCGTTCTGGATTCAATGACATCAATACAAGATCATCAATGCAGATTACCTTCTATTCTCAGCGTACCTGGTGTTTTCCATGTAGCTGGGGTTTGCCATGTTGTGCGCAGGATCGGTGAGGGAAAAAAAGAGGATGAACATAATGCTCACCGACATCAAACTGCAAACCGGTTCCTTCATCCAAATCCTGACCACGCAAACCATAATATTAAGAGATAATGCACATCAGGGACTTGTTTAGAGGCTTTGGAATAGTTATGGAATAGTTATTGTATTTTTTTATAAATGGAGAGAGTTGGGGTTTCTGTTGCTTCATTCCATGTGGGTTCTATATTTTTCTTCTATATTCTGGCTTTTACAGTTGTTGAAGCCTGGAGGCCATGGCCTTCCAACTTCAACACAACAAAAGCTGCAGATGTATCCACGGGAAATGAATTTGGGAGCTCAAAGAGATATGAAGGCTCCTCAAAATTTGTCCACATGAGATACCACAACGGTCCTATGCTCAAGCCTCACAGAAAATATCACCATTCACACAATCCGGTATAGCAACTGGAATTTCAATGACAAGAGGATCATAAAGGCTTTCTTTCTTGCCCTCTTAGACAACAATAGAAGCGTCAGGAGCAGCAAAACCCCCTCTGTTGTAGAATGGTCGAGGACTGTGCAGCTTTACACAGACTAGACTGGGTCCAACATCAGCAAGAATATTGTGGTGGGATATGAAGTGAATGATCGCTATTACTCTCATGGAAAGTCACTCCCTCGCCTCTCAATCCAGGCTGTGATTAAGAGTGCAGTAACAACCCTTCGCCATCCCTTGCCCATTGATCCCAAGACTGGTCTCTATCTCTTGCTCACTTCTACTGATGTAGCAATCTAGGATTTCTGTAGGGAATTTTGTGGGTTTCATTATTTTACCTTCCCTTCCACTGTAGGGTATACCCTTCCCTATGCTTGGGTAGGGCACTCTGGAACACAGTGCCCAGATGTCTGTGCATACCCTTTCTCAATCCCTTCATACATGACTGGTATGCAGCCCTTCAAGTGTCCCCTAATAGTAACGTTGATGTGGATGGCATGATCAGTGTTATTGCCCATGAACTCTCAGAGCTTGCATCTAATCCATTCTGGTGAGGTGAATAGAAAGTGATGTTTGTGTGCAGGAGATTGCTGATGGTGAATAGAAAGTGATGTTTGTGTGCAGGAGATTGTTGATGGTCATTGTGGGTATGTACATTATGGCTGCTTAGATTGATGTTCAGATGAATAGAGATTCCTCTATTGCCTGTGAATCAATGTGGATTATCACTTATCATGTAGATCTTGTCTTCCTCTTTAGCTTTTTTGTTAACCTGATTGATGTTAAGATAGATAGAGTCTCCGCTGATACCTGTGAATCAATGTGGATTATTATCTGTGAATTAATGTATGTGGATTATCATTTATCATGTAGATTTTTTCTTCTTCTGGTCTTATTCAGTTTGTTTAATTGGAATTGCAAGCCTGGTTTTCTGTGAGTGAGTGACAACCATAACTCATAACTCACAACTATGTGAATATGTAATATTATAAATTAATCAACCCTACTTTTGAAAACCATAATTATCAACCATCTGTAATACATTGTGAAGGTAACATGCAATAGGAAATAAACCGGGTTACCTGTATTACAAATACAAAACCCATTCACACTCTTCCACTAGTGCGCATCCTCCATACAGAGTTTAAATTTTGTTGGGCATGCTTTATTCAAAGTGCAGAAACTTTGTTGGGCATGCTTTATTCAAAGTGCAGAAATTTTGTTGGGCATGCTTTATTCAAAGAGCAGTTTACCATTATGATGGTGGGGTGAGATTTATGGTTTTCATCCATAGTGTTAAATTTTACCATTATGATGGTGGGGTGAGATTTATGGTTTCCATCCATAGTGTTAAATTCTACCATTATGATGGTGGGCAGATATTTATGGTTTTCATCCCAAGCTGACTGTGGATTGGTGTGTATTTATGGCATTTTGTATTCAGTTGCAAATGTTTTTAGTATTTATCATTACATCATAGTCCAGAATTTGTGTGTGAAATCTAATTCAAAGATATCTCATATTAGCATTTATGGGGATTGCCTGTTATGTATTGTAGATGGGGGATGTCCCTTGATGTCCTCATTTCCAAGGGTATGTCATGGGATATTTCCCTATTGAACCTTGTGAAATATGGTTGTTTTGAAGGCTACATGTAAATGTGGACACTAGAATATTTCCTGATCCTGTCACAGTATATAGCAAGGTTCCCTTTCAAAGCACCACTTTCCAAACTATGAAAAGTGCTCAGAGTTTTATTTATCTTTTAATTTGGTTAATTAATTTTATTAAACTGTAACATTATGCAGGTCGCATTATCTTCTCCATAAGTAACCCCTCCTAAAACCATGAAGCCTTTATCCCATTCAATATTCTGCAATTGGAAACTTTCATGAGTTGCATCAAATGGGAAATCTAAGTAGCGACAAACAGTTTTGGAGTTTGTAATAAGGTCTGAGCATGGAATAATGGAGTGTAATAACAAGTGCATTAAAAAGTGAATGGAATAACAAGTGCATTAAGCAAGAAAGTGGAATGACAATACTGTTGACTAGGGACAATCTTGGAAGAGCTTGTATGCACAACCACTTGGTGCATAGGTTTTTTTGTACTGCTTAAAGTAGTTGAATTTACATCAGCAGAAGATCTTTCAACAATAAAGGGCAAAGCCGAACTATCTAAAATACAACCTTACTCTGCCCTTGTCATATTGGTTGGAATAAAAGGTGTAATAAGCATGGTTGGACTAACAATCAGCTGAATTTACAGCAGCATAATACATCTTCTTAATAGTTTTAATAGTTTTAGCTACATGATCCTTGCTCTACGAACTCTGTTTTTAATACATCTTCTTAATAGTTTTAGTTTTAGGGTCTTTGTGCCTCACTGTCCCACAGCGAAGCTTGGCAATTCACAGAGGTATAGATTTGGGATTGGAGTGGTAATGATGACTCTCTTCCATCTTGACATTGCAGCACTCATACCTTCTATGAACTTTACAAAGCAACCTCACATCAACAGTGGATTCACATGGTTGCAAAAGAAACGTTCTAACACCCAGTTTAGGCTATTAACTGACACCAAAGCATCCTTTCTCTAGCAACTCTATTTTTAATACATCTTCTTAATAGTTTTAATAGCTTTAGTTTTAGGGTCTTTGTGCCACACTGTCCCCACAACGAAGCTTTTGGAGGGATGATCATGACTCTTTTCCATCTTGACATATAGGTTCTGTATTGGATTTACTCTGCCCTTGTCATATTAGTTGGAATAACAAGTGCAATAAGAAAGCTACCAGAATGACAATACTCAAGTGAATGGAATAACAAGTGCACTAAATTTACAGCAGCAGAATACATCTTCTTAATAGTTTTAATAGTTTTAGCTACATGATCCTTGCTCCAACAACTCTGTTTTTAATACATCTTCTTAGTTTTAGGGTCTTTGTGCCCCACTGTCCCACATCGAAGCTTGGCAAGCCACAGAGGTATAGATTTTGGATCTTTCTAACATCTTCCTTACAGCGTTTCCTTTGCAACATTAGGTGCAATTGCTAGTATGTTATATTTCAGTTTGAAGTAAATATAGATAAAATGTATAGAGAAAAATAATGGAAAACCTCATCTAAACCTCATAAAAACATTCAAATTTTACGTAAACCTAATCATTGCGGAACCCAAACCATGTGACTTAGGACCTCATAGGGTGGAGCTGCTTTTGCATTCCTCTTGCAATTATTGTGACTTAGGGTGGAGCTACTTTTGCATTCCTCTTGCAATTATTGTGACTTAGGACCTCATAGGGAGGAGCTGCTTCTGCATTCCTCTTGCTCTTATTCCACGGCTTTATAATTTGAGCCCATTGACTTCTTTTAGAGTTATAGTCTTGTTTGGTATAAGAATGATTTCTCCAGAAATGTGTCAGAAATGTGTCTTCTAAATTTTGTTGATCCACATGACTAGGAATCATTTCAGGAAGTATCAAATCTCCATGGACAGACTATAACTTATGGCGGTAATAAATGTTCTTATAAAGACTAGACTTAATATGAATACATCTCATGCTTGGTTGTCCATATATCTCCTTCCAATCTCCATAAACGAAGTTAGGATGGGTAAAATTAGGTCGCTGCTTGGTACTTAGTGACAAACTCCTTCGCATTTAGATTGTGCTTGGCACTTGTATAAACGTTGAAAAAAATTGATGCTTTTGCTTGCACTGGTATATTGTTTCCTTGGTGGGTAAGATTAGGTCGCTGCTTGGTACTCACTGACAATCTCCTTGGCATTTATATGTTTGCTTGGCACTTGTATAAACGTAGAAAAAACGATGATGCTTTTGTTTACACTGGTATATTGTTTCCTTGGCACATGTATAAACCTTGAAAATTTTTCTTTCTTCTGTTTGCACTGGCATATTGTTTTTATTTCTAATTTGTGAAATCTATTGTGTGACAGATTCGAGAAGTCAGAAAAAAGGTTACCTTAGTAGCCCGCATGGCATCATCTATTGCAAACTATGATTATATTGTGGATTGGGAATTTCAGACTGATGGCCTTATCCGAATTAAGGTAGGAAACTCTGAAATCTCTCCTTGAGAAAGCAACTTGTCAAGTTATTTTTACTCAAGTGCAGATTAGAAGGGCTAACCTTTTGACCATTTTATTTGGCACACAGGTTGGACTAAGTGGGATCTTGATGATCAAAGGTACAAAATATGAGAATGTCAACCAGATCAGATCCGAGGATGAGATTCATGGGACTTTGCTTGCTCAGAATACAATTGGTGTCATCCATGACCATTATATTACTTTCTACCTGGACATGGATGTTGATGGTACATACAATTCCTTTGTTCAGGTCAAGATGGCCAAGAAAACGGTGAAGAATGGACAAACTCCAAGAATTTTTTTTTGGAAAGCAGGGAGACACATAGCAAAAAAAGAGAAGGATGCCCAAATTAAGTTGAGCCTCTAGCAGCCATCTGAGTTTCATGTGATCAATCCATCAAAGAAAACAAAGATTGGAAATCCAGTGGGATATAAAGTTGTCCCAGGGGGCACTACTGCAAACTTGATCGATCACAATGATCCTCCTCAGCACCGAGGGGCCTTCAGGTTTGGATTTGGATGCCCTCAAAGTTTGACTAGTTTTTGTTGTTGAAATTCACACTAAATAATCAAATAGATCTACCACACATGTCAGTGAAATGAAATCCGCTTCAAAATTTGACTATACCCATTTTAACCAAAAATACTATTAACCAAAAAAATACATGACCCTTTAAATTAGATTTCCATCTACATAGATTCATCTTAGTGAAGTTGGTGGGTAAAATTATCATGCGTGAGAATAAGATTAGTCGCGGGATTAAATAACATGTAGCAGTTCTTTGCATGCATCAAATACTGAGAAAGTCTACATATGTAACCTTTGTCTAAATCTTTGGTGCATACTGAAGCAGGGCTAAAATGGCTTTGTGCTAAGTATATATATTTTTACATAGATAAGCTAAATACATCATGTTGGGGTATTGATCATTTTTTTAAGGGATATATGTATAAAATTTGGGTGTTTCTCAAAGATTGTGTAGTTCAAAGCAGTATTCCGAGCCTTGAAGTGATCTATGGTATACCTGTTCTAATTATGCAATATTTCCTTCTCACAGTTATGGTATTCATTAGCCAATATAGTGTCAGAGAGGGCTACATGGGTGCTGGCCATGGACAGAGGGTTGAATATGGTGACAATCAATGCATCTCTGATTGTCCAAGAGAATGACTTACAATGTGGTTTTTTGCAAGGATGAATGGATATGAGAATGAAGAATGAATGGAGCTTTTGAGACAGATGAATGTCACAAAAGTGCCCATTTTCCTTTTTATCTGGGACTACAAGATCCATGGAAGGTATGTGGGTTCTGGCAGAGGTGAGCTTATTGTAGAAATTATAAGGTATCAAGGAGATAGAGTCAGAGTTATTGATGATTCAACCATAGATTGCCTCATTGTCGACAATTTTAAATTCAATTAGGAGCCCATTTTCAGAGCTACTTTGAGTGGTGCCCAATTGATTGAGATTGAAATTAACATAAATGATGATAGGGTGCTGAAGGTTCATACAGTCCATGAATTTGATGAAGCCCTCAGGCTTGCAGAGAACAAGCTTGTAGTGGTGGAATATGCGGCAAGTCACAACTATTACAACAAAAGAATATACCTATTCATGGCTGACCTCAGTAGGATTTTCCCAGAAGTGAGATTCATTCTAGTAATTGGAGATGAGTCTGAGCAGACTAACGAGCTCTGTGCAAGAAATAAAAAGGAAAAAAAAAACAACATAAAATATGTCCCCCTTTTAGCTTTTACAAGAAAATGGTGAAGATTCATGAAGAAGAAGTCATTGGCCCAAACCAGTTGGAGGGTGATGTCCTCTACTATGGTGACAATGATGCTCCTATTCATCAGCTCCATAATAGGAAATATGGGGAATAATTGCTCAAAGGACATACAGAGGACCACAAGTTGGTTGTTCTAGATGTTAGACTGAATAATTGCGGGCCTTGTGTCAAATTTCACCTAATTTTAGTCAGGCTGACCAAGATAATGACTTACAATGTGGTTTTTTGCAAGGATGAATGGAGATGACAATGAGGAATGCATGGAGCTTCTGAGACAGACGAATGTCACAAAAGTGCCCATTTTCCTTTTTATCCGGGACTACAAGATCCGTGGAAGGTATGTGGGTTCTGGCAGAGTCGAGCTTATTGGAGAAATTCTAAGGTATCAAGGAGTCAGAGTCAGATTTATTGACGATTCAACCATAGATTGCCTCATCGTGGACAATTTTAAATTCAATTGGGAGCCCATTTTCAGAGCTGCTTTGAGCGGTGCCCAATTGATTGATATTGAAATTAACATAAATGATGATAGGGTGTTGAAGGTTCATACAGTACATGAATTGATGAAGCCCTCAGGCTTGCAGAGAAAAAGCTTGTACTAGTGGAATATGCAGCAAGTCACAACTATTACAACAAAAGAATATGCCTATTCATGGCTGACCTTAGCAAGATTTTCCCAGAAGTGAGATTCATTCTAGTAATTGGAGATGAGTCTGAGCAAACTAACGAGCTTTGTGCAAGAAAGAAATAGGAAAAAAAGAACAACATAACATATGTCTCCCTTTTAGCTTTTACAAGAACATGGTGAAGATTCATGAAGAAGTCGTCATTGGCCCAAACCAGTTGGAGGGTGATGTCCTCTACTATGGTGAAAATGATGCTCCTATTCATTAGCTCCATAATAGGCAAGATGTGGAAGCATTGCTCAAAGAAAATACAGAGGACCACAAGTTGGTTGTTATAGATGTTAGACTGAAGAATTGCGGGCCTTATGTCAAATTTTACCCAATTGTAGTGAGGCTGACCAAGAGAATGACTTACAATATGGTTTTTTGCAAGGATGAATGGAGATGAGAATGAAGAATGCATGGAGCTTCTGAGACAGATGAATGTCACAAAAGTGCCCATTTTCCTTTTTATCCGGGACTACAAGATCCGTGGAAGGTATGTGGTTCTGGCAGAGGTGAGCTTCTTGGAGAAATTCTAAGGTATCAAGGAGTCAGAGTTACATACTAGTTACTTTCTGGGCTCTCTGATTATGAAGATGGCTATGGATTCTTGTTTACATTCTCGGCCAAGATGAATTTTTAGAGGAAGGATATAGATTTTGTGTGATATCAGAGCCAAAGTAGATGCTTGTCAACCTTATCTAGGGAGGGGAAATCCTATCTCCATGATGCACTATTTTCTATATTCATGTTTATTGATTAGTAATGGAACATCATGATTGAAATTTGAAAGTTAAATGAAGGATTTCAGTCCTTATATGTATAGAATTTAAATGGAGACAAAGAACTAAAAGGAAAATTGCAATCTTTCATGTGTACTCTTACAAGGACTTGAAATGAGAACTGTAAATTGAAGTCTGTAATTCAAATTTGTAGATGAGTTTTGGATAACTCTTTACTGGCCATTGGACCTTTTTGTCATTTTAGATAGAATGAAAGAGAGAAAGACTATTACTAAATGTTTTCCAATTTAATCTTTGTCAATTACAACAGATTCATATGACATTGAAATGGTTTGGGCCAAGATTTAGATGAAAATATGAGTAGCAATTGCATAAAGGGGCATGATGCCATAGCTACACCAGAACTGAACTAGTATCCCACAGTCGGTAGTATGGAAATCTAATTTCATTCAGCTCAAGATAGCTTTATAGTTTTATGCGTCTCTAATAAGTATCCACTTAATTCTGCAATATATTTGTCTCGTTTTCTTCAATGTCTTCAGCAACTTGTTTGCAGAGGTGTTTGATTATATAGTTTATTCCAGTGTGTCTACCCTATTGGTAGATATTTTTTAATTCATATATACTAGAGGCATATGTATGTTATGGAATGACATAAATTCTATTCTGAAATAGTGTTGAAATGTAAAATACTGAAAGATGTTAAGAAGCGAATTTATTTAGGCATGGGACAAGACAAATTGGCTCACTTCATAAATTTACACCAATTCATGAAGAAAATAGGGAATTAATGCTACTCGACCATTTGTTGATGACCTTTCTGAGGGATTCAAAATTCTGGACAAGTTTAGTTGAAATGGATAATTATAACCACTCTCATCAAGTTTCCAAATAAGTTGAGAAGTCTTCTATATGGGTCAAGAAACAACATCCTTTATACGAGTGGTTTATACGATAAAATAAGTATTTGTAAGAGTACACATAAAATATTACAATTTTCCTTTATACGAGTCTATAATTCAAATTTTCTCATTAATGGTTTATAAACTGAGGCTAGCTGCTTGTAAGTCTGTCTTTTGACATGGCACATTGTAGCAGAGATTTACTGTTTATAGATGACTTATATTTCCAAATGAAAAAAGATGCTTAGCTCAACATGTTTTTTTGTTGGTCAAACTAAAGTAAATATTTTACTTCAAAGTTCAGTGTTTTACAATAATTTAGCAGAGCTATAGCATTAGGACCTCACCTACTTGAGCAAAGAGCTAGTTACTTTCTGGGCTCTCTGATTATGAAAATGGCTATGGATTCTTGTTTACATTCTCAGCCAAGACAAATATTTATAGGAATGATATAGATTCTGTGTGATATCAGAGCCAAAGTGGAGATGCTTGTCAACCTTATCTAGGGAGGGAAAATCCTATCTCCGTGATGCACTATTCTCTATATTCATGTTTATTGATTAGTAATGGAACATCATGATTGAAATTTGAAATTTAAATGAAGGATTTCAGTCCTTATATGTATATAATTTAAATGGAGACAAAGAACTAAAAGGAAAATTGCAATATTTTATGTGTACTCTTACAAGGACTTGAAATGAGAAATGTAAATTCAAGTCTGTAGTTCAAATTTGTAGATGAGTTGTGGATAACTCTCTATGGGCTATTAGACCTTTTTGTCATTTTAGATAGAATGAAAGAGAGAAATAATATTACTAAATGTTTTCCAATTTAATATTTGTCAATTACAACAGGTTCATATGACATTGAAATGGTTTGGGCCAAGATTTAGATGAAAATTTCCATAGCAATTGCATAAAGGGGCATGATGCCATAGCTACACCAGAACTGAACTAGTATCCCACAGTCGGTAGCAAGGCAATCTAATTTCAGTCATCTCAAGATATCTTTGTAGCTTTTATGCGTCTCTAATAAGTATCTACTTAATTTTGCAATATATTTGTCTCGTTTTCTTCAATGTCTTCAGCGACTTGTTTGCAGAGGTGTTTGATTATATAGTTTCTTCCAATGTGTCTACCCTATTGGTAGATATTTTTGTATTCATATATACTAGAGGCATATGTATGTTATGGAATGACAGAAATGTTATTCTGAAATAGTGTTGAAATGTAAAATACTGAAAGATGTTAAGAAGCGAATTTATTTAGGCACGGGACAAGAAAAGTTGGTTCACTTCATAACTTTACACCAATTCATGAATAAAATAGGGAATTAATGCTACTTGACCATTTTTTGATGACCTTTTCCAGGGATTCAAAATTCTGGACAAGTTTAGTTGAAATGGATAATTGTGACCACTTTTGTCAAGTTTCCAAATAAGTTGAGAAGTCTTTGATATGGGTCAAGAAACAACATCCTTTATACGAGTTTGTAATTAAATTTTTTTCATTAATGGTTTATAAATTGAGGCTAGATGCTTGTAAGTCTGTCTTTTGGCATGGCACATTATAGCAAAGATTCACTATTTACAGATGACTTATATTTCCAAATGAAAAAGGATTCTTAGCTCAACATGTTTTCTTGTTGGTCAAACTAAAGTAAATATTTTACTTAAAAGTTCAGTGTTTTACAATAATTTAGTAGAGCTCTAGCATTAGGACCTCACCTACTTGAGCAAAGAGCTAGTAAAAATACTTATTT